>CM053412.1:31323103-31412710 GCA_028644305.1 Xerus rutilus
TTTCCAGATTGGTTGTATCAATTTGCAGTTCCACCAGCAATGTATGAGCATACCTTTTTCTCAACAACCTTGCCAACACGTATTGTTTTTATTCTTAAAAATTGCCTTTCTGACTGGCGTGAGATGAAATCTTAGGGTAGTTTTGATTTGCATTTCTCTGATTGCTAGAGATGTTGAACATTTTTTCATATGTCTGTTGATTGATTATATATCTTCTTCTGTGAAGTTTGTGTTCAGCTCTTTGGCCCATTTATTAATTTGGTTGTTAGTTTTTTTGGTGTTAAGTTTTTTGAGTTCTGTATATATCCTGGAGATGAGTGCTCTATTGGATGTGTGTGTGGCAAAGATTTGTTCCCAGAATGTCAGCTCTCTGTTCACTTCATTGATTATTTCTTTTGCTGAGAAGAAGCTTTTTAGTTTGAATCCATCCCATTTGTTGATTCTTGCTTTTATTTCTTGCTCTTTAGGAGTCTTTTTAGGGAAGTTGGGGCCTAACCCGACATGACGAAGGTTTGGGCCTACTTTTTCCTCTATTAAGCATAATGTCTCTGGTTTAATTCCTAGAAACTTGATCTACTTTAAGGTGACTCCTGTGCATGGTGAGAAAAAGGAGTTTAGTTTCATTTTGCTCCATATGTATTTCCAATTTTCCCAGCATCATTTGTTTAAGGGGCTATCTTTTCTCTAGTGTATATATTTGGTACTTTTGTCTAGTATGAGATAACTGTATTTATGTGGATTTATCTCTGTGCCTTCTATTCTGTACCATTGGTATACACTTCTAGTTTGGTGCCAATACCATGCTGTTTTTGTTACTATAGCTTTGTAGTATAGTTTAAAATCTGGTATTGTGATACCTTTTGCATCACTCTTCTTAATAAGGATTTCTTTGGCTATTCTGGGTCTCTTATTTTTCCAAATGAATTTTTCCAAATAAATTGCATGAGTGATTTCTCTATTTCTATAAGAAAAGACATTGAGATTTTCATTGGGATCACACTGAATCTATATAGTGCTTTGGGTATTATGGCAATTTTGGCAATATTGATTCTGACTATCTAAGAGCATGGGAGATCTTTCCATCTTCTAAGGTCTTCTTCAATTTCTTTCTTTTGTGTCCTATAGTTTTCATTGTAGAGGTCTTTCACCTCTCTTGTTAAATTGATTCCCAAGTATTTTATTTTTTATTTTTTGAGGCTATTGTGAATGGAGTAGTTTTTCTGATTTCTCTTTCAGAGGATTCATCACTAATTTATAGAAATGTTGATTTATGAGTGTTGGTTTTATATCCTGCAACTTTGCTGAATTCATTTATTAATTCTAAAAGTTTTCTGGTGGAATTTTTTGGATCATCTAAGTATGGTGTCAGGTCGTCAGCAAATAATGATAGCTTGAGCTCTTCTTTTCCTATTCATATCCCTTTAATTTCTTTTCTCTGTCTGATTGCTCTGGTCAGAGTTTCAAAGACTATGTTGAATGGAAGTTTTGTGAGAGGGCATCCCTGTGTTTCCAGTTTTTAGAGGGAATGCTTCTAATTTTTCTTCATTTAGGATGAAGTTGGCCTTGGGTTTAGCATAGATTGCTGAGGTATGTTCCTACTCTCTCTTGTTTTTCTAGTGTTTTAAACATGAAGATGTGCTGTATTTTGTCAAATGCTTTCTCTGCATCAATTGATAAGATCATATGATTCTTATCTTTAAGTCTAATGATGGGATGGATTACATTTATTGATTTCCATATGTTGAACCAACTTTGCATCCCTGGAATGAACACCACTTGATTCTGGTGCACTATTTTTTAAATATGTTTTGTATGCAATTTGCCAAAATTTTATTGAAAATTTTTGCATTTATATTCACCAGGGATATTGGTCTGAAATTTTCTTTCTTTGATGTGTCTCTGTCTGGTTTTGGTATCACTGTGATACTAGCCTCATAGAATGAATTTGGAAGAGTTCTCTCCTTCTCTATTTCATGGAATAATGTAAGGAGTACATTATTTAACACAGCTCTCATTATTTAACACGGTACATTATTTAACTGCCTTCATGGTATCAAGAGATTTTGATATGTTGTATCAGAGTTTTCATTTACCTCTAAGAATTTTTTTTATCTCTTCCCTGATGTCTTCTGTTATCCATGCATCATTCAATAGCATATTATTTAGTTCCCAGGTGTTGGAGTAGTTTCTATTTTTTAATCTGTTATTGATTTCCAATTTTATTCCATTGTGGTCAGATAGGATGCAGGGTAGAATCTCTATTTTTTTGTATTTGCTAAGATTGGCTTTGTGACATAACTTATGATCTATTTTGGAAAAGGATCCATGTGCTACTGAGAAAAAAGTGTATTAGCTTGTTGATGGATGGAACACTCTACATATGTCTGTTAAATCTAAATAGTTTTATTGAGTCCTATGGTTTCTTTGTTTAGTTTTTGTTTGGAAGATCTATCCAGTGGTGAGAGAGCTGTGTTAAAGTTATCAAATATTATTGTGTTGTGGTCTATTTGATTCTTGTAGTTGAGAAGTATTTGTTTGATATATGTAGATGCCCCATAGTTTGGGACATAGATATTTATGATTGTTATGTCTTGTTGATGTATGATTCCCTTAAGAAGAATGAAATGTCCTTCTTTATCCTGTTCTACCAGCTTTGGTTTGAATTCCACTTTATCTGATATGAGGCTGGAAACTCCTGCTTGTTTATGTGGTCCATGTGAGTGATACGTTTTTTCGGCCCTTTCACTTTCAGCCGTTAATGTCTTTTCTTGTGAGATGAGTCTCTTGAAGGCAGCATATTGTTGGGTCTTTTTTTTAATCCCGTCTGTCAGTCTATGTCTTTTAATTGATGCATTTAGGCCATTGACATTCAGGGTTGTTATTGAAATATGATTTGTAGTCTCAGTCATTTTAGTTTATTTT
The DNA here is from genome assembly GCA_028644305.1 of Xerus rutilus. Classification (NCBI taxonomy): domain Eukaryota; kingdom Metazoa; phylum Chordata; class Mammalia; order Rodentia; family Sciuridae; genus Xerus; species Xerus rutilus. Next base: position 31,326,026 of record CM053412.1, read on the forward strand.
TGGTTTTTACCTTGACTTTGTTTCTCCTTTGATTGCCCCCTTCCTTTTTTGTAATGTAGTTCTTCTCTTTGTATATTTTCATTGTTGGTTGTCATTTCCTCCTCATGGAATATTTTGCCAAGAATGTCGTGTAGTGTAGGCTTTCTTGTAAATTCTTTTAACTTTTGTTTATCATGGAAGGTTTTTATTTCATCATCAAATCTGAAGCTCAGATTTGCTGGATATAAGATTCTTGGTTGGCATCCATTTTCTTTCAGAGGTTGGTATATGTTTTTCCATGATCTCTTGGAAGATCTAGGGTCTGCATTGAAAAATCTGCTGAGATCCGAATTGGTCTCCCCTTATATGTAATCTGATTCCTGTCTCTTGCTGCCTTTAAAATTCTATCCTTTTTCTGTATGCTGGGCATTTTCATTATAATGTGCCCTTGTATAGATATGTTATAATTTTGTACATTTGGTGTCCTGTAAGCCTCTTGTATTTGATTTTCCAATTCATTTTTCATGTTTGAGGAATTTTCTGATATTATTTCATTGAAGAGATTGTGCATTCCATTGGTTTGAAACTCTGTGCCTTCTTCTATCCTGATAAATCTTAGATTTGGTCTTTTGATGTTGTCCCATAATTCTTGTATGTTCTGTTCATGACTTCTTACCATCTTCACTGTATGCTCAACTTTATTTTCAAGATTGTATATTTTGTCTTCATTGTCCAAGGTTCTGTCTTCCAGGTGATCTAGTCTGCTGGTGATGCTTTCTATTAAGTTTTTTATTTGGTTTATTGTTTCCTTCATTTCAAGAATTTCTGATTTTTTTTCCACAATCTCTAGCTCTTTCATTTTTTTTAAATATTTATTTTTTAGTTGTAGGTGGACACAATAACTTTATTTTTATGTGGTGCTGAGGATCGAACCCAGTGCCTCTCGCATGCTAGGTGAGCACGCTAGCACTGTGCCATAACCCCAGCCCTCTAGCTCTTTCTTAAAGTAATGTTTTGCTACCTGTATTTGCTCTCTCATCTGTTTGTTAGAGTGATTATGTTTGCCTTTATTTGCTCTCCTATTTCTTTGTTGGATTGATCAATTTTTGCCTGTATTTGCTCAATTAAGTCATTCTTTAATTTGCATATCATTTTAATTATGTACATTCTGAATTCTTTCTCTGATATTTTATCAACTGTGCTATCAATGGATTCTATTACTGTGGTATCTAGGTTTATTGGGGCACTTTCTTCCCTTGTTTTTTCATGTTGATTATGTATCTTCCTTTCTTGCAATGCTGACCTGAGGTACTGTGGTTTCTATCCTATAATCTTGTACTGACACTACAGATTACCTGTATTTCACCTTGGAGTTACTTCCAGTCCCCAGCAGCTGTCCCCAGATGGACACCACTGCCACTAAAGTTGGTGGCGGCTGTAGTGGAAGTACCTCAAAAGTGCAGTGGGAGTGGCCTTGGCTCAGCTCCCATGGCAGTCCCTGAAAGTGATATTCAGCCCTCTCTTGTGCTCCTGCAGGGTTGGCAGGAAGTCTGGTGTGAAACTGAGGGCAGTCGTAGGGAAGGGTCTCACACAGGGTTCTCTGTGGGTGACTCAATGTGGGTGTGGGCTCCCCTGTGGCTGGCGGCTAGCAGTCTTGGGTCTGTTCTTGGCTGAGCTCCCATGGCAGTCCCTCAAGGCGGTTTTGGGCCCTCTATTGCGCTCCCATCTGGTCGGCAGGAACTCTGGAGTGGAATTCCTCACACTTTTCAAGATGAGAAATGTGATGCTTCATTGGGGACTCAGCACCAAAGAATAGAATTCTCCCTGAGAGATTCTTCTTCTCCTCTCCTCACCCTTTTCCTCCTCCTCCTTCTTTTTAAAGATACCTTGCTAATACCTTATCACTAAACCCCACCATATAATTCAGTAAGTCAAAGCTGGCTGAATGTAATGGACACAGACAGGATTGGAGGAGGTGACCTGATGAGGATAAGACACTGAAGGAGAAGAACAGAGCCCAAGAAAAATTAACTTTGCTTTCATAAATGTAACCAAAAAAGTGCCTTAAGGCATACTGTCCTTAATATCAGACAGATAATAATTCCATCAGGTGTCCTCTCCTCCAGTTCTTTGATTTCTCTAGAGATTTAACAATAAATTATTGTTATTTTGTTTACTCAAATAACAAATAGTTCAGCATTCCACAGCAAATAATAATTTTACAGATAATTGAGACTTATCTCTTTAAGTTTTTCTCTTATTTTTTGAAGGACAAGTAAAAGAAAATATCTACCTTTTGTAAGCATAACTCAGACATACCAGTTTAACCATTAGTAATGCACACTTGGTGTTACAAGCATTAGTTTTTACATAATCATAAAATGTTCTCAGGAATTGTTACAGATTAGGAGCTTATTTTTCTCCACATACCCCAGAAGATAAGCAATTGTATTTTGGGGCAATTTGATAAGTTTTTGTGCCACTTTGCCCTTTTCAAGTGACAAACTGCCTCCTGCCACCTCAAATTGTTGTTTTTCTTCTTGTTAGTGGTTTATAACATTCCACATCTCAATAGCCTCTAGGTAAACATAGACTTCTAGTAGGCTTTAATAGGCAAATAGCATACCCTAAATCAGTTATCTTATTGGCCCAAAAAACTTAAGCTATAAGTTAATGCTTGACTGTTTATGTGTACACATTATTATTGGTGTCCTTGCTATATTTTTATTTTGTTTTTGTTGCTAAAGCTTTAGAACAAGTAATTTATAGGTCATTGATATGATTCTTATAAAAGATAAAGAAAATAAAATGTGGTTGACCATATTTTAATTGGCATGCCCTATCACACCCCTGTTTGTCCTTTTTCTGTCCCAGTCCCCTCATGTTATGCTTTATTCATCACATGCTTCCTGAGCCCCTCATATTATATAGTGAACAAACAGATAAATGTATGGATTATATACACAATTATTCACAAAACAAAAGAATGTACAATGTAATACAGTTGAACAGAGGATAACTAATTCCTGGACTTTGAATCTTCACATGATTTTGATTAAAATAACCTGATAACTTCAAATAATACATTTCATTTCTCTGAGACTTATTTTGTTTGTCTCTAGAGTGAAAAACTGAATCATCTCTAAGGTCTCTTAATATTTTAGGAGATATAATCTTTCCATTTTTGTGAAATCTTCCATAAACCATCAAAGAATGATCACAGAATGTGGCACCCTTCAACATTAGCAGTCACACCAGATAAGTTTTTGAGGTTCATTCCCAGGATCCTACTAGGTTAGAAACCTATCAGCATAGGGTCAGTTGCACAAATTTCTTTTGTCGCACTAAGTTACTGTGCTCACTGGAAAACCAAGTCTTGTCAAAGTAAATACTGGCTGCCAAACTGCCAGTGAATATCCAGAGAGAAGGTGAGCTGACACAGATCAAAAAAGCACCAGAATAAAAACTTACCAGAGCCACAGACCTTTGGAAACACAGGAAGGAATTCTGCTAACCTCTTTCTTTCCTCTGTAGAAACTGTGCCTTCCTCTATTGTGATTCTGTGTATAACTTGGGGCCCGATAAAGAAATACAGAAATGCCACAGGGAAAGCTTCTCTCCTCTCACATCCAACTTGATTAAAACTGTTCAAGTCTTCCTCTTTCTGAAAGCTGGGCCTCTAGGAATGCCAACACAAGAAAGAAATGAGCATAGCTGTTGTAGACCTGCTCCCTGCAGCTCCAAGCGTGTTGTCCAGCCTGAAGTCAGGGAGTGGGTTTTCTCCAAGACAGAGAGTGTAGGAAGGTCAGTGCATGGGCTTTCAGAATATCCAAGCTTAATGTCCCATCTCCACAAAAATTTAAAGCAGTGAGGATACTTAGGATTAGACAACCTAAGTGGAATTTGACTCTGCCATTTAGGAGCTATGGGTTCTGTCATTTACTGAACATTGTGTTTCAGTTTCCTCATCTGAAAAATGCTGGTAATTTTACTTTATTGCCATTAGGCTGTGGAGAAAATTCAAGATAATACATAGGAAATTCTGAATCCTTTATTTAAGACATGGTTGTTCTGGACACCAATGAAGGTAGGAGTGAAATTTGTTGTGCCTGAATGTGTTTACTTCAATGAATGAAATAGTAATATAAATACCTCATAAATTTTTAAGGAGACTGAAACAAGCTGATTCTTATTGAAATTATTCAGATCAATGCCTGTAAAATCCCCTTCCTATTGGCTTGTACCATCATTACTGATTTCATTATGGCAATTATCAATTTTGTCAGAGGGGTAAAAGTTCAGGAATCTAGCCCAAGATATTTGAGTTTTGAGTCAGACACAGTTGGGTTTATAGCTGGTGGGTGGTTTGGAGCCTTTGCTTTCTTATTACCAGAAAGATGTCACATACATACTTCCTGAGACAAGAAAGCATGAACTCTGGATTCATATGCTCTTGACTAAAACTCTAGCTCCAAAATTTATTAATTATATGCTTTCAGATAAGTTTTTCAATCTCCTTGCATCTTAGTTTCTTCATCTGTAAAGTGGGAGACTATGCTTACAAGTATAGAGTATGCTTGAGAAGTATGTGCTAGAATGCTTTTTGCTGGTTTAAGTTTCAGGATCTGGTGCTCTTAAATCATGAATAGCATTGTTTGGAAATCTGTATGTATGGATGCTGCAACACTGCTACAAATAGGAATTGGTTCACTTTCTCTGTGTGCATTTTATCTCCCTAATATATTAATATATGTGGGGTTTGACCTTGTGCCATCTTCCTCGATCATCCCAAAAAACTGGGAACATCATCTGGACAGCATGATTCTCATCTATGCCCTCTAGGTAAGATAGGCAAGTTTCCCTGGTTCTCTTCTATCAGCAAAATAATATGTTACTGGAAGCTACCAAATGAGTTCTTCTTTTTGTGGAGGAGGGGTACCAGGGATTGAACTCAGGGGCACTCAAACACTGAGCCACATCCCCAAACCTACTTTGTATTTTATTTAGAGATTTAGAGACAGGGTCTCGCTGAGTTGCTTGGCATCTCACTGCTGCTATAGCTGGCTTTGAACTCGTGATCTTCCTGCCTCAGCTTCCTGAGCCACTGAGATTACAAGCGTGTGCCACTGTGCCCACCTAAACTCTCCTTCTTTGCAATTGGTCCACATTAGCTTATATCTCTTGTATTCTCAAACCAATTGCTGATAAAAGTAAAAAAAAGAATTTCATGGCTCATTTAGGCTGATCATCCAGGGGAAGGAATCTACATCCATGCCCACTACCAAGAAGGAACTACTCAGGATCAGGATCAAATGATCTAAAGGTGTAGTGATTGTTAGGCATTATTATTACCTTTGAATTAAAATATTTATTATGAAATTAAATGGATAATACATTAAGATCATATATTAAAGGCTTTGCACATAGCAAGTGATTAAAAATTGGGAGCTCTCATGATGGAATTATTTCACACACCCATTCTACCTAGACCAGCATGTTTGCTGCCCATTTCCAGAACAATTACTCTTCCCTTAAACCTGATACATCTACTGACTCTACCTGTATCCTTCCTGGTTTACTCCACCACACCTTTATTGCTCATTTTCAAAATTAGTTTTGTGATATTTTTCCAACTTCCCCAAATGGAAATGATCTCTTTCCTTTCTCTAAACTCTGATAAAATACCTGTCTAACATACACTTTTAAAATGATGCCACAAAAATAATTATTTAATTAATGGTTTTTGCTTCCCAAGAAACAGGTGATTGAAGGGAAACATGGAGAGTTTTTTATACTTCTTGTTTCCCTGTGATGTGCTTGACCAATGTTGTGCACCAACGCATGATCAATGAGCAGTGGTTAGCTGATTGCTACATATTTGAGTAGACTATGGAAAGGGGAGCATTTTACCTTCCATGATGGTTAAAGAATGAAAGGGAAGCACAATGACTAACAGAACAATGAAAAGGAGTTTCCACCTGTGAACTTTTCTCTTTCTCTTTCTCTCTCCTTTTTTATTTTCCCCTTACAAAAAAAAAAAAAAAAAAAAAAAACTTTTGTTCCTCAAGACGTCTAAGAACAGATAAAACATTCAGTTTAGGAAGTTAGTAGGACTATCTGGAAATGAACTATCATGTTCTGTTAGATGCTCCAAACCTTGTGTAAAACCTTTCTCCACCCACATCACATCCCTGTGATACAAGGACTTTATCTTCTCAGAAAAGTGGAAATGCTGACTCCACTTTCCTTGTGGCATCTGACATTCTAACTACTTTATTATCCATGGATTAATGGACTCTTGACTGAGAATGAGGAGTATGGGTTGGGTGTGGTTAGGCCAAGCACAGAAGACAGGTTATCTCGTATGAATCCTTGATGAATCCAGCCAGGCAGGACCTGCACTCTTTTCTCTTCTGGGCCAGCACCTACAGTGCAGGTTCTAGGTCACATTTCCCAGTGCCATGCTAGCACCCATACACTAAAATCCAAACTCTCTGGCATAGCATTTGACATATGACTCCTTACTTCCCTTGTCCCTTTCCTGTGTTCAAGTTCTGTTCCCATTATTTTCACAAATATGACTTCTACACCCTGATCAAGTCGTGGTTACCCTCCAGATGCCTCTGGATAGAATGCTTTTCTTCCTTCCATCCATCTATTTAAACACTGTACTGAACACAAGACCTAACTTCAGTCATTCCTCTTCCCACAAGTTATTCTGTCTTCTTGCTGGTGATAACTCCAGTTCTGTTGATCTTGCCCTCATTGTTTCTGTCTGGAAAATCCTTCATTCAGACCTCAGTACTATAAACCAGCGTATTTTCTCTAATAGTTCATGTATGTTTGTTGCTTCTCATAAATTTTATTTCAGTGGATTATGAGCTAGGATTGTCTGATTCCCCTTTATTCTTCCCATAACTTTGAGTATCTCCTTCCTCTTAGCCCCCACCCCAGCACAGAGACTTTTGTGTAAACACTAAAGTTATTGCAATGAAAAGTTATTGCAATGAATTGTAATCCACTAAGGTCACGACTGAGCATAGTGGTCTCTTCTCAAGTTTATCTTTTGTTTTGGGGGCAAAATTGCGATAGTAAGAGGTATTCTTCTACTATTTCCTAACTGCAACACTAGACAGGAAAGTAGTGGTCTCTCTGTAAACAACAAATAATAATGCTGGTCATATCAATGGGTGGTGGGGGTGGAGACAAGAGTTAAATAAATCTATGATTGAATAATCCAGCTTCTTTCCAGCCTTCTGAGAGGACCAAGGAGATGAATTCGAGTGGCTCTGTAGTGATCCCAGTATCTAATAAGACAAAACTTTCACATTTCAACAGTTTTGTCCTAGTCCTGCCTAAGTGAGGTCACAGACAGAATCAGAGAATCTTATGTACTTTGATGTTTGTTAATTGGCCTGTACAGTTTATAGTGCATATAAATATGAAATAGATAATATAAGCTGGCATCCTTGTAGTTCATTTTGGTGGGAAAGGCTTGGTTTACATATGCATGTTAAAAATTTACACTTATATATGCATGTTAACAAATTGACACATTATAAATCTATCAATGAGCACATCTGAAATGTTACCTAATTTTCCTAGTCCTCCTATAATACAAACAAACACAATCAATCTAGTGCTTTATTTTTAGCCAGCAGCAGGGATGAAGCTGGTGTAGTAGGAGATGAGGCAGAGGCTGTGGTATTCCTTCCACTGTGGTTTTCTTCTTATTCTAACAAAACAAAAGTCAAGACGAACATACTTGCTTCTCCTCTATACAGTGATCACATTATTCTTGGCCCTGGAAGATATCACAGTTCAATTTATTCCTGCTTCGACAACTCTCCCTTTTTTCATATTTTTCTTTATCCAAGTAACCTGAGTTTATCATTAAACTGAAAATCAAGAAAGTCAAAGAAATCAAACATCTTTCCCTTACCCTTATAGTAACCCTACATTTCCAGTGTTCTTCACCTTGTCTGATAGTATTACCATCATCATCACAAGACAAAAGTCACTTTTGTAAACTGGAATGTGTTTTTAACATGAGCTTGTTACAAAATTGCAAACATTTCATTGTCTAAACAAGAACAGTGATACTTTTTACCTATAAAAAATACTGATAGTGTGTCTTAGACTGTCATGAAACATTGATCCGGTGATCCATTCTGTACAGCCCTCTTTAGTTGACATTGTTTAGAACAAGTATGTATTTCTCTTCCAAATTCTCATTAATGGGTTCTAAAAAGCACTGTTATTGTAAAGAACACAAAATGTTACCATGAGTGAAGGGTAAAATGGCAAAAGTGCATAATCCCACTACTGCAGTTCCTATTGGTTGATATACCAAGCCCCAGGAGAAGGGATGCAGGTGTAACCTGCCATTTCTCCTATTGGAGAGTTTGGAAGGAAATACTAATGAGAAAAATATAAAATACTAAGAAAATTTTTAAAAGAGGGTAATCATCCAAAAATCAAAACAGTAAAGTACTAGTATGGAACTTGGTTCAGCATGGTTTAGTGATAATAATAAATTAAAGAATAAAAGTAACTCAACAAAATTTCCCAGTATACCTATTTTGAGAAGGATAATAGGATTCTGGCCTTGGATGGCTGAGGAAGTTCCCCTTTGAGTTTTTTTTCTAATTTCTTCATGAAACATGAGATAAAATTATGAGATAAGAATAGTTAGCAGATTGGAGGTATGTGGGTGAGAAAATGTTATATCCCTAAGTAGCAGAGTTAGAAATAAAAGGAAAAAGATCGTGACAACAGTGAATTGGACTCAGTGATAAAACAATGAGGTAGTCAAAAGAGAACAAGAGGGATGGTATTATTAGTGCCTGTGTGGCCAGGGGCAAGTCATGAGCTCTCGTGTCTCCCATTACTCGCCTTGCAAGTGCCATATGAATATGGTGGTTATGGCAGCTAATGTCAGGGCTTGTATGGAGCACAGGATATAGTGTGGGTTCACACTTCATTCCCTCAACATCAGCCTCCTCCCTTCCTGGGAGTGCTGGGTAACTTTCAAGCTGTCTGGGCTGCCAATCCTCAAGGCTGCTGATAAAAGACCTCTGAGGAGGAAACAGGTAGTGAAAATGAGTGGTCATAAATCCGGACACCCTCCTGTTCCAAACCCTCAACTCATCATTTTTACAATAAAATGATCCCACCTAGTGTTTCAAAGTAGACTTTAGAAATGCTTTATACAGAGAGAGGGCAACCTGCTGCTTATACGCGTTTTAGAAACGTGTGGATAAAATAGTTTTGACTCAGATGACAAACCAACATTACTAAATAACTTTAAATAGACACCCAGAGGAAGTCATTTAAATAGCAAGCCATATATTTACATGAACAGACCTAACATTCTCAAAAGCTGACTTTTATAAATAGAAGAAAAGGATGAAGTTTTTATTCTTTGAAAAAAAATAATTAGTAGCTGATTGCTAAATGTATTTCTCAACTATGTTTTTCTAAGCCAAATTATGCATGTCGACACAGCTGTCTTTACCTGCAAGAAGAACTAGTCCACAAAGGGCATTAGTAAGGCATTTCCAGAAACTGGAAATGGGCTGCCAGTTAAAAGCTATTTTGGTTAAATACAATGTGTCCTTGAAGAATGGAGTCTTCCTTGCTCTAAAGTGCTATAAGAGGGAGACAATGAGGGAGACATGCACTCTGGTGGATGTCTTGTGGCTTGTGGGCTGGAGCAGAGTGAGTTGTCCAGGTCCCATCCCTGTACCTGGGACAGAGGAGTCCTAGTTTCTCCCCATTCCCATAGAAAACCCATTTGAGAAGTTAAAATGAAAAACAAGAAACAAAGGATTTCCCAATTATTTAGGGGAAATTTGGGTGGCAGCCACTCATGCTGGTTTTTTGGTATCATGTAACCAAATATCAAGTTGCTTGACTGGAATGTGGAATCTCTGCATCAACTGAAGCTTTTCTTGTCATGTAGGCACTGCCCTTATTTGGAAGAACATGTATCATATGAAGATCAAAACCTTTCCAGAACTATTTTGTAGTTGCTGTTTATTTGTTTTTTGCTTTTGATTGTTATCACAGAGGCACCAATTATTGGTAATATTATCCTTGGTAATTCTAATCCTTTCTTTAAGCTTAAATAAATAAATATCTGATTAAAATTGCCTCAAAAATTCTATATTTGAGCTCAGGATCTCCAAACTTTTGTCAACTGAATAAAAAAATATATTTAGATTTAATTCCTGATGAAACCTGAATGAGACTTAAATAATTCCAATGATGGTGGTCTCACTACTATAATAAATTACATTCCATTGAAGAATAATCTCATATTTAGAGAGGATTCTCTTAAATTAATCTCAGATCTTTCTCCCTACTGGTTTTATCCCTTCCCCACCTTTAGCCATCATTCAGTATTAAAACCTTGAACTATTTTAAAATAACAATACCACTTTTATTCAGCTGAGTCAAGGAAGACATGTACATGAAAAAATTCTGTTGATTCCAACATTGATATGTAGTTAGCCCTTATTGATCAGAAATAAATTCACAAAAAGTAGTACACTCAGACACTTCTTTTGCTTTTGACACCATTTATTTGTTGGAAAGTCAAGTCAAATGTGTCAAGTAGATCTGCTTTAACCAAATTGTACTTTCAACCAATATGCTATTCATCAGGAGAATAGTATTCTTGGTACTGGTACTGTCTCTGTTGGGTACAGTATTATAGAGATATTGTTCTGTAGCTCTATCATAATTTTATTTAAAAGCTTCCTAATCTGACTATAAATCTCATGTTTATCTTTTATATTAACTCTCTATAGTTGGTTATTGTGTTCTTGCACCCAAATTAATTGTTCCTCATACCTTTATGGTTCCCCTTACTTGAATATGTGTTGAGCTTGTAGCTTGATTTAACCAAAGGAGTGTGATAGAAGTGGTATTCTGCCAGTTCAAGACTGAAGCCTGAGGAGGGATAAAGTTTCTACTTTGGTGCTCTTAACCTGTTGCCATGCTGTGAGATCTCAAATCTATCTGGAATGTCCATGTGGACAAGAAGCATGGTCTTCTTTTTGTCCAGTCGGCCAGCACCAACCACTGCTTGTGCACCATATTGTAAAGCATCTTGGAAAATGCAGAGCTGCTGGGCCCCAGATGACTGCAGATCTCATGTAATGATGGGTAACAGAGGATTGCTCAGATCAGTCTACACTAACACTATCAGGAAATAAGAAAATAGTTGCTGTTCTAGTCTGCTAAGTTTTGGAGTGGTATTTACAGCAGTGAGTAATCTTAACTTTACCTATCAAAGGACGTGTATTAAGTGACTTCTGTCCTCCAGCCATTGGATTAGGTTCTGAAATTTTGCTCAGGTACATGAGTATGTAAAAAATAAAGACTGTTCTAAATGAAAAATTACATGGAATTTTCTGACAACTCTAAGTTCACTTCCAGATCAACCACCTAGAAGACTGGAAAACTGAGTGGTGCATCCATATCCACATTCTGCACCCACCAAACATCAAACAGTCATTGTCATCACAAAGTCTGTCCCCTGTATTCTTGTGATGGTCTTTATTGCCTTCTTTTTCAATTTCTACTCCATTCATGTTGCTTCTTCTATTTATTGCACTCTGAACTAGGACCACATCTCATCTTGCAGTTGAACTTACCCACTTTCTTAAAAAAAAAAAAGAGAGAGAGAACTGCTTAAGATTAATCTGGGTAATTGTATTATTGTTTGTGCAAGATATTAGAAGTTGACTGTCAGCACTAGTAGACTTTTGGCTTCTCTATTATAGCTTGCAGCCTTTAGCATATTGAGGCACCGAGTCACTAGTTGGCCCTGGGAAGCAACCCAGTAACTGTTTTGGTAAAGAGAAATAATCAGAGAAGCTAAAGCAGCTGCTTAGAAAGGCTACTGGCTGATGGGTGAGAAAATAAGACAAAGGGATTGGACAAAGAAAATGATTGGCTAAATTAAATAAATATAAAAGAGAGGAAGAGAGGGAAAGGGAAGGAAGAGAGAAATGCATATCACCAATTATACATCTTAAGAAGCTTCCCAGTAGTTTCCCAGCCATAGTTTCCTCCTGGAACTTAAATTACATTGAGGAGGCAATACCTACATATAGTGTATTTAGAGAGGTAGAACATTTCTGCCAACTCGATGGTATCATCCTGTATGTCAATATGAATAAGCCAATAAGATGCTAACAAAAACCTAAAAGATCTGGCCTCAATAAGATGATGAAACTGGAAGCAAGGACCCAGGGCTGTGAGCCAAGGCAGTGATTCCATTGCTGATTGCTCTGGGCCTCCGGGTGGGTCATTTAACCTTGCCTGTCTTCAGATTTCCTATCACCAAAAAGGAAATTAAAACTGGAATTCATCCTCCTGGGTGGCGGCCTAAGAATCAGAGAGCATCTTATCATCCTATTTATAATTGTAGACTCACAGAATTTTAGCGTTGGATGGGTCTTTAGCCACCAACAAATTAATCCCCTAGTTTTACAGATGCTGGCGCTGGGACTCCTCAAGGTGAAGCATGGCTCTCAAGGTCAAGCCAGCTGGTACCTGACTTTTTTTTTTTTAAATATTTTGTTTTTTTAGTTGTAGATGAACACAATATCTTCATTTATTTTATGTGGTGCTGAGGATCGAACCCAGTGCCCCACGCACGCGAGGCAAGCGCTCAGCCGCTGAGCCATAACCCCAGCCCCTGGTACCTGACTTTTAACCTGAGAGTCTATCATGATGTAACACAGCCCACACTCCCGGAGTACCCTTTTCTCCTTTCCTCCTTTTGACCGTCAATACATCTGTGTTCATAGGAAACGTATTTGAGAACACAGAATCACAATCACCAATTGCGTCCTAAGTGTACACATTTACTATAGCCCTTAATGTCAAGTTTGACATTTACCTAAACATAGAGGGTACTAGTTCTAACTGCATGTCCATTAGGCTGATTTGGGGAGGCACAGGAGATGCCTTTGCTTAACAAGTTATATTTGAGTTTAGTTAGGAATGTGATTACAGCTCGGCTATAATCGGATTAATTCTCCTAGGATTATCCGACCACTTCGTGAGAACGTTTCTCTTAAGATGACAGAAGAGGTTATGATAATCCTAGCTTAAAAAAATAAATAAACAAAAATCACCCCATGTGTCATTTTTATAAGCTCATGAGACCCACACAAATCATAGTATGAACAATGAAAGGAAAATTTCATTGGATTTTTTTCTATCACCATTTTAGTAGGCCCTACTTGATTTTTCTGATGATTTGAATTTCAGTGGGTGCAAATGAATGTACTACAGTTGACAATTTTATTTACATTTTGGAGAGAAAGCAAAAATCATTTGGCCTAAGTCCCAATGATGCCCCCTTCCACTCCCTTTAAAAGAAAAACATGGCCAACTCCATTTTAGCAATGCTTTAAGGAAATGGAAATCAGAGCTCCAGGCTTTGTGTATGGTGGCTCACAAAGGCGTTTTCTATAATGTATGGAATGAACTGTTTCAAGTTTTTTTTTTCCTTGCTGCTATAATTTTTATATCTCATTTTACCTCTGTAATTAAGACAGGTCTGGTAGGTATTTAAATTAGCCCGGCTTTCATCTCTATCACACATTCATTTCAAAACTTTTATGAATATTTAATAGAGGTTTTATAATTCATGGTGATATGATGAACAGCCTTTTGGCCGTTAAGTCAATTGACAGAAAAAAAAAAATCTCTCTCTTCAGGCAGAAATAATAACGATTCTATTTCTGTTCCTAGATTGGTGATTACACAGTCACCTGTTTTCACATTAAACTTTGATGATAAATTACTCAGCAACCATGATAATATCAGAAGTTTTACTGGCCAGAACAAATTGCCAGTAATTGCTCGCAAGATAAAGAGAAAGCTCTGCCTCTCTTTCCCCCTGTCCTTCCCCCAGGGGGTTATGGTGAGACCCTGCAATCCAACTGGCTCGAATTCCTTTCATTTGCTCTTTCCTTTACATTCTATTTTATTTTTTTGTTTCCTTTCAAGCCTTAATCTGTCCTTCTAGTAAGAATATATTAATATTCCATTAGCATGGCTGCAGATTTAGCACGCACACAAAGAACACAGGCTGCATAAAAACAGTTAACTTTGAGATGAATTGTAGTTCAAACAGGTTCATTTTCTACCCGACTCCCCACAGGACATACATGCACATTTTAAAAAATATTTGGGGAAATGTCTCCAGATTAAAGTATGCGTCAAATGATGCTATTTCCAAAGCAACCTAGAGGTTTTATTTCATTTAAATATATCAAAGGTTTAGGAAAAGACAGTCTGATGATAATGCCTAAATATGTATCAGAGAATTATAAAATCTAACCTTGGCATCAGATCCAGGTAGCTGAGGCCTCCTGCTTTAAGTATTCATCTCAGCACAAAACTGGATCCATAAACGGTAAGATATGAAGGAGTCGCGCTCCTTGCTCCATTCCGCCCCTCCAAGTCTCCAAGGGGCTCAGGAGGAGGCCTTCCCTATAGCATATTGGGGAACTGGACCATCCGGCCAGGCTTTATGTCCCCTGTAATGGGGTCACAGACTCCGCTGTCTCCCTGGGGAGGTAATTCTGCTGCCTAATAGCTTCCACTCCAACAAACTTTTTTCCGTGATATGCAGACAACTCCTCGCTGCTCATTTCCTTCTCAGTAATGCCCCTTTTACTACCCTGCAAATTCCTCTTTGGGGGTTTACAGCCCTGAGGCAGAGGCTGTGATACCATAGCTTTTTAGCCTCAGCTCTGCAGAGCTACACACACTACTATGTTCTTTTAATCTCACCTCGTATGTTAGGGCCTTCATCCCTTCAATCATTTTTGTGACTCTTCTCCGTACTTTGTCCAATTTGTACAAATATACGACTTGTATGAATGATGAATTTGTCTCTATAAACTGCGATGCATCAATGACTACTTGATAGTAAATACTCAAACTCTTCCTGTATCTACAGTGTGTACACACACATGCACACTGGACTTTTAATATATTTCATACTCAAGGTCATAAATTCTAATGGCATTCACTTGCCCTTGGTTTTTCCCAACAAGAAATACCAAGAAGACTAGATTGCCCCTCCTATCCTCAACTCCTTCCAAACTTTATTTCTGCATAGGATTTTTGGAAATCTGTCCTTGGAGGAGAAAGAGTTAGCAAACTACAGAACAGAATTATATCGTGTTATTATCCAATGCAAATTTACTTCCATAAAAAGGCATTAAACATAAGCATACTTAGGTTGAGTAGTATTCAGAGTCCTTTTTGAGAAATAAAGCTAGGGATTCTGTGAATATTCTCCCTCTGGATAGATCTCTCACTGCTGAACTTGTCCTCAAGAAAGGTGGGGAGAGAAATATTATCTAAATTTCAGATGGGGTCATTTTAAAAATCGTACCCTTTAGCTCTGCTGAAGAGGGAGGGTAAAATTCACCATCAACAATTCCACACATTCCATCCCCTCTTCCTTCAAAAGAAACCTCAGAGCTATGCTACCAAAGTGGCATTGTGCAAACAGAAACCCATAAACATCAACTGTCTCTGTTGTACAGCTTTTGATGTGTGAATATTGTGCCATTGTGATGCTGGCAGAAGCCCAGCTCCCTCCTTCTTTATTGTGGGCTGCAGGGCCTAATAGGCGTAAAATAACTGCCAACTGGGCCCACGTGCATTTTAGTGCTTTTAGATGCTGAATAATTTAAATATTCATTCCAGTGAGGTGGGGTAAACTTAAGAAAGCAAATGTTTGTGGGATGGTTATTGTAAATAGGTGGACACTCTGGATTTCCTTAGCACATACTTGCACATGTGAATGTACACACATACACACACAAACATGCACACACACACACACACACACACACACACACACACACACACAGCTTTGCAGTTAGAGCCCTAGAAAGAGAGAGAGATGGGTGAGCATGACTTTTTGTTATTATGTCTTTGTCTTCAATACATGTGCACTTTACCTTTGATGAATGTCATCCTTTTCACTTGTGAATTCTTTTCATCTGTAAATCAGCCACCAAAAAAATACTCCCCTGTATATGTAATTGAAATGCAAACCTCACAATGGCAAAGGCTCTCTTCTCCCGTTCTGTAGTCATATGCATGGAAAAGAAGTCAGTGTTGATTTTGTTTCATCATAAGCAGTTTCAAGAAATCTTCTGGACTAAGAGGAAAGTCTACATTGCTTAATATTGTGATAACTGGTCTTGTTTGATTGAGTGCATTACTACATGTCTAATTGTGCTTTCATGCCAGGTCTTTCTGGGAAGATATGTGTAGAGCTGTTTTTATGTATGAATAGGTATGCATATGTATGCTTGATTATGATGAGGAAGACAGATGCTCAGATGGCATCAATCACAGTCCATCTCTATGCCATGTACAGTTTTGACTAGAGTCTGGTCAGAGCACACAGCTGTGGCTAAAGCCACGCAGGTAGACCAGATATCCTTGAGGATCCTGGCAGCTGCTGACAGTAAGAACAAATATGTGAGTTCACTAGTAAATCTGTATTCTTGGTCTTTTAAATGTATATCAAGTATCTGAATAAATGTCACTCTCTGAGGCAAGCCAGAAATTGATCATAGTTGTATAAATGGCAGTTTACCGAGCAAGGCTGTGTCACATATCATGGTCATTATAAATTGTAGTCACTTGGGATAATTTTTACATACATCACCACTACTTCAACCAAGTATTATTCCATGCTTCAAAGATTGAGACCATGACCAGAAGCTAGAATAAAAAAAAAAAAATCTGAGAAATTTTGTCTTACAAAGTAATAGAATGGAAAGGATGTTTAATAATTGCCTACAACTTGAGTGCAATGCTAAAAAGGAAACTGGTACATACTCATTTGATCCTTGTAACAACTCTGT
This sequence comes from Xerus rutilus, assembly GCA_028644305.1. Classification (NCBI taxonomy): domain Eukaryota; kingdom Metazoa; phylum Chordata; class Mammalia; order Rodentia; family Sciuridae; genus Xerus; species Xerus rutilus. The sequence goes on from CM053412.1 coordinate 31,342,930, forward strand.
GAGATAGGGTGTAGATACCTCACATTGCAGAGGAAGACACAAAGGCTCAGCATAACTCACCAAGGTTCCCCCAGCAAACACTGCACCAAAATCCAGGTTCTGAGTCCAGGTCTGATCACACAGCCTAAGACACTATGCTCATATTATCTACAATGAAAGATGTAGCCTCAGAGTTTGCATTGGATTCTAAATTCAGACTCTGTGGGTCGCCAACATTAACAGCTGGAGGGAAGAACTGAGTCATTATTCAGATGTACAGTTGCTTTATATAGAGGCAGAATAGACTGAGGCTCTATGGAAGCATTTAAAGGGCTCTGGGGAGGACTGCTACTATTTCCCCAATGAGCTATACCACCTGCTTGCCAGTGCCTGCATTCCTTTACAGGGAACAACACCTTCCATTTCACAAAAACAGAGAAGGCTTAAAATAAAAATCTCCCAGTGAGTTGTACTACATAGTCTGAAATACATACCTAAATTAGACAAGCTCCTTTCCTGGGAGTAAGTTTAATCAGAGAATAAAATGTACAGGAAAATATGGATGGGCTAAAGATCTCCCTTGAAGAAAAAGGTTGAAAACACTTGAAATAAAAAATAATTATAGAGTTGCAACTTGCCAAGTCCAGGTGTGTTCTGATTATTTGATCAGTTAAATATGGGAATTTAAGTGCTATGTGTATAGGCAGGTTGGGTTCTTTCTTTTGCTCTAGGTTTCTATAGAACACAGAGACAAACATTTATTTGAATCAGGAATAGTCAACAACTGCACTAGAAATATTCATGTGTATGTGGATAATGTGGTGTGTGAAATAAAAATTTACACCTGCTTTTCTGAGAAAAACATTAAATTTAGGAGAAATAAATCTTCAGAAAAATAATAAAAGTAACTTTTGGAGGACCCACTAGCTGAGGTTTATTTAGAGAGCATATGCAAGTATTAAGGAAATATGTCCACTTGTTCTTCAAACAGTTATAAAAAAGAAAAGAAAAACAACTATATTCCTAGCAGAGCAAGACTGCATGAGATCTCACTGATAATCCCACCCTACAAAAGGAATGACTGCTTTTGATACAGCAAGAATAAATCCAAGTGAGCTGATTCAGTACAGGTAAAAGGGCTAACATAAGCTGGAAGGATCATAGACACAGAAAAGAACACAGTTATATAAATACAACTGATTTTCTGTTCTGTAACTTTACTGAGTCTATTCTAAAAGTCTTTATTTTTATTTTTTGATAGTCTTTAGTGTTTTTTACATATACAAGATTATACCACCTACAAAGATAATTTAATATCTTGCTTTTCAACTTGAATGGCTTTTATTTGCTTTTCTTACTTAATTGCTTGGGCTAGAACTTCCAGGGTATGAATGGACACCAGTGTCATTCCTAATCCCAAAGGAAAAGCTTTCAACTTTTGTTTAAAGCTTCACCACTATACACAAATGATGAATAATTGGAAGATATTAAGCAAACAATCTCATTAATAATAATATAAAAGAATAAAATACCAAAGAATAAATTTAACTGAGAAAGTAAAAGATACATATACTGAAAACTTTGAAACATTTATAAAAGAAACTATAGATGAAACAAATAAATGGAAAGATATATCATGTTCAAAATTAAAACTCTAAAACTTCTACAGTACTTAAACAAATCCACAGATTCAATAAAACCCTATAAAAATCCCAATGATGTTATTCACCCAAACAGTAAAAATTCTAAAATTTTCATTCAACAAGAATATCCCAGGAGCCAAAACAATTTTGAGAAAAAAGAATAAAGCTAGAGAGATCATTCTCCCTGATTTCCAACTACCTTACAAAGCTACAGTAATGAAAACAGTACAGTACTGACATAAATATAGATGCATAGACTAAAGGAACAGAGTAAGGAGCCTAAAAGTAAATCTACATATATATGGTAAGCTAATCTTTGACAAGAGCACTAAGAATAAATAGGGAAAGTCAATTCTGTCTAATCAATGGTTTTTGGGGAAATGGGATATCCACACCTAAATGAAGAATTTGGACTCTTGTCTTGCACAAAATAAAATTTTTAAAAATGTAATGGTTTAAGACTCCAATGTAAGATCTAAAACTATGAAATGACAAGAGGAAAATAAAGAAAAACTTTTCTTGGCATTGATCTTGGTAATGACTCTTTGGATATGATACCAAAAGCATGAAAGCAATAAAAATATAAACAAACAAGCATGACTAAACCAAGCTAAAAGATTCTGCACAACAGACAATCAACAAGGTGAAAACCTACAAGATGGGATACAATGTTTACAAACCCAAGATCTATTCCAAGATTCATATCCGAAATACCAAAGGGACTCACCACACAGCAAATATAAATAACCAAATCAAAATCCTGGGCAAAGGACCTGAATAGACGTTTCCCCCCTCCAAAGCAGACTTATAAGTTGCCACCAACTTATTTTTATTTTGTATAAAAAATGTTCAACATCACCATTGGTCAGCAAAATTCAAATCAGAACCACAATGAATTCACAATCAGAACCTCTAGATGGCTATTATCAAAATGACAAAAGACAACATTTTAGAAAAGTTCTAAAGAGAACCCTTGTTGGAGGAATGTGAATAGATCCTACCATTATGCAAAACAGTATAACTCTTTCTCAAAAATTTAAGAAAAGTGCTACTATATGATCTAGCAATACTATTTCTGGGTTCAAAGATATTAGTATCTTGAAAAGGTATCTGCACTCCCATGCATAGCAACATTGTTCAAAATAGTCAAGATAAGGATAGTCAAGACATGCTCAGGATGGGTCAATAAAAATATAGTGGAATACTATTTGTACATCAAAAAGAAGGAATTTCTGCCATGTGCAACAAAACCCAGAGGAAATTTTGCTGTTTTAAATATGCCAGCCACAAAAAGAAAAATAACATATGATCTCACTTACACGTGAGATTATACTGGAAAAACTTGCAATGATAGAAGCAGAATAGAAGGGTAGTTACCAGCGATTGAGGTGGGAAAAATGAAAAAAAAAGTCAGTCAAAGAGTAAAAACTTTAAGTTGCATGGCAAACTGATTCTGGGAATCTGATGTGCAGCCTGGTGACATGTAGCTAATAATATATTTTATATATGAAATTTGCTATCACAGTGGATCTCCAGTTCACTCGTGACACACACATTTGCATAAAGGATAACTAAGAGCAGTGGATGTGTAAATTAGTTTGATTGTGGTAATCATTATACAATGTGTACATACATAAACCCATCACTTTGTAGAAGTTGAGTACATACAATCTTGTCAATTAAATGTTTTAAAATAAAAAATAAATGTATATTCAAATTTAAAAAAACTCACCTGTAATTCAATTAGCATTAACTGTTAGCCACAGTTAATATTTTGATATTCTTTCCATCTTTTGATTGGTCTTTGCATATGTATTGTAAGAAAAACATATATAATACTTTATCATTGACATATGCTCATAAATGTTGCTATATACAGGGTATTGTTTATGTGTCTGTTAAGTAAGAAGTTAAGAATTTAAAACTATTTCTTTTTAAAATTAACATCGCAATGTGAATATTTTTCTAAATTACTAAAATATTTTTCTTATTGACATAAATAAAGTACTGGTTGGCTAATAGGGATCAAATATTGACCTACACAGGTGAGTAATCTATTTCCCAGAGATATTCTGAAGCATAACTTTGTCTGATTGTTTTCCCCATTGCACAATGCAATGGTTCTTCCCTCACTCAGTGACTTATTAAAAAAAAGATTTGAAATAAATTAACAATTTTGTTTTAATTGTTTAGCACATAAGTAGTGTCATTTTCTTAATATAAGACTAGTCATTTTATAGCAATATTTACTCTTTTTTTAGGTTATTGCTCAGTGCAATCTATTTTCTATACTCTAGTCTTCTTACTGTGGAAAGTAATTTTTGACAGTTGCATGGCAAATGAATGACATTGGCGGATATTTAGATAATTACAAGTTCAGTTACTTCTACAATATTAATTTTTTTGAAAATATCAAGACTTAAATTTTCAACTTTCCTTGAACACAATGTAAAGTGCAGGTACTGCATTTTTCTCACATTTGAACATTTTTTGCCATCTCATCAGCCATCCAGGAATGTTGATTGCTCTTTTTCCTTGACATATCCTACATTTAACACCTCTGTACCTCAACTTCTCTGCCTTCCTATGGACCACATTGCCCTGGTGTCTCATGTGAAGCATCAACAACCGGTTTTATGTTTCTTCCTTTGGTCTTGTTCTCCTCCAACAAATGTCTTGTTGATGCTAGAGAACATTCTAAAATTCAAATCAGATCAGATTTTGCTCTTCCCTACAACTCTCCAGTGGTTTTAATTGTCCCTAGAATGCCATCCAACACCAGGACAACCTCTCTGCTCTCATCTCTGCTGTTCTCTCTGCCCAGCATGGCATTGCACAGTGTCTTCCACACATTGGCTTCCATTCAGGCTACATTGACTTGTAAAGACTGCACAGGATATGGACCATGTGTAGTTACATGACCAACTTGGGAAATCCTTTCTTTGTTTCCTAAGACTCTTCCAATGGGAATATGCTTTTCATCTTTAGAGCACTTAAGACTTAGTGCCATGAACTGTTCACTCATCTTGTGCCTGGCAAGACTATAAACTTTTCAGTGGCAATGACTTGGACTTAACCATTCATGGGTCTTCGTCAATTTCTTATGTCCTCAATCCATGATGAGAGTCTAGTCTTTACACTGGAGCTTAATAAATGCTTACTAGATAAATTTATGTATATGTTAAGTCTTGTAGGTTCTAGTCTATATTAATCAGACTTAGAAACAGAGGTTTTCCTCTTTCCAAGTCACAAAACCATGTCTAACACCAAAACAGAGGAATGAACAGAACCACTGGAGAAGAGAATGGGAACTTTTGTCTCTGAACAAGAGAGAGAAGGGTTCAGTGTCCACCAGTTAATTCTCCTCTGTTGTTTTTCTCAAGGGTGTACACATAAAGCTGCTTTTCTCACAACAATACAGATTTTTTGGCTAAGAACCATTAACAAGTGTGTTAAGTCCCTGTGACAACTGATTAATTTTAGTCTAAGGTTATGAATACAAAACAACGAATGTTGGTATGTAACGTGCATTTTAATGATGTCACAGCAAAAGTAAAGGATGAGAAAGATAATTTAATTTGCTTTCTCTGAAAGGTCAGTTCTCCTGAGATAAAAATTATCCCTTAGGGTACCAATGCCTTTTCCAGCATACTTCCCCTTCTGCTCTTTCTCTGGCTCTTCTGTTCCTTAGGGATGGGAACATTTATAGTTAAAGACAATTAGACTGTGTTGTTCAGAACAAAAGTGAGTTGGTAGAGGAGAGCAGGGAGTATCTCATGTTCCTGAAATGAATACCCAAACACACACACACACTCTTACATATACATACATTTGCCTGTAATTTCATCATTATTCTCATATACCTTAAGTCACTTTAAAGCATAATTTTTTTAAAAAAAGAAAATGAATATAAATGGATATGAACAATTAAATACATTTGCCAGTCTTTGTGTATACAAAGAAATGGAGATTTCTATAAGAAAAAAAAAACTGTATATCATGTGGTCAAAGCTTATGGTCAAAGTGATTGTAAGTGAGATCTTGTCTTTGGACAGAATTGAATCGTTCATAGCAACAGAGATTCATACATAGGTCTTCAAAATCTGGGAGCTCTATGTGGAATTGTAGAATCCATAGATTAATATCTGATTCTAGCCAAACTTTCAGTACACAGCCCTTAAGCTCCACTTAGTGACACTCAGTAGGTTTCATAAACAAGGAAACTAATATATAGGACATAATTGTTCCTAGCAGAAATTCCTGTTAAGAACAAATACTTAGCTTTCAGTTTCATAGAATAACACAAAAGGGGAATTTTAATCACAGATATTCAATAAAAATTTCAAAAAGTAATTGAATATAAATCATAATTGCACTTAAAAAAGCAAAAAGGAATCACTGATGTTAAAAGTATCCCAAATCTGTGCATTAAATAGTGATGAATGCCCAAAAGATAGATGATAGAGCAAATAAAAGACAGTATAAAATAATTGAATTGAATGACAAACAGTTGCCCAAGGAGATGTTTTTATTAATAAGAACTGTGTATGAGAAGACCAGAAGAATTCCAAAAGATGATGGTCTCAAATATCTACCTACCTACCTATCTACCTGTCTATCTATCTATCTCCCTCCCTCCCTGTGTATCTTCTATTTATCTATCTACCTATCAATGCTCTAATTAGTAAAATTAGAAGAAGTCGTATAAGAGCTAAGTGAAAATGCAATTAAGTCTACCTCACTTGAAGACAGGTTGTGGTGACACTTGTATTCACATGTCTGTAGACTGGAGACACTCAGATCATCACCATGTTGTCCCCCCTTGAGCCTATGCCATCTTTCATATTCAGGCTGCACTGTACATGGAAAGAGAATGGCTACTCTAAGCCTTCAGAACCTGATGGTCCCTTCAGGAGTGGAAGAGCTTATTACCATCTTCAAAGACGTGTAGCTTCCTGTCTTAATCTCAATGCAAGCTGGACTTATATGTACAATGAATGCACCAAGAACCACAACTGGAGATACCACCTCTGATGGGAGTGAGAGGAGATAGGATATACTGGTGGAAATTTTCACTGTCCACTCAGAATTAGTAGTTTCCTAAAAATTGCTTGTGAAATAAATTTCTGTAAATCTTACCATATTGTCTCTAAGTTTTGTTACTCAGCTGTTTCTTCTATAGCTCTTGTGTTCATTTGACCTCCTTTTCCACTAAGGTATTAAAGTCACAGAAAAAAAGGTTTAAATCTGTTCAAAGTGGCATCGAATGATAAGTAAACTTTTTGTAAGCTATTATTACCAATAATCAGCTGAAGTCTCAAAAGACTAATTCATGTTAGCTATTTTCTCAATTGACATAATAATGTCTCTAGTGAAGAACAAAAATATAGCTCCACTGAACAGAACACTCCTTAAAATCCCCTGGGCTCTAGCAATTTCAGTTCTCAGTTGCCTATTGAGGGAATAGACCCTTGATGTCCCACTATAGCCTTGTGTGGAAACTAAAGGACTTCAAAAATCATCAGGGTAACTGAGAGCCAGGAAATAGAAGAGATACAAAACTGGGAAGAAAATAACTATTTCAAATATATGCAAATGTACAAAGAGTTGTCAACAACTAAAATTAAATAATATAAGAAACATGCAAAATAAATTAAATGCTTGCTACCTAAGCTTAGTGGCTAAAATGCTTCACCAAAGTGTTCAGAAGATGTTGTCACTTTTCCAAGTAACACACGTCAGGCCAACTTACTCATTTTGCAAACTATGTGGAGAATGTTATTCTCTGGAGATACCTTTTCTGTAGAGAAATATAAAGTCATATTTTGCTGCTGCTTTCCAAAACTTAAATTTACCTTAAAGAATAATATACCTAAGACGGTTCCCCTCACAAACAAATAACTAGGAAGGATCAGAGATGTGCAGTTTGGGTAGCTCAGACAGAACTGATGAGATAGTATTCAGCTACTTCCTATTTAACTCTCAAGGCTAGAGGACATTTAAGGCAGGGAGAATTATCAGAAAGATGAGGAAGCCCGGCCTCAAGAGCAGAAGAATAATAACTCAATTAAGAATATGTACTGGCAGGTATAAACAAGAAACAAAAATAAATACGTTTTCCAACACTTGCCTGTTAGGAGTACCTGATTCATTAAGAATTATTTATGTAATGCCAAAATATGCATCAGTCTTCAATTTGGCATCATAACGAAGGTGTCATTCATTTTTGCAACTGATAGTAATGAAAGGCAGTCAGATCAAGGAAAATGAAATACTCCCATTCTCTTGAAAACATTTTTTTCTAGGAAATACACACACACACACACACACACACACACACACACACACATAAAGCAGTTCCCTTTATACCCAAGAAAAGCTTTATGAGAAGGAGAATTAGATTCCACATATAGAGTATAAGCTACCCTTCAATGTAAACCCTAGCTTATTTGCTACATGCATACTTGTATTTCTGCACATCAGACTCACATTTTCCAATCCTATGTCAGAGAAACAAGCACAGAAGAGAAGTACCTCCATGGAAGGAAGAAGGCTACCCTCCCCCAAAATTTGTGATAAACTACTTTCCATATTTGTTGGATATAGGAAACAAAAAAAAAATATTTTCATCTGTAAGAGTCTAATTTGACGCTAAAATACAGGCAAACAAATTCTAGTGTTACTCCCCAAACTGAGATTTCTTACTGAACAATGCTAGAGGATGCTACTCTCATTGAAATCTATATGAATATTGCACCAAAGTTGTACAGTGTACAGTCTGTACAGCTGTACTTGGCAGCCCCATGCCAATCTCTCTGTGTATGAGAAGTGCTGACCTTCACACCTTGCCAGTTTGAAGGAAAATGATTTTAACCATGCAGATGATTAAATAAGTGGGTTGATAAATAATAATGAATATGGCCATATCCACAATCCCCCTCTAAAGTTTTACAATTTCAACCTCATTTCAATAAGTATGAAAAATTTTGAATCACCCTTTCAAGAAGATCTGGCACTGTGTCAAAGAAAACAAGTTACTTATTTCACTGACCACACCCTCCTCACCAATTTTCTTGATCAATTTGTTCTCCTGAACACTTATTGACCAGCCAAGTAATGAATAGAAATGTTTTAATCACTGGTGCCTCATTTGTGTATAATATTGCAATTTTTCAAATTAATTCAAAACTTGATTCCAGGACAGATGAGGGGATTACAAATCCGGAGGACTAAGAAATGGAGCTGTGCTGTTAGTGAATACACCAGCCATGTGATAATGCCCCTTCTTTCTTCTGTCCTGATCTGATATTTTTGCCAAGCCTATCTCCTTCCCTTGCCACATTCTTGCATTTCTGGATCACCCAGGCAGAAACATGCATATAATAATTTCATATCTGTTTGTTTGTTTGCTTTTCTTTTGTAGACTGCCTGGTAAAATAGTAAACCAAATATTTGAGCCAAACAAGTTCCCTTTTTCAGGAAAGAGGGAAGACAAGATCTCCTACATTTTACTCTTATTTTAGGCTGGGTCACTTCATGAAATTCTGACAGTCTGCATGGCACAATTTAGTTATCTACCTCAGGCTCATCAGTCCAAATCCTGGAGCCCTGCATGCAGGGGTGTCTCCTGCTCCTTGCCACTTCCCTTGTGACCATAGCCTTCTGTCATGTACATAAAGTATCTGCAGCCTTCCAACAAGGCATCTCCCCCCAGCTAGTTAATCAGCACCCTGTCCCCTGCTGTAGCCTGGCTAGACTGAATAGACAGTGTTACTATTAAGCCTCTGAGAATCAGATGCCATGTCACACATGCAGTTTCACAAGAGTAGCTATAAGAAGGACAGCAACCTCCCCGCCTGGTGACACTGTGATGGCTGGCCCAGTGGACAAGCAGACTGGAATCTCATTAGCCTCTTTCCTGACTGCAGTATTGCATGTTAAACATCTGTCTGTTTTGATTTCAGTCTCAGCCTGGGTCCTCTGGGGAGTAGTCCTCCAATCTAAGAGCCTTGTGACCACCCTAGTTTTTAAGGTGGCTGAATCTTTTCAAACACTTTTTGCCTCTCTGGCCAGCTTTAATATCACCAATCATTATCTCCTCATCTACATTCAAGCTTTATGATTGCCGGATGTAATTTCCTTTGTGTTTGAGTTCCCTTCACAGCTCAGAACCCTCAGGGTATTTTATTTATCTTGGCCAAGACTGGGTGCCAGTCTTTTTACTCGTTTATTTCATGATGCTTAACCAAACAGTTTCCTGTCCCAGGGGTTTCATTTAAATGGAGTTTCCATGAAGCATCTGATCTTGCTGCCCATTGATTTGCTTCTAAATGTCTTGTGCATATCAACTGACCAACATTACATACTTGGTCCGTTGATAAATTACATGCTGTCTTTCGACCTACCGGTATATGGGAAATAATCCTTAGGAGAATCAAGTATGCACATCCTCTCTACCTATAAACTTTTACCACACCAACATGAACACTGAAGCAAAGGGTACAACCTTCTCTATTCCTCAACAAATCCACATTTTTGTAGACCTTTGCAGAGCACCTACAAAGTTTCTGTACAGCATTCAAATATGCTCTTGATGCTGATTGCAGTTGACCATAATCCTTTTCCTCAAAGTTTATTCCATTCCATTAATGCATGGCAGCATTTACTCTATTTCAAGCACTGGTATTTTAAATGGATAGTACCCAGATCCCAGCCCTCAATAGTTTTTGTCCTATGAGGAAGAGGTTCATCTTGACCCTGACAATTTGCACAAGCTTATAGTTTCACAATACAGGGATCAGTGGTTCAAAAAAGGCAGTTGGTAAACCTTACTTAAGACTACTGTATGTGCCAAAGATGGTAGAATGGGACTTATAGACATAGAAAGTACAGAATAACAGAAGGAAATCCTTTGGTCTGGAGGAGTTTAGAAGGCAACTGAGATGATGTGAAAGATGCTTTAATTTTATGTTTGGAAGAAGAGAGACTAGCAAATGAAATTGAAATGAGTTTGAATGTCAGAATCTGGTCGGTGACGAATAATCAATGTGTCAAGCACAGTGACTCACCTCTAATGCTTAATTCATTAAAATGTATACATTTTTTGGTTGATTGTTCCATGAATGATTCAGTTCAAAAACAGCAAGGTAACATGGAAGGAGTCCACCCTTTAATCTCTAGAAGATTATAGTGGCCTGTTTGTTGTAAGTGCTCCATTAAATGTATTTCTTTTGAAGACAAAAAAAATTAGACCAATAATTATAACATCTTCTTTTATCCTCTACCATGCCAGGCACCATACTGGACATTCTGCTTTCATGATCTGAATCACAGCAGCTCTATGTAGCATTCATTTTCATTGTCCTTTACTAAGGCAAGCTTTGAGGCCCAGAAAAGTCAAAGTTAAGCATCTTGTACTTGTAAAACAACCAGTAGAAGATGCAGCTGGCATTCAAACCCTGGCTCTTTGGTTTATGGGTAGATTCTGTCTACTTTGCACTAAGTGAAACCCACCTAGGCTGGACTCTGCTCTTGACCTTTGATCTAATGCAAGAGGAGAATGGATTCCAGATCTTAGAAGGAGTAGTCTTGAACTTCCTAGGATATCCTTTAAAGGGGCTTCTGAATCAGTCTGGGCTCAGCTCCTTCTCTGTGCTCATCACGGTCAGGTTAACGCATGGTGTTCTCACCTTTTGCAGGCTGGAGTCCACGATAGTGGGACCATACCTCATTAACCTTACTGTGCTCAGCTCTTGGCTTTGTAGGTGTCCAGTGATGCTGTTGAGATTTATTGAATCATACTAGGATTTGGGCTGGGGGCAAGTACAATACAGTGTCTAGCTCACAGACCTGGAACTAGGTTCCAGGCCCCAGAATGTCAGATATTGATAGTGTAACTGGGGTATCCTTACTCTCTTTGAACCTCAGTTTCCTCTTCTGTTATTCCCTCCCTCAGGATTATTGTGAAGATCAGGTGAGGCTAAGAAGGTGAAGGAAGCACCCAGTATAGTGTCCAGCTCACAGTCACAGAATCACATTAGGATTCCTTTTCCTCTCCTCTTCTCTTTGGATGCTAATTTTGAAGGTGACTTTGGGAGATAAGCATCCTTTGAAACCCGGACATTCCAGAATTCAGAATCTTCTTGTGTTTCAACTCTTCTTAGATGTAAGCTAAGTGGCCTGAAGCCATTAATGATTCACTCATTGGTCTTAACAAGCTAATATGCCCCCAAAGGTGCCTTCATAACACGAGCAAAGGGAAGCAAAGAGTTGAACCATTTATTCTGTGAATTTGATTGATGTCGACAGGCAATCTGGACAGCTGAGGCCCAAATGCACTTTTTTTTCCTTTCTCCTTCATGGCAGGATTGATTTTGGCCTGAATCATCTAAATTATCGCCTTCATTCCCCTAAGACATGTCTTTTACTTTGTGAGTTTAGACAGATATAGAAAACAAGTATTATTTTAACCTTCTCAATACATGGAAACTCTCAAACACAGAGAGGTTAATTGATTTGACAAATGTCACACAGCTCCTCAGTCACGAAGCTGAGAGACAGCCTCCAGGTCTCCAAGCTACCCCTCCTCTCAACACATTAAAGAAACTGTTACAGCTGCTTAAATGCATCTCTGCTTTAAATAGAAATAATAACCTTTACAATCACACATTTCTTCCCTTTTGGGCACAGAAAAACTTAGTTTGAAGCTGGTATAATAATGAAGTAATCACATATGAGGAATTTTTATTATTCCCATTACTTAAATATCTTCTGTTTCAACTTATACTTTGTACTCAGATAAAGCAGACAATAGATATTTGGGGAGGAAATAGATTAAAGCCCTTTATCAAATTGTAAATAATGCAATTGGGAGACATAAATTCATTTCATCAAGTGATTTTTAAAGATCCTTCTGAGCAAGGTACTATGTGTTAGAAAGTCAGTTAGAAAGTACACTTCTAGGACTCCCAGCAGAGTCTGCTCCTCAGGGGGATGGATGAGGTACTGCCCAGGGAGACATCAGCGCTCATGGTGGGAAGGGCTGGGGCTGTGTCTGGGATCTGTGCTAACTGGTCACAACACTGTAGTAGAAGCTATAGGCTCTAGCAAGAGTAATAGTAATGAGTTTTATTTACAACCTCGTGAGATAACCTAGAAGAACAAATGTTAAAAATAGTGAGGGACTATATGAATAAATTACTATAAAGGAGAAAGACTAAACAGTGATCCAGGCTGTACACAGTGCTGCCTCCATAAAGCAAATATGCATTCAGAGAATTTCTAGAAGAAAGAATCCCTATCTGCATTGATAGTTGGGAAGTGTCCCCTATGGCAGCTGAGTGGTGGGGAGGAACATTCCCTTACATGGTGCTTTAACTGTTTATGAATATTATGCCAGAGATTCTCATTATCATTCCATTATTTCATGAGATAGCCATATGAAGTCCTTGTGGGTAAATTCATTGTCTTGCTCAAAATCACATGGCATGCTTCCCTCTAAGAATAGGATTTATAACTGAGGGTGGCTGGATTGGAGTTGTCCTCTGGAAGCATAAATGTAAGATCAGAGAGAAGAGAAGGGAAAACATCATGTAGAGTCACTCATATCCATTTGGGGGATGAGGGGCTGAACCTAGTGAAGTCTTATTAATGCCTGCCTGCTCTGATCCTAGTAGTCTGTCTCCCACCCCCTCACAATTAATTAGAAGTTCTTGCACACTACATTGTGTGCTACTTCAAGTGCTCATTTTACTTGCTCTAAGATGCTTTCATAATACTTGAACCTATAGACGGTGAAGGGACTAAGCATATGATAAGACCCAGGAAATTGATAATCTACTTTTAGTTGGGGGACTGGCTTGCTCTGTGACATTGAGCAAATTCCTGAATTTTCGTTAGCTCTCTTATGTTCAAACTTGGAATAATGCCCCTTTTCTTGCTTCCCTTTACAATGAAGAGATTATACTAACAATGTGCTATGATAATTTATGTTACTATAAAGGTTAAAATGCTATGCAAATACAAGATGTTTTATTAAGACAGTTGCTCTGATGGCTATTATAGAAAATGATAGTATATATGATAATCAGTCAATCAAAATGTCCTGAATACTGCATAGGTACTGTAGAGAGAAAAAAACTGCAAGATCATAAGAATTTAAGGGGGATCGTCAAGCTAAATAGATGTGATGAGTATGCCCGGGTAGCTTCACGCTCAGAGGAAGCATTGCTTACTAAAAATTAAACAGGTGGTTCACATCTTAGAAAATTCAAAATGTCAGAGGAAAAAAAATTTAGAATTTCACAGAAGATGTAGAACTTTATCATGTTCTGATACTTAATTGGCAGGACAGAGAAGTGCAGAATAAAAGGGATATTCCTATGGAGGAGAGTATAATTTTCATAAGGACAAAGCTTTCTATCTTCATTGATTGATGTGTCTCAGAGCCATCTACCTGGTCAAGGTACTGTAAATACATAGGATTTATCAATGAATGACAGCATGAGAAAGATAGGCAGATGAAAATGAACCAGTGTGCTGGAGCAACTGTGGTTGTCTTGCAGACAGGAGAAGGTTCCTGATGGAGATCAGTGAAAGTTAAGTTTGAAGAGTGATATACAGTCCAAGCTGAGAATGATACTGAATAGAAGAACCAAACTTCCTAGTAGTACTAAGTGTGATGAGGAACCTTAGTAGAGTGATATTTCTAGTTGGATAGACTCCCAGGAAGGGGAAGCTTCTACATATGTCCTGAGGAATCCTTAACACCCTCCTCCAACATGGCTCACACATGTATGCACTTTTCGTGGCTGAGCTTAGCTTTCTGTCTCACTCCAAAACTAGTATATACCATAAAGCAGAGTTTCTGAATGAGGTCCTAATAGGCTTTTATTTGTAATGGCTTTGTTATAAGAGGACTTTTTATCATGCGTTATTGCATCTGGAGAATCTTTATCATTAAATAATTGCATCTAACTTAGTCTCCTATATTGCCTCTATCTCCAGCATGTGTTTACCGTCTTGTAAGAATGTGGCATGTGCCCCTACCTTCAGTCCATGGTCCAGGCCCAATCATGTTGTAGGGGCTCAAGAGTGCCTTTGTGAATAGGAAAATGTCTTAATCCACAAAAGAATATATCTCAATGGTATAATTTATTTCCTATTATGAAAATACAATACTTTTCATTTCAAAGAAATAGTCTCTTCTGCTATGTGGTTGAATATCTTTGGTATTCAAATACATCTCCAAGTGCTTTTGAGGCATTGTCTATACTGAATTCAATTTCAATAAGCTCTTCTTAAGGACATCTCCAAATATTCAAGATTACTAAGATCAGATCTTAGAAAATATCTCCACATCTGTTTTTATGACTAGGCAGAAATATAAGAATCATGTCTTGAACATTGGAATCAGGCATTCCTTCACTGCAATCAGAAGCTATAAAAATAAAACATTCAATATGAATTTTTCAGGTAAGAAGGCCTATATTTCCTTTAAAATTAAAGGAATTAGTGAGAATATAGATTGGCAATGTCCTCTGAGAGCTGTAGGTGGTAGTCTCCCAGTGAGGAAGGAATGAAAGTCTATCAAGCATGACAAAATCATGGTCACAAACATCTCTGCCTATGAAAATTAACTCAGAAATAAAGGCTAGAAACTCGTTTTGGAATTCAGTTGGCTCTAATTCTAGTAATTACAAAATGCCTTTAGATAAATACTTCTCAGCAAGCTACGACCAGCAATCTTAGAGATTTCTGATGAAGTTTTAACTCATTCTGAGAGATGAGACATATCCCTTCCCCAGTAATTTTACCTGCAGAGTTTACTAACAGGTGTCCCAATGAGTGCAAATGCACAAGAGTCTTCTTTTCACACTAGAAACTTTGGTCTTCCCAGAACCCTGGCTATGGCCAGCACATTGTTCTGTAGAATGCAACTCATCATAGCGTAACAGTCACACGAGTACTGCCAATTACACTGGTGCAAACACACATACACACACACACACATACACAAATGTGAGTTGGGAGATACAGAATCTGTTGTCCACTTACAGACTTTTGAGTTACTTCTGGGTATGATCAAAATATATTAATATAAGCATAAAAACACCCCAAAGAAATATAGTCATCATTATGATAACATATTAGAGCTCACTTGGATAGCATACTTTACAATATTCACACTCTCTCCTTGAAGTAGACAAAATTGAACTAAAATTAACCTTGCCTTAGAAGAGGCACTCATCTCAACATCCCTGGCCTCTGCCTTGTGACACTCTGAACACTGACTTTGCCCTTTGGGATTTCTTTCCTAGTCTTCTGAATGTTCCTCTTAAAACTGACCTCTCAGGCCTGGGGTTATAGCTTAGTGGTAGAGCGCTTGCCTTGCACATGTGAGGCACTGGATTTGATCCTCAGCACCACATAAAAATAAATAAAATAAAGATATTGTGTCCGTCTTAAAAGAAAAAAAAAATCTTTAAAAAAAATGACCTCTAAGTGATTGGTCTTAGTGTACCTGGTCAAATCAATCACTCACTTTTCCATTCTAAATCCTTGCAGAACACATCTGGTGCACTCCAACTCCTTATCTCTTTCACTTGAACCATCCTAGCTTTCTTCTAATCACACTGTCTCCATATTAACCCTCTACTCTAGTCCTGGCAATAAATCAGATTCTAGCCTCAAGGGGTTTCACAAAAGAGAAATTAATGAAGAAACACTTCTCAGGGTGAGAGGAGGGGGAAAGAAGCCCAAAAGAGCAGCATTAAGGACCCAAACAAGCAACAGTAGGAAGCCATCACTGTCCCTGAGGGAGTCAGTGATATATCCAGTGCCAGAGAAAAGGGGCTGCATGATAGATGCTCTGCTCATGGAAGGACAGCCACCAATAAAAGCGTGGAGAGTCAGTGAGTCTGGGAAATAATCTTCCATAGCTGTCCTCCCGAAGAAACAGTGCCTATGTGTGACAGCAGAGCCAGAATGAGTCACCCGATATGCTGTACTTGATCTGATCACCCCAGTAATTAGAACTCTCTCTCGCCTCCCCTTGCCCTACAGAATAAAGCCCAACTCTGGCATGCCAGCCCCTCCTCGTCTTTGTCTTACAGACATCTCTGTACCATCCCAGTTACTCTTCGCCTCCTGGAATTATTTTACACAATTGTAGTGGAATTTTTTGGTAGTTTTCCTCATATACCATGTAGCTTCTTTCCTTAAGAGTTTATGAATCTTCCTCTGGAATATCCTTCTTTCTGTCTTTACAAGTGGAACTCAAATGCTATTTCCTTTAAGAACACATAATCCTATGCAGCTTTCTTATCTTTTCTAATCTAGAACTTTCTGTCAAATTAGTCTGGATTGCATGAAACTTAGGGTACTCTGCTCTTTTGACCAACAAAATGGAAGTTCTTCTGTAGAACCCTGTCTGTCTTGCCCACAGGGAGGTCTCCCTGGGAGGTAGGGCAATGTCTTATTTTGTTTTATTCCTCAACAGGCAGCACAGTAGACAAAAATGGTGGCTGATATATACAGTCTTATGGCTCTGACTTGCACAAAGGTGCGGATTTTATTTGTGTAGGCCATGAGAAGCAATAAACATATCCATAATGATTTCTCTGTAAATATTTGTCATTTGGAATATAATACATAACTGAAACCCTTGTTTGTCAGTTCTCATAAGCAAGGGAAATGGGTGAAAAGTATCTTTTTCCATGCTTGTTCTGGGCTTGAAGTACCACAACTTATGGAAGATTCAGTTTGGAAAAACATATTTAAGAGTTGTAAAAGTTAACTTAATAAAGCAGGCTAATCAATGCAATTAATCAAATGCCCTCATTAGCAAAACACTAGGGGTAAGACAGTAGGTTTTATAAAACACATATTAATACTTACGAATGAACCAGGTAGAAGTTTAGGTACTTTGTCATTTGCTAAAAATCCCTTCTGGCCACAAACTGCATCTGATTAGGTTTGATGTCACTCAAAGTATGAGGGCCTCAGAAGCTGAGACCTAAATGGGGCTGACAACCAGACATGGCATTTGAGCCTTCTAGATTTATAGTCTATTTCCAAGTCACTTTTCCTTCTTTATTCATAAAAAAAAAAAAGAAAAAGAGAAATATCACCTGACCAACAATGCCCAATGATATTCATAAATCTCTCTCAAGTCCTATCAAAACGAAGGTTTCCCTGGTACTTCTCCTATAAAAGGAAATGTCAAATTTATTCCAAAACAGGGGGGGTGGGAGGAGACATGCCTGACTGCATTTCAGGAAGCCAGGGCTTTTGAGCAAAATCAGCTCCTGCTTCTTCTGGCAGAAGTCACATTTTGGCCTCTCATTTCATGAGAAAACCGTGCGCGTGTGCATGTGTGCAAATCTCCCCCTTCACCCCCAACTGCACGGTGACATGGGTCCCCATCCCTTCACGCCTCGTTAGGGCCAGACTGGGCCAGCTGGCCGGGTTGTCCCTGTCCTGAGGCCTGGGCCCCATTGTCCCGAAGCTCATCCGGCCCACATCCCTTTGAAGCTGCTCCAAAGAAACTTTATCCCTCTGTTCCAGCTGGCGTTTCATTAAGCCTTAGCTTCACAGGATTTTCCACTCCCATTGACACATCAGAGCAAAGATGTAGCCATTAAAATAATGAAGAAAAAGGGAGCGAGCAGAGGGAAAATGGTTCTGAGGCGAAATTGAAAAGGAGTATGAGGTTATTTAAAAAATAAAGGCCAACTGCAGGAAAATAAAATGTACCCACTTTCTTATTGCCCTCTATCTCTTTCTCTCTCGCCTTTCTCTCTCTTTTTTTTTTTTTTTTTTTTGTTATCCTACATGTGTGTGTCCTAAGTTGTCCAAATTTTTCACAAAGCCTCATGAGGAGCCACTTCAGAGAGGCACCAGGTCTGTGAAAAAGCCGAGTCACGGGTCTAAATTAGAAGCAGCAGATAAGAATCCCAAAGTTATTCTGAACATACATAAGGGCTGGGGAACTCTACACTGAAGATGCAGTGAATTTTAAATCTAACCTCCTTTCTTGCTCTGAAAAGAAATCATTGCATTTCCTCCTGTTTAAACATTAAGCCCACCTAAATTATTAGCCACTCTGGGTGTCACCTGCTTCCCCTCTGCGCGGTCTTGCCCCTCCATTGCCCAGCCTGGAAGGCCTATTCCTGACTGTTCCTTCTACTTCTTCAAGGGAACATTGGCTCCATACTTTGTTGGCCATAAATTTTTTTTTAATGCTTACTTATCCATGGGCCATGCATCTCAGGTGTGTTGTTTTCTCTAAAATTAGATTTTTGACTTAAAGAATTGAAAGAATGGCATTGTTTTGTTGCTCTCTCTAAACAAAGACTTTATTCCAGATTCTAGACAGAATTTTTATTTCCTACGTTATTTGCCCATAATATCAGCAGTCATCAGTCACCTCAACCAACGTCACAGACAAGGAGGATGTTGCAAAAGGACTTTAAGATCCCAAACCAGCTGTGACAAAGCCTGAGCATTAAAACTCCATATTATACTCCCCTGGGTGCTAAATCAGGCATTGTGATTTCATTAATATGCTTGCTTGTCTAGTGTCTTCCCACAAGGATTAGAAACAATGACCTAGAAGTGGGTTCTTAGATATACGCCTGATGACACAGGGTGACAACTGACATGCAATTGAAGGAAGAAACAAACAAGCAAAATCAATTAACAACCGAATTGCTTCACAAAGACAGTTTGATATCTATGAAAATTAATTTTGAAGTCTATTCAAGAACTGCTATTAAAATAAAAAGGTATATATTTTTAAAAGATGTGCTATGAAAATGGCTAAACTTTGTATTAAGAGGCCAAAAGTATCAGATGTGTGTTTAAAACATTTATACATATGTTACCTCTTATTTCAAGTATTTCAGATAGAATTGGGGGTCATCCATACAAATGTTATAAAATTTGTTGTTACTTATGTTCTTATGCTAAAGAGCATGGAAAGAAACACTTGTTTATATAACTAAAGAACTTCCATGGTTAAGAAATAATCATAAGTCTTAATATAAACCCATGGAATAGTGAGCCACAGGAAATACATCCTATACAGAAATAGAGTCATTTAAGAGGAGATTTTGGGTCCAAAGAATGACAAACCCATGTTTGAATCTAAACATTACCTTTTCTGCATTGTTATTGAGTGATTCTGATCATATCCTTTAGAGAATTAAGTGAGATATATGGTTTCCAGAATTTGGTTTTGAAGAAGGGCATTCAATAAGACATTTGACAAGCACATGTGGCAATATATGACTGAATGGAATCTTCAGGAAAAAGAATTAACTAATAGATCATTGTAGGTAAGATAAGTTCTTAACTGGTAAGAAAAATAGAAAAGTAGAATATAAAAATATTTCTTCCATTAAAGAAATAGAAATTTCTTTAGGATAAAAAATGATTTAGTTCATTCAGGCTAGTATAATAAAATACCACAGACTGGGTGTCTGATAAATAGACATTGATTTCTGGAAGTTCTGCAGGCTGAGAAGTCCATGATCAAGGTGCCAACAGATTTTCTGTGTGTTGAGGGCTCACTTCCTGATTTAAAGATTACTGTCTTCTTACCCTGTGCTCATGACAGGAGGGACACGTGAGCTTTCTGAGGTCTCTTTTATAAGGGCATTAATCCTCTTTACAAGGACTCCACTCAATCACCTCCCAAAGGCCCCCTTCCAAATATCATCACATTGGGGATCAGGTTTCCACTTAGGAATGTAGGATGGAGTGGGGAGCTCTCACATTCAGTTTACAACATAAGATAAGATGCACACATTAACCAATATTTTCCCAGTAATGCAAGAAGATGGCCCTGTATTACCTGGAAGATTACAATTGCTATGATTAAGAGAACTGAGTCACTGAGGATTGGACATGTCATGGAGATACTATGGTGATAATAGGACTGGATAATTTGGGGAAGGGCAAAGAAGGGCACTGCAGGTGTAAGGAATGAAAGAGAATGCATGACATGAGGAGAGACCAAGCCAGCATAGTGAGCTAGCTGGCCAGCCAGAAGCCTCTGGCCAGGTCCCATCTGGCACTCAGTCCAAGTTCCACAGCACCCACAAATCATAGTCACAGAGGGTTCGAAATTTCACCTCTGCTGCTTGCAAGTTCTGGCACATTGGGGAAACTGATATGCCATGGCAGTGCAGAGGTTTCCTTAGCTGTAAAATGAGTTGAATCCCTACCTTAAAAAGCTGTGGAGAGAGCCGGGCGCGGTGGCTCACGCTTGTAATCCCAGCACTTAGGGAGGCTGAGACAGGAGAATCGCGAGTTCAAACCCAGCCTCAGCAATGGCGAGGCACTAAGCAACTCAGTGAGACCCTGTCTCTACATAAAACACAAAATAGGGCTGGGGATGTGGCTCAGCCCCAGTAGCAAAAAAAAAAAAAAAAAAAAGCTGTGGAGAGGATCACGTGTGGAAATGAATGACAATGGCCTGGCATAGTGCTGAGACTGAGCGGGCATATGCGATCTTTTCTATCAGCCCATGATTATCTATTGACATCGGCCTCCTGTCCTCTCACTGCTTTTGCAGCATGTGCATTGTTTTGTCCATATTCCTTGCACTGCCTTGATTCTGATCTTTACCTAACTGCACCATTGAAATCGCCCTGTGTCTTCAATTCACCCTTTCTCTTCCTCAGATTATATCTATTAACTTGCTATCTTCCATCGCATCCGCCAAGGTCTCGATCAAATCACATCTCTTTTGTAATCCATTCCAAGTTACCTAGGCCCACTTTTTTATTATACAATTTAACCTTTGTTATAGCCATGGCCATAAACTGCCTTGTATTATTATAATATCTAATTCAAGGGACAATCTCTCATTGATTTGTGAGTCCTTGTTAGGCAAGAATGCTTTTTGTTAAACTTAATTTTCTCCAGGGTAACTTTATATAAGTTTGAAGAGATAGTCCCAAATCATTTGATTCTCCTTTTCTTCTTCCAGAGGATAAAATCTAAGTTACTAACTTCTGCTTTTTTAAATATGCTTTTTTATATTTTTCATTGCATGAGAATTAGTCAAGAAAAATGACAGAAGAATCAAAATAAATGACCTGACAATTAATTCTGAGTCCACAGAGCATCTTGAGCAATGATTTCTTTTTTCCTTATGTCCTATCTCCAACTTGAAGTGTGTCCTGATTATAATAATTTCTAATTCTTGGATTGTAGATGCTATGGTGTGTGTGTGTGTGTGTGTGTGTGTGTGTGTGTGTGTGTGTGTCCAAATGCAATGGGACTCTGTATTGTCTGGCTTCCTGCATGTTTTTCAACGTCTCAAAATCCATTAACTAGAGCTTATTTAGTCTCAGCTGATATGATAGCTTTTATTGTGTGAGTATGTGTGGGGATTTTTTTTTTTTTAACAGAAGCCAAGTGTGCCCTTTGGATGAATTGATTTCCTCAATCTCATGGTGAAATATTGCATTTCAGTTGTCACTTTTGATTTATTGTTTCTTTAAACATTAAATCTTCCTTTGCATTTTTATTGGTTTCATTAAAAATGTTCTGCTCATCTTTTTCATGGCCACCTCCATAAAGGCAAGGAAGGTCTCAGACAGGAGCCTTGGGGGACCTGCAGAATCCCCTCCTCTCCAGAGTCCTCCTGGATGCTGCCCTGCAATTGGCTGCATGTTCCAAAGGATTGGAAAACAAACCAACAAAAACCCTGCCTGCTTTTGTTATGGAATTTATAAAAACATGTATTAAATCTAATAACTTTGGTGTGTAATGAGGCACAGAGCATATGTCAGAAGTATGGTGTCCAAACAGCAGTGGGCTTGAATGGCTTATCTTGCTGGCAAATATGTTACATGAGATTTGACCCTTAAATTGAGCACTGGGAGAGATAAATAGGGTAATCAAAAGGACTCCCGTACAGTCACAGGAACCTGGAGCCATCTGGTCAAGACAAAAATAAATCAGTAATGCAACTGGAAATGGTCTCCAGAGACCTTTGGGGATTGGTTTAGCATCACTGTCTCTCAAATTGTGGAGCAGAAGAAACTGACAGCAGAGATCATGAAACCAACTCTAATTAACACACACAGGAAAGGACTGAGAAGTCCTTTCAGACTGAAATGCCTCGTACCTGAGGGACTAAAACCCAGACTATAATTTGAAAGTCCCCCAACTTGGTAAAGACAAAAATAAAAGCATGTATTGATTGTAAGATAAGTTTGTGAAAGTCTGATAAAGAAAAGAAAATACAACAGAACAAAAACAGAAATTCCATTTAATCAGAATTTAACAAACTAGGGCTTTCAGCCTACAGCGTTGTTTTGCTACCTTTAGTTAAGAAAGCCAGGATCTGACCTATTTTCCTAAGAGATCTCTTTCTTCAACTCTTTGTATCTGTGACAATGTGGGTAATTAAAATTACTTGAAATATTAGAGTAAACCATATTTTTTCTTCAGCATTTCTTTCTCTCTTAAAATTTAATCAAGCCATCTTAACTGCCATGCCTATTATGAAAAGCCATCCTGAGTTACAGTGATTCAATTTCTGCAAAGTTAAACCATTAGTAATATAAATTAACACAAAAAGACATCTGTAAATATTGTAGTGTTTTAATTTGTGCAAAATGTTTTAAAAATTTCTTTTTAAAAATATGTCAAATAGCACTTACATGCTTTAGTAATTAAGATCATTAAACGGTTAACTATAGTGGAGCTGTGTTGATCCCCAACTCTGGCAATTCCCCTGCAGTCTACGACATTGGAGCTTGCGCAGCAGGCTTCCACATGCATCGCAGAAAGCCCAGCTCAAAGACAAGGGCTGAGTGCTCACTCTGTATAAGGTATTCTGCTTAGGAATGCATGAGTCCCATTTGCCTGCTTAGAACTGCATGAGACATGGGCTGAGGTTGTGGCTCAGTGGCAGAGCACTTGCCTTGCACATGTGAGGCACTGGGTTCGATCCTCAGCACCACATAAAAATAAATAAACAAAATAAAGACACTGTCCATGTATAACTTAAATATATTTAAAAAAAAAAAAAGAAATGAGCCGGGCGTGGTGGCTCACGCTTGTAATCCCAGCACTTAGGGAGGCTGAGACAGGAGAATCACGAGTTCAAAGCCAGCCTCAGCAACGGCGAGGCGCTAAGCAACTCAGTGAGACCCTGTCTCTACATAAAACACAAAAATGGGGCTGGAGATGTGGCTCAGTGGTTGAGTGCCCCTGAGTTCAATCCCTGGTACCAAAAAAAAAAAAAAAAAAAGAAATGCATGAGACATGTATGTGCCTGTCCTCCAAGGATAGATCCTAAAAGAGGATCAGATATTGAGATTAAGAACATTCTGGAAAGTGTCATCAGTGAAGTTCAGGACATGTGGTCCTCAATGGCAAGCAGAAGTCTCACTGGACTCTATCCCATGGAACCTAAATGTGCCTCAGGATCCTCATCTGCAAAATGGAAACTCTAACAGTATACAACTATTCATTTTCTTTTAAAGTTTAAATGCATGAAGGCATACAAAGCACTTAGAGTAGCACCTGGAATATTTTTAACACCCTTGAAACAATAAGTTATAATATTGCACATTATTGTTGCAACTATCTTGTTTGTAGTGAGTAGTATTTGGTCCTCTTTTATATCACCTTTAGTCTGATTGTGGCTTTTTTCTTGCTTCTCTGACCTAGGTGTTAGTGATTTCAAGGTTTGCTTACTACTTTGCTATTTTCCAGAGACTTTGACCCACTTTGGCCCAAGCAAAAAAGACTACATTTTCCCCAAGTAACCCCTAGTATAGGTGGAAAACCAAGAGATATACATGCACTAGCACACACACACACACACACACACACACACACATAGCATTTAATTACAGAGCACAGTACACACAAAGTGATTGGATAGAGTGTTTTCCATCCTACCTGGCACAAATATAGAAATCCTAACAGTCACCTTGTCTGCTTCCAGTCTGTGGAGAGAATGGGGATCTTTAGAACTTGCAAGGGACAATGATTATCAGCAACTTAAACTGGTAATGAGGGAGCATTATGAGCATGCATACCAAGAGTGACCTTTCTTAAATCCTCTAACAAGTGTCCAGTATGCAAATGAAATGTCTGACCAGGTTAATAATCTTGGGGGAAAGTATGAGACAGGGAAATAAAAGAAACAAACAGTAAAATGTAACTCTTACACTTGCTTGGCCACTACTTTAAGCAGAACACCTGATCATATGAGGTTTCCATTGTCTACAAAGAACAGATTGTACAAGAGGGTATGTAAGTTCTCTTTCCCTTACAAAAAGACTATGGTTCCACTCAGGGACATGATCCCTCATTATGTCTGTTGGAAGTTACGTTGCACACACACTTACATATGTGCAAACACATCTTTTTCCACCACACCCTCAACACTCCTCCCTTTCCACTTTTGCACCAATTTGGGGGTTAAGTTAAAATCTACTGTTAATAAATAATGGAATATTTAAATATCAGTCACAATTGGCTTTCCTTTACCATCATTCTGATTATCTCATTGCCTTTTCTTTTGTTGGAGGCTCACATCCTGAATCTCATGTCTCCATCTTTCCGGTTTAAATAGAAAACATTTAGTAGCTACCTGAGAAAAAAGAGGGAATGGGGATGTAGTTTTAGGTCATGGGCACATGTAACCATGTCCTTATTTTCCTTTCATACCTAATTGAGTGTCATCTAGATATTAAATTCCAAGGCAAAGAGTATCTTTTCTATTACTTTGAAGAATTTTCTCCATTCATTTTAGTATGCAATATCTCCATTTTAGAAATTAAATGTGATTATGACTAGGTGCCCTCTTTTTCTCTATAAAAACTGAGGATCCTCTCTTTTGCCCCATAATTCAGGTATTTCATAATAGAAGTCTTTGTGGGGGGACTGTTACCATGCATTGTACATGGTGTTTATTTTGAAAACTTTTTGGAAGCTTGATATTTAGATCTGAGATGTTTTCTTACATTATTTATTTTATAATAACTTAAGTTCTGTTTCATGTGCTCTCCTTTTCTCTACATTGTCACTTTTATTCTATAAGTCTAACAGATATTCTAGTTTCTTTTCTCTTTTTAAAAATATTTCTTTATCTTCTTTCTCTGCTTTCTAGATTTCTTTATCTTCTACTCATTGAGTTGAACATTTACATTTGGGCTCTAATTTTTTTTTGTATTTCCAGTAGTACTTTCTTTTTCTCTAGATGCTCATTTTGCAAGGAATTTGATTTTTGTTTTATAAATGTTGTATCTTCACTTCATTATATGTATGATTTCTCAAATCATAATACATGTGATTGAGCCCAGGGTTTTTAGATAAATATCCATTGTTGCAATTAAATATTTATTTGCCTGGGGATTGTAAAACTCAATATTTATTAACATATTTCAAGAGTCATTGCAAAGACAATAGTAGCTATGATGTTTGCTTCCTAGTCTCTGGAGTGGAATTTTCATAGCAAAGGGATTTATTTACTAGCTTCCTGTGATACTTCATTTTTCTGAATAAGATTACAACCTTAGGATTAATTATACCAAGTACAACTGAAAACCCTGATGAAAAACATGGTCACCAGAGACATCTTGAAATTATTTACTCTGACAGATCCAGTTCACTGTAAATACCTATCATGTTAACATCAGCTATTTTTAAAAGAGTAGTATGAATGTGTGTGCTTGGGAATATGTGTGTTCAGAGAAGGCATAGATTTCTTGGAGGCTGCAGAGTTGGTTCTGTGTGTATGAGCCTTTTATTAAACTAGGTCCCTTACAGGGGCTGGTAGAATAAAATCATCGAATGAAAAAGAGGCTCAGGAAATCTGTGATTCTCATACCTAACTGAAGATATTGAAGAGGATCCCTTTCTACAGCATCCTTGCTATCTCACCAATGTGAGGGTACAACTGCCCTTACTGAATAGCTGAAATACTTTGAAAAGTCCTCCTTACTTTCAACCAGAGATCTATTTTATTGACTTTTTTATTCTTTATTTTCCCCTCTTTTTTCCTTTTATGCTATCATTTAAAAAGCCTCTGATATGGCCATAAACAATCACAACAAATAGAGTCACAATTGCATTTTCACTAAAAATCTGAGACATTTAGCAAGTAAGATTCTATGGATTTGGTATCTAAATTCTAGGATACTCCTAATACATTGAGGTTTCCTTCCGCCATTCCAATGGAGACCATAAAGTTTGGTGTATGTGCTCATGTGTATGAGCACTATGTGTGTGCAGGTGTGCATAATTGTATATGTACATGTATGCATGTATTAATCTTACTTTGTTACAGGAGAAACTGTATAAAACCAAGGTAGAAGCAGTACCCCTGGATATGGATATTAGAAAAATATTCAAAAGCAGTTCTAATATTGTTTCCAGATTTGTAAAGAAAACCATTTACTGCTCCAATGTCATCTATAAAAAGGCTCATGCCTCTTTTCTAATTTAGGTTTTCTTGACCTCCTCAAATTCTCATTATTCTAAAATCCTCATATACCCTCCAAATGGAAACCTTATAATGTGCCTTCAAATTAGAATGTTGGGCACTTAATGTGTCACTTCTCCCAGAGGATTTCACATTAAGAAAGATTTATAAGGATCATTCCCAGCCTAAAGGATCAATCATGATGAACTCTCACACATCAATGCTGGATACATTCCTTGAAAATATATTTCTTGGAACCCATCAAATGGCATCTCCACACTCTGGTGATTGTTGGTTTTTCTTGACCTGCATATATAGGTCTATTTTGTTGAGTTAATTGGGTCTCTAGCCTTTTTGTAAAATAAAAATGATAAAAATGATAATGATGAAGATGAAGATGCATGGAATTGAGGGTGATATTATGGCAATCTTGCCCAACTTAGAGATACTTGAAGTCAACTACCAAGACATCAGAACTTTATTACTTTGGAGGAAATAATATAAAGTTGTTAGAAATCTCAGTCCACAACTCAGATATGCAAGACAGATCAGGTTCTTTTTCTATAATTAAACCTAATTTGGATTTCAAATTCTCAATCTTCAGAACGTTGTTCTTAATCAAATCAGTTTCCCTTGCTGCTTCTTCCAATAGTTTGGGAGGGCATAAATAGTGCCAAGGTGTTAGAAGGAAGGTTACAGATAGGTTCCCACTGAATGACCCTCCATTGGCCTGTCTCTTCCTTTTGTTCAATGATTGACTCTGTTGCATACGTGCTATACATAGACAATATTCATGTTATAATTTTTGGTCAGGAAAAATTGTCCTTGGTCTCTATGTCTCAGTAAGACTGCTATGGCTATTCTTATCCAGTCTTTTCTTACTTTGCACTACATGGAAGTCTACTAAAGAAATGAGGCATGCATCTTTTTATATCCCACAAATTTATCTGGCATTCTCTAACTCTTCATGTTTTTCTCAAGGGTATAGATTCCATGTTCCTCTCCCTGCAACTATGACATCTCTTCTTTCTCCATTCCCCTCTGTTTCTTGAAGGTCACAATTATTGCTCTATTTCAGTGTATTGTTCCACCAAATTCTATCTATGCCAGTGTCTTCTCTTCATCCCTGAAGACTGACTAGTGGCTCCAGGACACACAAATAAATATTGTGTTGAGGTTTGGGATTGGAAGGCATCAAAGGTGACACTATAGTACCTTTCCCCAAAATTATGTAACATTTTAAACCTACTCCTCAGTTCACTTGATATAAACATTTGTGAAGCTTTGAAGATTATTCACATCAAATTTACATCACTTTTATATCATCTTAACTTTCCTCATCTTTTGTCTAATATATAATTTTCATTGTCAGTTTATGATTCAGTTATTCACTCATCTATCTAACCACATTGTTAAATGTCTATAGTCTAAACACATTTTTTAAAGTTTGTGTATCGCCTTTCTACATTCACACTACACCTCTATATGCTTATATTCTCATGTAAAAGACATGAAGCCACCTATGACTATATGTGTTGTTGACCAAAGGTAAGTAGTACAGTGGCAAGGAGACGTGACTGCACATCTATATGATTTCTTTTTTTCTATTTGTGTACTTATCAGGTAGGGCACTGGTGGAGAAGAGAAAGAGAAGCCCAAGGACTCCATATATTGGAGTTGATGTTTGGTGTAGCACTTTGTGAGTGAGGGCTTGAAGGTTGGTTTGATCATTTGAGTTAAATGCTTTCCAAACTCTAGAGCATTCAGGACAATATTTCAAACACACACATCAATTTTAGAAGTCCACAAAAAACTAACACCATTGGGGATGAGAGTAAGGGGATCACTTACTTTAAAACATGAATAAGGAATGATGCAACAAAAACTAATGAAATCAGTTATTTCAATGCATTTTCATTTTACTAAGAATAGCATTTAACTGCCAAAAATCAACAATGGAAAAAATATTGGCTTAAAAAAGACAGAGTTGTATTTCTGATTTGAAAGCAATTAAGAAGTAGAGAGATCATTGCTAGTATGGCAGCTACCTGGAATTTTCATTATTCAAGATCTCAATACTTTTACTTTCCACAATATTGCTAATAACCTTGAACCAACACGAATTAGGATGGAGTGGGTGGAGCGAAAGGAAGTGCCCCATTTAATGAGCTTGGAATGCCCATTACTGAAAAATGATAATCAAGGAAGATGGATGAGATGATGGCAGGTGACATGAAGCCAGGAAATAAGCCATCAGTGTCAGGGATACTGCAGCCTTTTGACAACTGGAAGACAATGTAACCATGCAACTGGTGTTTTAAAATGATGGGTATGACACTGATGCCATGAATGCTCTAAAAATGATGAAACAGCAGTGAAAATAGTTTAAGGAACATGGAAGTCGTCATAAGGGAGGAGGGACATTTGAAATAGAAAAACAGCTAGAACAACTCAGAGACATTTGTGATTGTATTTCATCTTGAACACAAAAATGATCCATAAGCTGCAGGAAGGATAAGTAGGAAAACTAACCAGGGAAGTAAGCATAATGATTTAACTGCTTTCCTTATCATTCCAGCCACTGAATTTGTTTCATTTCCGCCCACATCTGAAGACATGCTCACAATGAGCTCAGGCAGGACAAATCAGCCTTCACCCACCATAGGGAGCCATCTACCATCCTCACCAGGAAACAAGGCTTGCTTCCTATGCTCTCTCTTGCCTGATACTTTACATTATAATGCCTCTCTTGTGTGTGTGACCTACAGGCTTTTCTATCTTAAGGGTCTATTCTTGAATTCAAATCCACCTGTGAGGAAAGGTGCTATGAGCAATAGTTCTTCCACTGTACCGGATAATTTTCAGACAGTTTCAAAACTTAGCCAATTCCTGGGACCCAAACCAATAGTCTGAGTGTTCTGAAGGAAGGGGAAACTGGGAGGATGTTCAAAAGACAAGCCAATGTGCTAACTGCAAACAGCTCCTAAGACAAGGAAGGAATTGAATGTGCTTACTCATCACAGCCAGTCCCGCCTCCATGATTCTTCTAGGGCCAGGTGGAAAATCTAATTTGGACTTCAGTTCACTGTTTTGCTCTCCCTAGGTCTCTGACACTTGTGTGTAGCTCTTGACACAACACAGAACTCTCTGAACTAGCTTGCCTTTAGGAAGAACAAGAGACATGGGTTAAATGGGCTGTGGAAGAATAAAGAGTGAGTGATTACAGCAGCTTGAAATTTATGTGAGATTTAGGGTTTTAGCTATTGACAGAATGGCATCTGAATTGGAGATCAGTGATAATCTTGAATTCTATCGTAAGAGGGGCTGTCCGTATTCCTTGGCATCCACAGGATGTTTCTGTCAGTCTGGATTCTGTTCCTAAGGAATGAGGCTTTAGGGGTCACTTGGAGTCTATTCCGTGTAGCAGATGATACAGAACAGAAAACATGCAATGGAATGTGTCATTCCTCTGTAGGGTGTGTGGGAAATACACCATACAGGTGCAGCTTTGCTCCCTCTGAGAGAGAGAAGGATTCTGCTTCTCACAATAGCTTGCTATTCATTTGTGGATAGAGAGCTTTGTTACAACCTGATATCGAAGTTGGGGGAAAATGTTAACTTAATTGTTGGCATAGTCAGCCATCTCTTGGGCTAGAATCTGAGACTAGAGCCCTTGGCGCAGGCACATCCCTGTTGGCGGAGACCCTGGGTGAAGGGAAGCAAAGAGGAAGAGGGGCACGTTATGAATAGGAAGGACGTTCTGGGGAGCAATATTTCTTAGAGTCTAATTGCTCTATGTTTTATAGAACCTGATCATTAGGGGATCCTGGGCATGATTCCGCAGAGATGTTCTTGTGAAATAAAGCAAGAGGCTATTAAACAGAAAGTTTAAATATAGCTACAGGGAGACATACTTCCTGACAACTTGACAGATGTCTTGGAGTGACGACTCCTTCCTTCATCGCTAATTACAAAATCATTTGTCTTAAGGAAAGGACAAAAGAGAAGTAATTATGAAAAACATGATTCTTAAGGGATAAAAAGATAACATCAGTTTAAAACACGGAAGCAATCATAACCACTTAGAATCATTATTAGTTTGGTGGAACCAATGACAGGTTGCTTTTTAGAAACCAGAGGGAATGGGGCTCCTGAAGTACAGGGAAAGAAAACATCTAGTTTCTTGTTATGCTAAACTTATCCCCAGACTCCTGAGACTTCTTTGATGAACAGTTCATTAAAATTTCCGACCACAGATGAATTTGAGCTAAAATACACAAATGTTTTAATTATACATTCCTTTTTAATTACACTAATGACTTGTAATGTGTTTATGTTGGTTTAGAGTTTAATTTCTTCCCTTAGATTAGGTGGTTGACTTAAGGACTGTGCTTTTCAGTAAAATAGCATGATTCATCAATGTTTGATTATGAATTAATGCTCAAATGTAAAAGAGCTGCTGCCCTTGGCAGGATAGCTCTGCCCACGAACAATTGCCTTTCCTTTGGGGCCAGGGGCAGAGCAGATCTTTCCATCTTTGTAGACATAAGCAAGAGAAGTTTTGAGGAAAAAGTTATAAATAGCTTCCAGGATGGGAAAGTGCTAAGAAAGGGATAGGAGTATATAAATGGGGAAGGGAAGACCCCATGTATGAGATGGTCCATTTGCATGTTGACATAAGAAGATCCAAAGCTGGCCCAGAATCAATCAAGCTGTGAGAGAGTACATGCCTACATTATGTTTCTGATTATCCTTGTATGTGCTTTTTTTGGGACCTCTCCTTTTGGTGACTTCTAACTCTCTCCTCATTGTATTGTTCAACCAATGCTAGCATAAAAAATAAGACTTTGAAGGACATTTTCAAATGTCCTTTGACTGTTTTGGAACAAGAATATTTAACCCCACCCTAGCTTCAATATTTGTTTTAAAAGAGGATTCTTAAATGAAAAATGCTTCATTCATGGTACAGGGTAGATAACTAGGCAAATAAATAAATCCATTTATCTGCTTTCCTGAACAATAGATGTTGATGATTGTTTTCTTTTTGCCACATTCCTTTGCGTATTCTGCTAAGAAACTCTTTTTTTTTTTTCCTGCAGAGAAATGATTTCATGGTATGATTGGAACAAGAACTTTTATCCCTTGCCACTTTACCACTGAGTTTGGTTTCAAGTGACCCAAGCTGGCCAATCAGTGCATGCAGTCCTCCTGGATACTGTTGAAGAGATTGGTTGAAGATAAGCATATTACAAAAACCAGACCACTCACTGTCCATCCAAGGACTTTTTTTACCTAACCTGTTATGATAAACAGAATAATGATCCCCCAAATATGTATGCATCTTAATCCCCAGAATCATCTGTGAATGTGTTATCTTGTGTAGCAAAAGGGACTTTTTAGATATCATTTAGTTGAAAATATTGAGATGGGAAGATTATTCCAGATTACAAGAGCTTGAGTTTCTTTTTCAGTGGAAAATGTAAGCAAGAAACTTAGAGAAAGAGATATGATAATAAAATTGTGGGCAAAATAATGCAATACTTTGAAAATAGAGGGAAGAGATACAAGCCAAAAAACATAGGCAGCCTCTTGAAGCAGAAAAAAACATCAAAATGAATTTTCCCCTAGAGTCTGCAGAAAGGAATGCAGTCTTGCAGACACATTGATTTTAACCCCGTTTAGACTTCTGACCCCCAGAATATCAGACAATAGTTTTGTATTGCTTTAAGTCACCACATTCATGGTAACTAGTTACAGCATCAGTAGAAAGACATCAAGTGAGTTGCTGTCCCCTAGATGGGAATTTGATGTTCTGAAAATGATCGTGTTCATTATGTGGAAGGAAACTCTCCAAAAACTGAAGGAAGAGACATGGATCTCTAATGTTGCTAATTAAATGTTTTTGTCTGCTAGGTCTAAAAATTACACTGTCTTGTCCTTCTGTTACACCCTTCATAAAACCCTTTGGTTTACGCTATACTAATTTGAGTTAGATTTCTGTCGCTGGCAGTTAAAGGTATTCTGATTAGTATAGTCCTTTATTATTATGTAGAACATGAACTATAATAGATAAACAGATATTTTCTATTTGATTAAAAATGTTCATAGCATTGTGGTAAAATCACATTGACATGTATATATTGATACTGTTAAATTAAATTAGCAGATAATATCTGCATTTATTGTAATTTTTACATGCTTGCTGTCTCCTCTCCAAAACTGCTCTAAGTATTTCAGAATGTAGGATAGAGACTGGGTACCATACTCCAGTGAATGTAATGATAGCACAGTATCATCAACGCAGGTATATATTTGGGTATGGGCAATGATACCCAAATTCCAGATGCTGGAAATTGCACTATTATGGCATCTACCATGTTGAGTATATATGTGGTCACCCCTCATCAGTGATGTTCATTCTAAGTTGTAAGCAGTAGGCATGTAACTGGGGGAGCCAAGTTGGAAACCATGACCAAAAGACATAGCAACTCTTTTACAAGTGTGAAAGAAGGGGATTTAAAACAGTGGTGGTTTCATTCAGCAAAACAAAAGTTTCAGCTGCAGAAGGACATCCATGTGAAAAGGTAAGTAAGTCACTTTTTTGCCTGCTTGTCTGTTTCAGTGAGGAAGGCCAAGTAATCAATTCACTGTACGCAGAGCTTCGCAAGACTCTTGGAGAGAGTGGGGGGTAGGGTGGCAGCATGTGACTTTTTTTACAATCTGAAAAAACTGAGATTATCTACAGGGTCTGACTCGGGAGCTCTCCATAGGCTCTTTACTTGTCATATGCTTGTATAAAACAAAGTGAGTTTAGTCAAATACAGTTGTACTTGAAAAAACAAAGGCCTAGAGGCTCAGCTTTCAGATGGGAATCAAGGGCCCTAGATACAGAAAAGGAGAGAAGTAGTCAATTGGAAACTCAGCTGTATAAACCACCGTTGCTCTTTGAAATACTCCTCATCATGCATGCGTGCTGCCATTGAATTTGAACTTACATGGCTATAGACTCTTCCATATCCATATAGAGTAATGGAAATTTATCTTAGCATATGGATAACATTTATTCCTTAGCATGAATTTAGTTACACATTTTCCTCCAGAGCAGAGACTTTGATGGAGTTTGAGAGATCATTCATTCAAGTAATATTTACTGAGTTGTTGTTAGGAGCCAGGCTCTCTGCTATGTGCTGGGAATACTAACAAGAATCGAAGTAAATACCTTCCTCCAGAAGGACTTCGTAGTCTGAGGTGAAAGTGGCAGGGACCTATGAGGCTCAATACTAGGTTGAAAAAGTTAAAGACAAATATTTCTTTATTTCCCAATTTTACAAACACAGAGCTCCACTATACTTCATGTGTTCACAAAGATGCCAGAGTCAATTCTTCTTACCATTTACCAAAGCCCTCTCATTAGTTTGCATATAACATTAGCACTTCATAGTCATACATACATTTAGAAACATAAATGATAAATGATCATTTTATTCTTATTTTTAAAATTTTATTGATAATCCAGAAATAAGAAGCAGAGGTAATGGTAACAGAAATTTGAATCCATGAATTTTATAACTCTCAGCTCAGATTTGTCCTACGACCTCATGCCTGTGCAAACCAAAAATACATTCAGCCAATAATAAGGCATATGGACTTCAAAAAATATCAGCCTTTTTCCAAAACCTTTTGAATGCAGTTCAAACACATTGGCCTGGTATTCCAGGCCATCCACAAACTTGGCTTAGCTCATTTTCCAAGTTTATTCTATCATTCACCTAGTAAAATTATCCAGTCATAATTTCCAAATAGCATTTGTTCATTTCTACTTTCATGCCCCTGAAAATGCTTTACCCTTCAACCTCAATACCCTACTCATACTGTCTTCATGTAGTGACTTCTTACTAATTTTTCAATGTTTTCTGAACTCTTTCCCAATCTTACCAGGCAGAAATTTCCTGTAGCTACTTTGTTGGACTTTACTGCCCTCCTCAAATGGCTCTTGTCACACTCCACCTTCTATCACAGCCATTTTGTCACTGCCATATCTCTTCTAATGGATGGCAGAGATTCTAACATATATCTGCGATCCTCTGCAGTTTCCAGCACATTGAATGCTGGGCATCATAAATATCTGATCAATGACTAAATGAATTGAATTGAATTCAGGTCATTGAGAGAAAGTGGAGACCAAATCTAAGCACTGTAATTACAAAACTTAGCCTATCTAAGGTAGGCTAGCAAGGGCAGAGTGTGGAGAATCTAAAAGAAGCACGCAGAGGTAACAGGTAAGGGACTTGCACAGTTAGCCTGGTGTAAGGAGATAAAAGTGTACTCTTTCTGGTAGAACTGGGACAGGAAGGAAGTGAGCAAATTGAAAAGGCATTTTTATCCAACACATGGTGCTTGCAGGAGATAAAGAATAAGATCCTTGCTTAGGAGACTGAACCTAGTAACACCATAGACAAAATATGCAGAGAGCAACTATCAGCCTGTTAGGTACTTCCTTCCTTGTTGCTATAAAGTCTGAAGATTTTTGATAATTGCATATTTTTGTCACTTTCTTGAAAGTTGTGGGGATTCTGGGAACCACAGATAACCAGATATCTGAGCCTTTTCCCCAAGAGCTCTTGTGCAGTTACTTCAAGGCTACTTAGCACTACAGAGAGAAAGCAAAGTTCCCAAAGTCCTGGAATCTCCAGGAATGACTCAACCCTCTCCACGTGGGTGGGTCTTCATTATTGTGGATTATCATCAGATCTGTTTTTAACAGAAGTTTTCTGCTGCTTAAAAGTATTTTAAAACCTGTGTTCTAGAGATGAGGTTAGCAAACTGTGGCCCATGAGAAAAAAATGGCTTTTCCCATTTCAAATGGTTTTCTTAAAAAGTAAAAGAATAAATACATAAAAAAGAGAAATATAGACAATAAAAGCTAGACCAGGCCCATACCCTTTATTTTTTTTACAATCTACTCCTTCAAGGAGTAAAAAAATAAAGATAATTTTTTCAGGGCTGGGGATGTAGCTGAGTGGTAAACCACTTGCCTATCATGCATGAGGTCTTGGGTTCAATCCCCAGCACCATACAAAATAACAACAACAACAATTTCACCTAATACCCTGGCCAGAGTTCATTATTGATATGAATATTTGAGGACTTTGTTCCTCTGTGCCTGGTAGGCTGGTATATAGGCCTCATTCCTAGCCTTCTTTCCGACCGTGCCCAGCTGGAATCCTTGAGCCCTGTGTTGATAGCAGTGACCAGCTTCTCTGTTCTCACAATGTTTATAAAACATGTCAGGATCCCAGCCAAGCCAGAGCTCTTGAAAATATTTATGCAATAAACAACTAATTTTTTGAAATAGTTATGGTTATACATATTGGTCAGGGAATATCCTAAAAATCGAAATAAAATACCTTATTTTAGTTATATGGTATGACTTTCCAATCACAGCAGTCACCTTTTCATAGAGGTACATCAAGATAAATAGAGCAATATCCATATTTTACAGTCTATAAAATTCAAATCTTTGCTAAAAAAAAAAGAGCGTTTACATGCAATGCATACACCAGCTACCAAGTTTATTTATCAACACATATTCATGCAATATGTGCATTGTAAACTTAAGACATCAGTTTTAGGGTCTGAGAAAATATTTATAGCCAAGATCCAAACAAGGGTGAATGCCTATCAAAATATTTTGTGACAGGTAATTGTAGTTCATGGAAAAAGCACCATACAGGGTCAGTTCACCCCGACATTGGAAAGGTGTAAGCTATATCTCCAGGAGCTAAAGCTTCATTTCATGAATCTGAGGTGCTTTTTTCCACCTCAACTATAACCTGGAGATTGGAATTCTTATTCTTTTACCCTACCTCTAACTTCCAATCGCAGTTTAAACATGAAAATTTCATTTTTTATGGATGTATATATGTTTATTGATATATAAAATTTGCCTTCTCCAAGGGTGTCTGGATTTTGCAATCAGTTTGAACATTCAGGTAGGGTCAAGGGAATATAAAAACAGATGTTTAAGAGTATGGTGGGTAAAAAGTTTAATGTTTGAGATGGAGTTATATTGTTTCCTTAAAATTATTCAAGTATCCCTGCTTGAGACATAGTCAAACTGAGCTTCTGGAGGGGCTGGCTAGTATGAGAGTTACAGCCAGAGAATGTAGTAATCACAGCAATCTGTGTGACAGCACACCAAGGTGTAATTGTGACTGACCCTTATCAAGAAGTCCAGAAGAAAAGTCAATTCAAGACTTGAGGCAATGAGGCAGAATCCAGGTATGAAGATAATGGATGAAGATTGAGAATGTCATGGGAGAATGAGAGAGCGTGGCATTCCCAAGCAATAGAATGACTTGAACATAAAGAGCTTGTTTCAGACACCTCTGGTTTATTGGTCAAGAAAGTGTTACTAGGAGGAAGATACTGACCTCTGGAATCTCATCCCATGTGAGAGAAACTGGGACTCTCCACATTAGCCTAGCCATCTGAGCTACATTCTGAAGAGGGAAACTACTTCTAAACACATTGCCACTAGATGTTGACATTCTTGTGAATCTAAAATTAAGCAGCCTAAGTGGGGATTTGTCCTCCAGTCCCCAGTGGAATAGTAGAACTCCACTTGGACCAATTTTGGGGCTCATTTTTTCCCAGACACAAAAACTTTTTTCTCACACACTAGGCTAGGATTCTCTGTAAGAATCTGATTCGAGAAACGTAATGCAGGTCTCTGAGGTTCAAACACATTCACTCTTTTGTTTATTTACTTATTTATTCATTGCAGTTACGTTGTTTTATTCAGAAGAAATGTTACTGGAAGTGAAATATTGAAACATGGTAATTCCCATAGCGACTAGAAATTAACTCTCTCAAATTATGGAATAATTTGGTAGATGAGGGATTTTTTTTAGTATAGAATTGGTGCACCACATTCAGCATTATGTGGAATTAATTGCCACCTCCATGTAAATCGTGTGTTTCCTAGAGTCAGTCAAGGGAAGCTAAAGTTTCAACAAGTTGTTTAAAACATTTCAGCTTAGGGGAGTGTGAGAAGTCAGCTCAAAAATAACAGATGGCCTGTAGATTAAGACCACATAGTTCAGTGATCACTATGGAAAGCAGTATGGAGATTCCTTAGAAGACTTGGACTGGAAGCACCATTTGGCGTATTTATCCCACTCCTCAATCCATACCCAAAAGACTTAAAAACAGCATACAATAGTGACAAAACCACATCAGTGTTATAGCAGCTCAACTTACAATAGCCAAGCTATGGAAACCAAGTAGGTATTCTTCAACAGATGAATGAATAAAGAAAATGTGGTGTATATATATATATATATAGTGGAATATTATGGTGTATATATATATATATATATATATATATATATATATATATACACCATAATATTACACTGTCATAAAGAAGAATGAAATAATGGTATTTGCCAGTAAATGGATGGAACTGGAGAATATCATGCTAAGTGAAATAAGCCAATATCCCCCACCCCCGCAAAAAAAAAAAAAGAGCCAACAAAGGGCAAATGTCCTCTCTCATTTGTGGATGCTAACCCAAAACAAAGGAGGTTGGGGAGGAGAATAATAGAAATCCATTGGATTAGACAAAGAGAAATAAAGGGAAAGGGAAAGGGGAATAGGAAAAATAGTAGAATTATTTAGATGTAACTTTCTTAACCTTGTATTTGAATACACAACCAAGGTAATTCTGCATCATATACAACCACAACAGTGGGATCATAAACAGAATAAAATACAATCTATTATGTATAATTTGCTAAAATACATTCTACTGTCATGTATAACTAAAAGGAAAAAAAAATACTACCTAGTTCAGTGATCAATGAATTGCTAAATGACAGATGCTTGGCCACTCATAGCGCCTAAGATTACCTGGGAGGCTGGAATTCACTCTCTGCTAACACAGGGGAAAAGAAGATTCTAAGAGTTTTATAATTGAGCTCCCTCATGTCCTGTCCATTTGGTTTATAAGCTGAGGGATGGTAGGCACATTTAGAAAAAGGTAGGTCTGGGATGGTGACAACATTGAGCACACAGAAGCAGTTTTCTGCTACAGAGAATCATGGGGGAAACAGACTCTAAAGGACTGTCTCTCTGATGGGGCTGGCAGGTTTGTGAAGGGCTTAATCAGGGACTCCAGATGGAATTAGCTGGGATCTAGGCACAGGTCTATCTAGGAGACTCACAAAGATGGACTTGACAGAATAGTTACTCAGCCTGGGTGCATTCTATGAAGCATATTATCTCAAGTTCCCTAGATGGAAGACTGAACCACTCTGAACAATTCTAGGATATGAGGCAGGATGCCTCATCTAGAATTCTGTAAAACTCTAAAATCTCAGCCATGTTGACTTTCAGGATGCCCAGAGACCTTCTTGCAACTATTTCCAAAGAGCTATGTGTATTTCCAATTTTGATCATCTAAGAACTCGTCTCCACATGGTAGCAGAAGTTCCTGACTGACAGCATCTGTATGATAGTTTGGGCAATGTTTTTTTCCAGGCCAGGCAGGTGAGCATGATGCTCCCACTGAAAGCTCCTGTGCTGAGCCTGAAATAGAGATTTCTTAGCACTGCTGGTAAAGGAGACAGGGAGAGCAGTAACCTACAGCTGAATGTGTGGAATTCTGGAATTCTTTCACTTGAGTATAAAAATGAATTGTTCTGTAAAGGATGCCTGGTTTTTTTTTTTTTTTTTGGATACCTGTATTCATAATGAATACTTATAATTGAGATGAACCCCTATAATTTAGATAAATGCATTTCATTTTGTTCCACTTATTCTTCACCATCATCAGTGAGATAGAAAGTATTAACTATTTTTAATTGGGAGAATTGAAGCTCAGAGTTACTCAGTATTTTGTCCTTGACCCCACAGTTGAAAGTAAAACATAAGTCATTAAGGAAACACACGTGGATACCTTGGTACTAGTGACCCAAAATGCAGATGCTTTACTTGGTCTCCAATCTTATAATAAAAATGACAGCAACTGCAATCTCTGGGTATTTATTATTCATCAAGAAGGTGCTATGGTTTTTCTATTAAATTCAGAAAAGTAACTTATTATCTCATTTACCTTATAGTAAACTGGACATGGAAACGCTCTATTAAGTCTTGCTCTTGGAGCATGTTTTTTTTTTTGTTTTTTGTTTTGGTACTGGGGATTGAACTCAGGGGTACTCGACCACTGAGCCACATCCCCAGCCCTATTTTGGGTTTTATGTAGAGGTAGGGTCTCACGGAGTTGCTTAGCGCCTCGCCATTGCTGAGGCTGGCTTTGAACTCGTGATTCTCCTGTCTCAGCCTCTCTAAGTGCTGGGATTACAGGCTTGAGCCACCGTGCCCGGCTGCATGTTTTTTTTTTAAATATTTTTTTAGTTGTAAATGGACACAATACCTTTATTTATTTTATGTGGTGCTGAGGATCGAACCCAGTGCCTCACACATTAGAGGCAAGCGCTCAACTGCTGAGCCACAACCCCAGCCCCTCGGAGCATTTTCTACTTTGAAAGAGATATGACAAAAGTAATGTATAACCTAAAGGAATCAATGATTAATTGTGGAATGTTAGACCTTGTAACAGGCAGTGCAAGGAAGGATTGGGGTCAAAGACGCTCTTAAAGATCAGTTTTTCTTCGCCTTTGCACAGAATCATGCCATGGTTGATTTTCCAACCACCATTTTAGCTTAAATGACCCTAAAGCAAAGGAAAATCTGATGAAGAGGTTTGATAAATATAGTTTCTTGAAAAGACACAATATGCATAGAATTAAACTGTCTCAATCCAGTTTTCATTGTGTCTAAAATCCCATTAGAAATTAATTTCTTTCACTTTCCTATTAATTTTATCTCAAAATCCAAATATTCTGAAAGGTCATGTACTATTTAGGTATTGTTTCCCTTGGTATGAATAAGCTTATTGTTTATGAGTTCTGACAGTTGAAAAGCTTGCTCCAATGAGCGTAAGAAAATAAGAGGGAAGTAGTCGATTAGGATCTTTAACAGAGCTACTAGAGGGTTGGCTTCTAGGACTAGAGGGGACTGCATGATGAATATTGGAAGTGGTGGCATGGTAACAAGTGACATGAGGGAAGTTTTAGGAGATCTGGCCTAAATCAGGGCCCACGGGCCAGTGTAAGGAAGGGCAAGGCAGAGAGACCACTGCCAGGAAGGCCAGGTTTAAGTTCAGCTGCGCTTTAGCTTCCTGTCTGGGTCATACATGTCTGAATCTGTCTCCTCAATTCTAAAGTCAAAAAGCAAAAGTGTAATGATTTGGGGGAAATCTGTTGTGTTGATGAAATCAGACACTCTGCATGGAAGTCATATGAAGAGTGTAAATTATGATACAGATGTTGGCAGGAATTGTTAAATGATAAGAACCAACGTGAAAGCCCAGATGTTGAGAAGGTTGTTAGACTTTAGAAAGGTCTTAGTTTTGGCTAGATAAACAGAAGCTCCTTAAACTGGAACCTTGAGGAATCTCACCTGGACAGTTTGTAGATTAATTTTTCCAACTGGTGCAAACTCACACAAATCACAGCTGTCTCACATGCAGAAAAACAGCATAGGCTGGTGGAAACATCACCTCCAATATCTGAATGTGTAGCATCCAAGGGCCTGTGTGCCAGGTATTTCTAAAAAAGAA
This sequence comes from Xerus rutilus, assembly GCA_028644305.1. Classification (NCBI taxonomy): domain Eukaryota; kingdom Metazoa; phylum Chordata; class Mammalia; order Rodentia; family Sciuridae; genus Xerus; species Xerus rutilus. The sequence continues at coordinate 31,384,697 of CM053412.1, forward strand.
CTTTAATCTCTAAACCACAGCTTAAAATGATGCTATGTGGAGTAAATGACTTGAAACAGTGATTAGAGAATCATGCATGAAAACTCAGTGTTTCCACCACACAAAGGGTTAATGTGACCAGACTGTGAGAAGTGACAGGAAATGCTAGCACAGATATTCTGTATACTGATCTTGAGTTAAGATTTGTGTCAATGGTAGAGTCGGTGCCCATAGCAGAAAGAGATCCAGCTGAAAAATTAGCTCTTTATGATTCAGAGTTCAGAGCATCTCATCCATGAGATGGATTTGCAACCAGCCTCTTATACGACTTAATGATGGACAATGTTAATTCATGCTTTTGAACTCCTTTTCAGAATTAAAGTCAGCACCACTTTACATCTTTCTGTTATAGATTATCCTGTTTCCTGGTGACAGGACCTGCTGCAATGGGTTGTCAGGTTTACTTGTGTGGTCAGAGAATGAGCTGACCTCTTGACTGTTTCCCCTGTCCCACAGGCATCACCACCAAGAAGGACATGTCACTCATCCCAGCTTGATCTGTGGCCTCTGTTGCCTTCCAGTAAATACCTAGGACTCACAAATCTCAGATTTGCATCCTCCGTACAACTTCTAATGCTATTTACAGCAAGTGCAGCCTCGGGAGGTGAGGGATTTTCGGTTTAACTATGTGCAGATGAATGTGCTGGGTGGCATATTCCAGTACCTAAAGAAGGATATCCAAGTGACTGTGCTGCTCAAAAACACAATTTAAATTAAATTTCATTTCTCCCTATGCCCACCCCACCATTCCTGCACTCATGTCAGTAGGCCAGAAGGCAATCACACTTGAAATAGTAGCAAATAACATCAGAGACACAATCAAAGCTTCAGGTGTTAAGAAGAGTCAGCCTTATGGGACCACAGTCTGGAAAGTGTTATAATTGACTTGCTGGTTGGGAATCCAGGACATGCCCTGTGCCCATATCCCTCCTGCATCCAAGCTCAGGTCCCAGCATGAGGTGCCTGAAACATGCCTTTGAAAAGGAGCAGTGTTTGTATATTTATTTAGTTAGTTTTCTTTTTCATTCCACAACAAAAAGATTAGGCATCCTATAAAGAAAACAGAATGGTAGCAGTGGCTTAGAACACCACTTGTAGGATTAAATAAAACTGAGTCAAATCCTGACCTGGCCTTCCACAAGCTCTGTGACAATGTATAAGTCACAGTGTTTGAATGCCCACATCCCTACCTGTTGAATGGAGTTAGAAACATTCACTTGTACTGCTGCACAAGACGGGATCAGAACCAGAGCACGATAAGCACGTTGTGACTACAGCACACTAATGTACCTATTCACCAAATCAAAGCTCTAACAGTACATGTTTGAAGATAGAATGACCCAAGAGGTGAAGTGTGTTGCCCTAAACATTCAACATACTATTTACAAAGCACAGCCTTAAAACCAGATCCCCCGCCCAGGCCAGGACATGTGGAGAGAAGGTGATCACAGCAGATCAGCTCCACTAAGTTCTGCCTTCACACTGAGGCCAAGCAATGGGTACTTGTCAACACCACTTACTTCTGCAGTTTTCATGTTTTACACATTGATTGCCTCTCTCAATGTCCCTGTATCCACTGCAGATGGGGATGTGGCTGCACTGAAATGCCTCCATTTCTCAGTAGGACAGATGTAGCCTGATAGGTTGTGGTTCCTTAAAAACAAGTTCAGGCCAGGAGGAATGATGCAGCAGCCAGGAGAAGTCTTATTTTTTCCATCTGTCCTCATCAAGATTTTCTCTCCTTTTTAGCAGATTCTCTATCACTGTTTCCCAGTTGCACCAATAGCCCACTTCCTGTTTGCTGCCCCTTTAAACCCTCTCTTTTCTTGTTTACCTGGTCCTCACTGCTGAGTCATCTGGCCAATTCCTTAAAGGGGAATCATTTAAGTTAACTACAGTTGGGGTTTTAGCCCATGTATTTCTTCTTTCACACTGACCTTTAAGAAGGTTCAAATCCAAATATTAGACATGCAAGACTTTGTAGAGAAGTTTTTGGGCTGATGGGACATTTATAGCTCTCTGATCATTCTCTATATGTTCTCCTCAGTGAAGACAGCTGTTTCTGGCAAAAAATGAGAACAAGTAATCAAAGAAGTGGTGAAAAACTACCAGGTTTTAAATGGCATCATCTTCACACTATAAAACAACACTGTGGGATAGGATGGATAGTAGGTGCATGGAAAATATTTCGTATCATGAGAAACAAGAGAGGCATTAGTGGGGAGCACTTATAAACTCAGCTGTGAAACTAACTACCAGGATTGGAACTCCTCTTATGCTATTCCACAGCTCTGTGACTTCAGGTAAGTTGCTTGATATCTGCTTCTATTACTTTAAATGGAGAATAGGCAATAATCGTATTTACCTGATGATGCTACTGCAAGAGTTAAATAGCTATACTTAGTGCTCAGAACAATCACCTGACCACCAAAAATGCTCAGTTAAACTTAACCTTTATTATTAATGAAAGGTTGGGTTCAGTGGCATTGGAATCTGATAGACTAAAGTTTAAGATTAGATTCCTTCACTATCGGGGCCATGAAAAGTTTATTAACCTCCCTATGTTTCAGTTTCCTCACTTGCAAAAGAAAAAGAAATTAATATCAATACTAATGATATGCACCACTTCCACAGCATCTAGAACATAATATAGGGACCAGTAGAATGACTGCTAATTATTAGTAAACTAGGCCGATGCTCCATGGCAAACTCAGTACCTGTCTCTGGAAAAATCAACATTATTCCACTTATGTGTTTAATCTCATAAATAAACCTGTGGCAATGACATATTTCAAAGTCAGGCTGAAATGCATCCTTTTTTTTAGTCTGCTTGACCAAACAACCCTGGCCTCCCATATCATCCTGGTTGTGAATCTTCCAAACTGACTTATGATGCACTAGTTTGCATGTAGTTTATCTTTCTTGGAATGAAGAGACCATCACGTATACATCTTTTTTACCCCACAATTTGGCAGAATACACTCCAGCGATGTATATAGATCCTGGCCCTTTAAATTCTGCTTTAGATGCTATCAATTTTCTTCCTCTAGAGCTGTTTATTCTGCTACTGTTTTGGTGGCATGCTCTAAACATGATTAACAGTCTTTTTCTTCAGTTATAAGCACAGTAACTTCATGGTCCTTCATGGAAAAGGCACATGGGAAAAATAGGCTCCTTTAGCATAGAACTTGATTTTAAAAAGTGCTTGACGTTTCAAATACCTCTTTTTTAAAGTTTTTTTCTTGTTGTTGTTTATTTGTTTTATATCAAATAACTAGAATCAAAAATTCCAAAGCTGACTTAGTCTTAGGACAAAGCCTAGTTCCCAGATTCTTTGCTTGTACCAACAAAGCTCCATGAATGTGATCAGTCTCAACATCATCTTTTCTCCCCAATGCCAATTGACTAATTTCTCTGGAAAATAGTTCTCTGCAGAAGTTCACACAAAATATCTGATATTCACATATTGCTGAGGGATTTTTTTTACTTCCTCAGTTGATTAAAATAACATAAGGCTGGTGATTGCTTAAAATATTTATTCCCTATACCACTTTTTAAAATTTTTCCTAAATCTGGAATTCAATGATCATTATAGTCTGAAATTCTTTGCAGTTTGTCCAAGCTGTCACAGTCCATCAACAGTGATGGCTTATGTTGGGTCAACTTGAAATTCTTGACACTACAGGTAAAACAGATCTAGATATTCAGGGTTAAAATGCACTCCTGGCACTGGTCTAGCAAGATGATTCTACTGAGAAAGATTTGAAATTTGCACCTACCATGTCCCTATGGGAATCATCCAACAAGCCCAAGTATGACCTTGTTCCAATCTTAAGGTACGTTGGTTTCAATGAAACACAGCCCATCAACCAAGAGTGATGGAAATAGAATTCTTGTATTTAATGATATTTCAAAAAGATCTTAAAAGGGCTTCTCACTAATAGCTTAGAATCATATTTCACAAACATCTCTTCCTCCACTTTCAGTACAAATAAAACTGGCATAGAGGATATAAGTGATAGTTAGAGGGTAGAAATATGGAATGTTTATGAAGGTGAAGATAAAAATGTCCACAGATGGAAAATGCAGGCAAACCTGAAAATTTTCTCCAACTAACATAGATTTTTAAATTGTTGTTGTTGTTGTTGTGGTGGTGGTGGTGGTGGTAGTTAGGCTTGAACTCAGTGGCACTTAACCACTAAGCCACATGCTCAGGCTTTTTTATGGTTTTATTTTGAGAGGTCAAGTTGCTTAGGGCCTTGCTAAATTGCTGAGGCTGGCTTTGAAATTGCAATCCTCCTGCCTCAGCCTCCCCAGTCACTGGGATTGCAGCATGCACCAGTGCAACCAGCCTAAATTTATCATCATCTTACATTAGTAATAGTATTATAGAATATTCTTTAAACAAGTACATAGGCACTCCCTCTCTCTCTCTTTCTCTCCCCCTCCCTCTCATACACACACACACATACATGGCAAAAACTAGGTCTCTATCAATTTATTCACTTAAGTGGAAAACATGTACATTTCTTTTGCTCGTGTATTATACAAATGTGATCATTCAGCTCCCTGATAGATATATCTTGGAGAAAAACTGAAATAGCTGTTAATTCATCAATTCATGCATTCATTCATTCATTCGTTCATTCAAGAAATTCTTTGGGACACCTCCCAGAAATTTGACACTTTTCTGGGCACGAGAGTTGAACACAGTAGCAGAGATACCGTCTCCGTGGAACTTAGATTTGTTGGGGATAGGAGGACAGTAAACAAATGCGATGTGATGAGATGCTATGAAGAACAGGGTAAAAGGACAGAGAGGGAATGTGGAGGTGTTTTACACGGTGTGTCAGGTAAGTATTCACTAAATAGGTATCCGAGCAAAGAGCAGAATGAAAAGAGGAATGAGACTAGAGGTAAGATAAACGGGTACTGGGAGTCACCGACAAGCCAGCATTGTTCTTTAATACCTTCATTCCATTTATGAATGGAATGCTTTTTTGCTCTTTTTCTTTCTTTTATTTATTTTTTTTCCTTAAAAAATCCTGTGCTTCTTGAAATGTGAAATAGGTGAAGGAAAATACAGTTCGGGACCATTAATTGTGCTTTCTTATTGAGTATATAAATTTGATGTCAAACGGGCCTGGCTGAATGGTATATATTTATTTCAAAAATATCATTTCTGTGAGGCATTGCTGCATCATCCTATTGATTTAGGGATTGGTGTGATTGTGCCTGATGCTTTTATGAAAGGCAGGCTATTAACAAACTAAATTGAAAAACTAGTGAGTCTGCCTTTCCGGGCCCAATCCAGCATGCTGCCCATGTGAGGCTTAAATGGGGAAATACTGTAAAAAGACTTATTTTAATGCGACAGACTCCTCATTGCAATCCATAAACCTTATTTGCTGTGAAGAAAAAAAAAATCCTACAAGATAGAATTCTCATGCTCGGGCAGCAATCTCCCTCTGGTTTCTCTCCCATCCGTGGCAACATTAATCTTTCCATTTCAGAAGCTGACTCTCTTTGACCTTGTTGGACATTAGGATTAAAATCTTGTGTAAGACAAAGTAGCTTTAGGAGAGTCAGGGGAACCGTGGGTGCTAATGCAAAAGGCCCTGGAAGTATTAGGGTTTGAAGTTTCACTGAATTCTTGGTGTGAAGCTGGAAGATTAAAAATAGGGTATGGAGGCTAGACGTCATGAGATTTTGACTAGTTCACACTCCTTGTTTTACAGACAGAAACAAAGGAACAGATAAGGGGTGAAGGTTTGACATTTGTCCTCTATCACACAGCCAAACTGGTGGCAGAGCTGAGGTCCCAGAGCTGTTTCCAATCAGCCTCACTAACTCCTTTAAACCTTGCCTTCCTGTGACTCCTGCCCCATGGAGGATGATCCAGGTCAGTGTTTGAAAAGAATTTGGAATCTTTAGTAGAACAAAATGGCTGTATTAAATAGCACTCACAGGAAATGTACCTCAATTTTGATAAACAGTTAAGGGGTTCTCATGGTGGCTTTCTCTGCCTGCAGTGCTGTGTAGGCCAATATCCCAGTTCTGTTCCTCTGATAACAAATGGCCAAGATACTTCAACAGCCTTGGAGTACTTAAGAGGCAGGTGTCTGTATGAAAAACCTAATGGCACTGGACACTATTCAATCATAACAAAGATCATGCAGAGGGACACTTATTTGATGATAGATCAAAAATGTAGACATTGTATGGAATTTTCTTTTCTATTATTAGAGGGCATGATTAACCCACAGAAGTGAATTGAGAACCTGATGTACTCTTAAGCTTGCATACTGTTACCCAGGAAGTGTATACAAGAAAGCTAACACAGCCTTGCTTTCTGCTTCTCTGCTTCCCAGCTTTACACTCAAGTGGAGGAGGGCCCAGTGACTGAGGAGCAGAGAAATCCCGCTGTGAGCTTCACAGACCAGAAGCTTGGAGATCAGAGAGAAAGAATTGATGAAAGGAGGCTGTAAGACCTGTTCTATGGGTGAGCTGGTGCAACTTTCTCTGCAGGCCCCTGCTTTGGGTGGTCTAGACTGAAGGTAAGAGTTGAAAAAAATTGCCAGGAGCAAAGTTGATGGTATATCTAGTATATGGCATATGATTGATTTGGCTGATGTCTTCATCCTCTCCTTTCCTTTCCCTCCCTCCTTTCCTTCTTTCTTTCTCTTCCATTTCTCTTCTTCCCTCCCTCCTTTCTTTCTTTTCACATACTTGATAATAGTGTCTGCAAAGTCATTCCTGGAGAGAGATGCCTGTGAGAGAAAGGTATCCCCGTTCAAGTTCAAGTTCAAGGCTGCATGGGGGCCTTTTGTATTACATTAGGAGAGCTGTCTTTTCTAGAAATGAAGAAAGGCACACAGCAAGCGGCAGACTCTTCCTTAAGGGAATACGCTCGGAACATGGGCCTGTGCTCCATTTCTCATTCTTCAGAAGGTGGGCAACCTTGGGCTTCCTCGCTGTGTGCAAAGCTGGCCCCTGGATATTTTTTGGAATCTTGCAATAAGAAATATATACCGGCCGTTACCCTGCATTTTGTTTTAGTTATACTTCATTAAAGCAGAAAGCGCTCTGAATTTCTCGCATTTTCTCTCACAAAATCTGTATTTTACCCACTTCCCTCTTCTCCCTCTGTGTCCTCCTCCTCCTTCCCTCCTGCTCATAACATTCACACTCCTTTCCACTGGTTGGAATTTCAAATGACTGTTCCAACTAGACAAAAAGAAATCCTGTTTCTATGCTCAGGCAGCCTTCAGACTGATGGCCCATTACATTAGCATACAATAAAAGCCAGCAGGGGGTGCATTGCCACGCTGTTATCCTGGGTCTCTGTGCCCCAGGGGGCTGAGAAGGTTCCTAGCATGCAGCTCCTCTCTCTGGTAATGAGGCAATTGTACACTTTGGTGACAGCTCCTTGGCCTCGATGGAAGCTGCAGCCTTAGTGGAAGGAGAGAGGGGTGAAGGTTGACACCAAGCTTCCTGCAAGCTGATGTGAGCTTGCTGCTTTCCCTCTTCTCTTCATTCTCTCTTGCACTGGCTTCAAAACTGCTTGAAATTCCCTGTCCATAGTAAGTCGGACAGTTTTTAACATGGAGAGCATTAATTCTAAACCTTTCCTATTAAAATATAAAGAGCAAGCAATCAGATATGTGCAGCATCCCACCTGTTTGCTCATCCTGTAGGAAAGATGGAGGGGCAGGGGCTGTTGGAGAAAAGAAGCAGGCCATCCTCGCCTCACTGTGTATACAATACAATCAACACTCCACATGCATTGCTGGCTGAAGCCAGGACTTTAGCACCCAGAGTTCAGAGCCCTCCTGAAGCCATGCAGGGACACAAACAATAATTCTTCCTCCCTAGTGGAGTCACCTGAGCTCCCTCCAGCAACTCTGGGGTCTTTGACTGAGTCCCTGCCACTATCTTTAAATTCTATCTTGCGTCCTTCTCTCCAGCCTTCTCTGGCATGGAGTCACCATAGCCACTCTGCTGGGCTAGCTCTTTGTTTAAATCTCTGATAAAAGGGAGGGAGAACTGAGCTGTGTATATGTGTGAACATGCATGCACACACGTGGACGCACGTGTGCACGCACACACAGACACACACACACCACAAACCCTAGGCCCATCACCTCTGTTGCTTCTTCATTGCGAGAAAACAGAGAAAATAAAGCAGAGATATAGACAAGCTCCAGTTTGCTTTTTTGTGATAATGCCCTTGTTTTCTCTCCAGGGAGGGAAAGGGCAGAAATAAGCAGATTAGCAGCCCATGAAAAGGTCTGTAAACCCCAGATAGAAATAGGACAATTGATATACAGGTTCCTTTGTGATACAGTGGCATGGCCTAGCCCAACCAAGTTCCATGCCTATGCTCTAAGCTCCCTCCTACAGCCAATTCAGTTCTACAGGCCCATGTAGACTTCTTGAGTCTTATAGCCTCTCCTTCCTGAGATGTCACTGAATACTGTATTACAGATCCCTGCTTAATGGGATGTTGAAGCTCCCTGTCCAAAACATGTTTAACTTGAGGAAAAGAATGTGTAAATAAACACTGTGAAATATATTTTGGGTAAGATTAGATGTCCCGGATCACAGGCAGGGATCAGGTCCTGATGAGAAGGATGGAGGGAGGGTCAGGGTCTCTGTTCTCAGACATCCTCAAGAAGAAAACCCACTCTGATGTATTCAGGCTAGTTTGTTTCCTTAAAGGGACAAAATCAAATATCTTGAGACTCTTAAGATCTTGTACTCATAATCTTGCTACCACTACTGGTCTGAGATGGGGATTCCTGACAATTCCAATATCCTCTGGAGTATTCTTTTAAAATTATACTCATGTCCTTCTCCTCTCACCAAGGGTGCTTGGAGGTTGGCCAGCACTGCCTGTGCCTGAAATATGACCTATCTCCCCAGCCACTGTCTATGCTGCCACTAAGTCAACGCTCCTACCAACGCTCCTACTTTACTCACTCCATAAAACTTTCCTGATGCCAACAACTCTGCTTTTTATTTGTTCTTATTAGTTATACATGATGGTAGAATGTATTTTGACACATCATATATAAATGGTCTTCTCAAATATTTTATTCTATTGTAAAAAATATTTCCTGGGCAATTACTCTGCATTGCTAATTGTATTTTCAGGGATATACAGTCTGTAAATTCAACAGGACTGAGAGAGGCTGTCCTCCTTTCTGACTCTCTCCCTCCATCCCCATCTAAGGATGCCATCACATTGGTTCTTGAGCCAGTTCACAGTCATTCAGTAAATGCCTGAGATGCTCAGATCCTCTATGCAGTAATCATCTTTCCTGTTAAATGGACCCAGAAGACATCTTCAGTATTTTCAGGTAAGCTTTTGTAGCCAGGACCTCAACCTGGGAAGCTGGGATGTTGCTCATTGGTAGAGTACTTATGGGAACAAGGTCCAGGGTTCAATCCCCAGAACCACAAAAACTGAAAAAAACAAAAAACCCATCCTGTCAAAGCAGAGTTTGAATCAAACACTCTCCAATTCCTTTCCTCTATTTCCACAGGACTGCATTTTCAAATTTTTAAATTTGAAGTTTAAAATTTAATATCTCACAGTTCCTACAAGTATTTTCCTGTTAAAACTCACATACGTGTTCCAGGGGCACCTACCTGGAAATCCATGTTTTGTATAGGTCTGAAGTCAAGTGTAGGCCCCCCAGCTCTGTAATCTATACTGTGATACTTCAGAACTCATTCCTCTCAGGTGCTGTCCCAGTGTTCAAAGATCAACAGCTATTCAAAGTCCTTTTTTGTGCAGGTTTCAGCCCCTGGTGCTGGCTATTATGAAGTGTTCAAGTAGCTACCTTTGAGTGCTGATTCTTACTCTTAGCCAGCCTGACCCATTGCTCTTTCCTAGGCAGACTTAGTTACAGTTACTTTCCCCACCTGTGTCTATTATAGGGTTACAGCTAACCACCAAATCCAAGACACAAGGTGAGCATTATATACACAGCTGTATTTTCTAGCCAGCTCTGTCCCCTTCCAAGGATGCTTACTTTTCCTATTATGAAAGGAGCATTTCTAAACAGAGATGTCTGACTACTAAACTGATGAAGCAAAAGGATTTTCATGGAAGACCTAAGCATGCAATTACAAACTCATAGTGGCTCTGTGAGTCTGGGTTACATCAGAGGAGGCTTTGTGGAGGGCAGCCAGGTAGGGAGCTTTGAAGAGAGTGGGGAACTCAAACTCTCATTTGCCCTGACATTCACTATTCTGTGACCTTGGGAAAGTCACATCCTTGTGAGGATTAATGAGTTAATCTCAGGAAAAGTACTTGAGATCATTGGATGACAGGTGCTGTATAAGTACAAAGTATTATTATTAAAATGTCACTGTGCTAGCTGCTTTTGCTCTTGAGGGCGCAGAGGCAGGAATGACAGCCCCGGGTGAGTGGATAAGGATTATGTAAGACAAGGAAATAGAGAGTTCTTTCATGAGAAGTTCTCTCCTGCAACACTATGCCTCTCCACCACCACCCTAGCCAGCAATCTTCTGACTTTTCGCTAAGACACAGGCAAATTGCATTTTCTTAAAACCAACTACAGAAAACTGCTTGGGTCAGTAACTTATTGTCCATAGATCTTCCTGCTCCTTAGCATAGCTTTGAAAGTAGGGACAAGAAAAACTTATTTGAACATTCTCCAAAATACCTTCTTGTCCCCAACAAACTCAAAAAATTCCCATATGTTAGTAGAAATAATCCAGAGAATTGGTAAGTTTGAGATCTCAGACCATCATAGTAGAAACTTAAACTTTCTCTATTAGCAAAATCTTCCATCTTCTCTGTGTCTAACTTTTAGCCTATTTTTGTTCCTGAATCAAAGAATTTTTGGTAAATAAGGTATTTTTTGTGAAAACACCCAGCACAAAATAGACACCCATTTAAAAAAAAAAATGAATGAGTTCTTTGTATCTAAGTCTTAATATCAAAATTCTAATGCATATTAAAATATCCAAAAGTCAACAAATAGCTACTGAGTATTTGTTCCTTTAAAAGAAAATCTAAATGTTAAGGACCCAGTTGTTCCCCTCAAGGATTATCTTCTGTTTGGGGACACATATGATTTAAGAAGGAGATGGAAATTGGGGACCCTTGCAGTCTGAGGGAGCATTTGTACACATGGCATTTTTAGGCATGACATTTTAGGAAAGATTTGAATGGTAAATACAATCAGTGACAGAGACAGTAGAACATACATAGATGAGAAAAGATTTAAAAAAATAAGAAATAAGACTTTTCTCAAGTGAAGATCTAGGAAGTCTTTGTATTAGCAACCATATGAGGTTCCTAAGAGAATCAAGGAAGGACCAAGTCCTACAGATTACTAGGAGGTTTATCTTAACCCCAGTTGTGGACTTGAAAGTTAAAGAAGGGGTTAGTTTAGATTGTGGGTTTATTTTTTTATAGTTATTTCTTAAAATAAGTGTAATGGGGGCTCTATTAAGGGGACAGACGCTTCCAGAAGAATTGCTGTACGGTCTGTTTATTCCTCTCCTTAAGACCTCTGGGAAACAATTCCTGCCTAGAAAAGAAGTCCAGTTCCAAGAAGAAGAATGAAACTCATTGCTTATCACAAGCTGTATTTCCACAGCAGGTTCACCTTGTGCAAGATCAAACCTGTCCAGGACAGAAAGAGAGGGCGGGCTGCTCAGCTCAGGAGCAAGGAGACTGGCCTCCAAGATTTTATATGCAGAACCTGGATTTATCCAGTGCAAACTAAGGTAGGACAGAGAAATTGTTCCTTATTAAGAGCTGTGTGTAGTCAATTGCTCTTTTTCTTTTTTAATTATTACCTTAGCAGCCTTGTCATTCTGTATGTAACTTTTCTCAGAAACATTTTGAGACTTTCTCATAGAGAAAGGCAACTGAATGAATGAACGGAAAGACAGAAAATAATTCTTGTGCTGTGGAGTCAACCTCTTCTCTGTTTTGCAACTTCTCTGTATCCTTCTTCTACTCTGTCAACCCAGTGAACTCACTTTTGACCTGGAACCCCTGCAATCCACCAAGGGGTGAAAGAGCAACCACTTCTCAAACCCACCTATTCCTCAACACCGAACTATGTGATCAGTGAACTTGATGATCTACCATTCTTTGCTAGGGTATTAACAACAACAAATATCTAATCTTCCTCATAGTTATTTATTTATTTTTTTTTTGGTACTGGGGATTGAACTCAGGGGCACTCGACCACTGAGCCACATCCCAGCACCATTTTGTGTTTTATGTAGTGACAGGGTCTCACTGAATTGCTTAGTGCCTCGCCATTACTGAGGCTGGCTTTGAACTCGTGATTCTCCTGTCTCAGCCTCCCTAAGTGCTGGGATTACAGGCTTGAGCCACTGCGCATAGTTATTTTTTTTAACATTCAGATTGAATGTGTTTCTCTGAAGTGCAGTACAGTGTGGAAATCTTAGAAGTTTATGGAGGGCCAGTTTAGCAGATATTTGGAGCAGGTTGCCAATAATTGTGGTTTCTAAGCAAACACTATTCATACAGAAAAGCAACTCTGGTGAGTACATGCACTGATGACTTTTCTGACTAACTCCCTTAATTTACAGATCTTAGCCTGAACACTGCTTTAAATGACACCTAGAGGGCACAGAGCTGACTCATAGCAAAAACAGAACACAAGCCCAGGTGCTGTGTCTCAGACTGGAGCAGAACTTACAACACCAGGTTGTTTTTGTAAACCCAATCCTGCACCTGCCTTTCTGTGTGACCTTATACAGGAAACTCAGACTGTGGGTTTCTGTTTCATACCCTCTAAAACAGGAGTTAGATTAATGGGTCTTCAAAGAAAGGACTCTCAGCTTTCCAAGTATTTTGATTCTGTGCATGTGTTATCACATATATGCATTTTACATTCATCTACATATATAGAGCCTTGGGAATTTGACTTCATCATTTCTTCAAGTTTCCCTAAGCCATGATGCTTCACTCCTGGTAATGATCTTTAGCATGTCAATGATTCAAATACAAGGCCATTTTCTTGGGCCTTCATTGTTTCAGAGTGAAATTGAAAGAGGGAATCCAGCTGTTTATATGCAATATGCAGCAATTATGAAGTTCATTTCCAGAAGCCACTGTAACCATGGCAACCTGTAATTCTGGAAGAATAGAGACAGGCTGTAGACCGACTTCCAATGGGGCCAAATTGTAACCAGAGCCCACTCAGGAAATGCTGATGAGGAGCCAGAGCTATTTACTTTAAGTTAGGAGCAGTTTCTGAAACTCAGACTCCCTTAATCCATAACTTCAGTCCTTCTTTAAAGTTCAGTAATCAGTGAAACTCAAAATTTCTAGATTTGCCGGAGTCTGCCCTAGAGGGCTAAATAGTTCAAATGAAACAAGAGCCAGCATTGTATTGATGTTTATTTTATAGCGCCTTAAACGCCAAACTCCAAGTCATCACATCAAACTGACTGAACTTTAAGTCGGTGTTGTGGGAACCTCAGAAAGTTCAAATGAGGACCAGAGAACCCAGTCTCTTGATATTCAGTGTTTCTGAGAGCACGCTGACTTCTTTGATATTAAAAAAAAAAAAGAATAAGAGTTATGTTAGAATGGATGATTTTGTGATATTTTGACCTCATCAGGCCAGAACGGAAGCAGGATTTGCAGAAGGGGCAGGCAAGGGTGGGAGACATATAAAAAACAGACATATGATAGTTTTGAATCAGAAATCATTTGAAACAATTTGGCCAGGTTACTGAGTTGCTTGTCTTCTTATCTGTCACCTCACATGTGTCCCTTTGACTAATAGTGTGAATTTCTGGATGCTCTAAAAGGGAATGGGACAATGGGCACCGAAGGGTCAAATCTTAAATGCACACAACTCCTGCGTGCACCCTGGGAAATTCATGGAGATGAAATGCTAAATGACTGCCAGCTGCAAAAGCATCGGAATTGGATTTTTGCTATTTCTGCCTTCTTTGACTTTGTCTTTGATCCCTGCTGGCAGCACGCTGGGCATGTGTGAATACCACAGCTCATAGATACTGTACCTATTGGGAAAGTGAAAGAAAAGCTGGGCCTATCAACCTCAGGTCTTCCTCTCTGAAATTCTCAGGGGAGTTAAAATCAGGGGCACACTCCAAAAAGGTTGAGATGTACCCCTTCTGAATAGGGCATCGTTCTGTGCATGCTGCCTGAAGGATGAACAGACAGTCTTGCATGGACCCGAAGCAACACACAGACACCAGCTAATAAACAGTACCCAGGATGAGTTTACTGTCACCCCTAGCAACAAGTGTACTAGGGAAGCAACTGGATAGGGGAGTTCCAAAAATACTCTAAGGGTTTAGGCCTAAAGGGGATTAGAGAATTAGGCCTAAAGGGAGGTTTAAGCCTAAAGGCCAGATTTAGGCCTAAAGGCAGGTTAGAGAAGGAAACTAAATATACACAAGGTAAATACACATAAGGATTTTCATGGCAGCCTGGAGCTTATAGCAGAAGATACAAACCATGAAGACACCAGGAAGACCTCTCATAGTGATTCCCAGGTTTCTGGATCCCATCCTTGACTTTGTGTGGACTCCTGCCAGCTGAAACTGTTCTTTCTAAGAGTCCTGAGTTTTTCTGCTCTGAAGGGACACGTCCTTTCATGCTATCCTGCTACTACTATATCCTGGGTCATCTACACTGGGGCCTGACTCTGAGGCTGAAGTTAGTTTTGTTTTGCAAAGGGTCATGGAAGGGAACACAAGTTTTGGAAGCTGAAAGTCCTGCCTGTCTGTGTTCGTTTGGGCTGCTGTTACAAAGTACCAGCAATTGGGAAGCTTGCAAAGAACAAAAATTGATTTCTCTCAGTTCTAGAGGCTGGAAGTCTGAGATCAGAGTGCCAGCATGGTTGGTTCTTGTGAAGGCCTCGGTACTGCATGCTACCAGCTTCTCCTTGTATCTTAACATGACACATATGGAAAGCTAGGTAGCAGGACTCAGACTTTTGCTTATAAGGCCACTAACTCCATTCCTGAGGGGTCCATCATCATGATCCTCATAATTACCTCCCATTGATACCTCTTCTAAATGCCATTGGGTGGGATTGAGTTTTAACATATGAAGTTTGAAGAGACACAAAAATTCAGTCCATTGCAGTTGCTCACTACATCTGACCCTGTGCAACTTGCCTGACCTTCCTATCCATCTGTAAAAGGCTAATTATAAAACATTACTTATATGATTGCTGTGTTTAATATGCTCAATATGGAGCCTAGCAAGGGGCAGGCTTTTACTAATGTTAACAACATACATGTAACCCCTGTCTAGATTAGAATTCACAGTAGGACTGCCTCCGGGACACAGTTAAAAAAAAAAACAAAAAACAAAACAAAAAAAAACAGTCAGATGCCCAAGAAAGCAGACAGAAAATAAGGTGCAGAGGCAAGGTAACACCAGTCTCAAAGAAACAGGAAAGCAGATGGCATTCTTTCACATACAAATGAATAAAATATAGCAAGCATGGTTTAATGAAAACACCATGTGGGTTCAGAATGTTGGAAGAATGGGGTTTATATTCCCACTCACCATTGTCTGGTGCATCCCCAAGCAAGTAGATTAGGCCTAATGGTCAATGGAGTACTCTCTATACAGAAAGCTGGTGGGATGAGGATTGATCTGCACTATTATAGAGAAGATACAAAAGAAGAACAGAGTAAAGAAGACATCTGAAGAATTCCTTAAAGCACTAACTGAAAGAAGAGGAAAAAAATTGCCTGGGTAAGTATGGAAATTAAGCATAGGGTAGGGATAGGAGGAAATCCAAGACCAATGAGACCAATGAAGTGATCAATGAAAAAGTGTCTTTCTGGGGTTGAAAAGTTCTTATAGAAAATAGTATTATTTCAGGAGAGGAAACTAGAGTGAGGTAAGCTAATAATACCTAAATATTTATTGTTATTTTATATGCAATGAGGGAACATTAAAATTGCAGCATGGGACACCAAACTCAAGTGTTTCATTTGCTCATATCCTTACCAATTTAAGGAGACTCCCCACCCACGTGGTAACTCATGTAACCATGTATAATGTGCACCTCTTTGAATTTTTTATATTCATGAAAATGTGTATGCTTGTATATAGATGTTTTTATATAGGTACAAATACCCAAATGAGTTAGGTTACTGGTAGAAAATGGTATCAAATCATACATTTCTGTAACTTTTCTCACATATGGAAGTTAATCAGCTCCTACATTGTTAACACACTGACCTACACGTTTAATGTGTGTGCAATATTTTATAGTGATTATTTAATGACTTTCTTGTTTCTTGGTAGCCATTTATTTTTTCACCAAGGGTTTTTCCTTTGTTGCTTGGCTTGTTTTCTATTTCAAATCCCTCTGCCAGAAAGACCCTTGCATATGTGTTTAAGTACTAGTAGATTTATTGTTATAAAATAGATTGCTATGAGTGATATTGTTCCAATGTGTTAAAATATGTGTGCATTTTTAGTTTTGATGACTTATAATAGATTCCTTTCAAAAACTATCAATTCACATTTCTACATGCTATATATAAGACTATCTTTTTTGTATATCTTTCTCAGCATTAGCTGTTATTGTTCTTTTCATTTCTTTTTTAGTATCCTAGTCAAAAAGAAATGTCTTATTATTAGTTTAATTTGCATTCCCCTGGACCATTAGTGAACTTGCGCTTCTTTTCAGATGTTTCTTGGTTGTTTGTAATTTCTCTCTTGCCTATTGATTGCAGATAAATGTTGTTCATTTTTTCTGTTGGACTGTTTATCTTTCTCTTGTCAGAAAATCTTGTATTTTAGAGACATTAACCTGGGCATGAGCTTGGCAGAATTGCCTGGAGGAGGGAGAGATGGACCCATCAGGAAACAATCACATTGGTCTGAAAATGAGGTGATGTGAGCCTCCTCTAGACGCAGGTATTTGGCAATGTAAAGAATGGGCTGGGGAAATGTTTTCAAAAAAGGAATAACAGTACCAAAGAATTGATGTATCTGCAATGAAAAGGGTGCGGAGAGATTGCAGTCATTTTGTGGTTTGGCAGGTCTGATGGTTGGGAAATTGGTTATTGCATTTTAAAAATAGGGAAGTCAGAGGAGAAAAGAGCAAGAGTTGTAGGAAAGATGAGTTTGATTTTGTGGTGACTGTGAGTGTTGACAATGAGACTTGCAGGATTAGAATTTGGGAGAAGGATCACAGGTTATTAGGCCAATGGGAGAGCTACATGAGGAAGAGAGAGACAGCAGAAGAGTACAACAGAGGCTAGATTTTGTCCTGTTGTGAACAGTGGAAGGTAAGGTGGCATAACATCTCTGAGAATAAAATGCCAATATGTCTGAAAATGTTCCAGACCATGTCAAATTATGGAAGGAAGCTTAACAGAGATGGTATGCAGAAGAGAAATTGGATTTTGAGCAGGGTCACTAGATTTAGCAATAAAAATACAAGGTGCTCAACTGAATTTGAATTTCAAATAAATGATGAATAATATTTAAGGATATGTCCCATTTAATATTTGAGATATACTGAAAATACTCAATCTTATCTACATACTTATATTTTAAAAATTTTCAGAATTTGATGCAATCTTGTCAAATAAAATATTCACTGTTTATCTGTTATTTAAATTTAATTGGGCATCTGTATTTAATCTGACAACCCTATTTTGTAGCTTAAGAGAATTGGGCATGAATCTTTGTCCTGCTATCTGTTATCTGGGTGATGCCAACCAATCACTTCACTATCTCTAAAAGAAAGACATTCTTTTGGATCAAAAAGTTTTTTGTGGCAATACTCTACGCAATGAAATATCTGTCATTCTCTTAAATAGCACTTTATCCATCTACAATAATATAGTGATTATTGAAGTCCATTCACATCTATCCATTCTACCAGCAAACACTTATTGAGCATATGTCATGTGTAAAAGGTGGTTGGTGAAAATGTCCACAATAATAACCCTGAAGTGACTCAGGCACCATGTAGTGATTGCCAAGGTATCAAAGGTTTAGGTCATACCCAGGAAATTTTAATTATTTATACTTATTTTATCACTTTTTATTTTTAAAAAATCACTAATACAGAGCTTCTATTAAGCAGAATGTTAATTCCAACCTCAGTAAGTAGTAATTGAGAAGGTACATTTTGGTAGCCTTTCTCTTTAACAAATAATGTGCCATTTATTATCTTTTAACCAGTTCATATTCCTCAAGGACATGTAAGTACTTTCCGCTATTAGTGTTGAGTAAAGTAGCTTTTCTTTATACTTGAACTGTCTTGTTAATAACATGTATCGGTCCCCTACTTGTGTCAGATGTTTTTACCCAGCCTCACAACACTCTTGCAAGGATAGTATCGGGAAATGAAGAAACAAAGGGCAGAGTCCTTGAGTAACTCTCCAAGGTCTCACAGAAGGAAATTGCCAAGCATGGTTTCGAATCTCCAGTTGACACAGCTCCAGGGCACTTTTCCATGACTAATACTTCATTCTGTAACCTACTCCAAGTCAGGAATGTTAGATGGAATTAGGTGGCATTATGAAGAAGACAGCCTTCAGCCTTCAGCTTAGGCTCAGAGAAGGACTCTCATCTGGGTAGAGAAACAGCACAGGTGAGAACCTCCCAGAGTCTTAATGAAACTTACTAAGATCCAGCAGCAGAGTCTGGTAAGCACACAAGTGGCTTGCAGAAGTTCATGAGAGCTGAGTCACACAGAGCTGACTTCACGCTCCTAGACTTGATGCTCTTAAGAAGCAGAAGTCCTGTGGGGTCAGTGTATGCTAAAGTGTACCCCCAAGCTGCTAGACCTGGGGAGCCTGTCTGACTTGCCCCACCCAAGAATGGGCAAGAGTTTCATGCTCTCCTTCTTACCCTATCAAGATAGATGCAGCCCAACACTATTACCAAAGTGAATAAGACAGAGAGGAACAAGTCCTTGAAAAGTCTGGCATATAATCAAGTGCTGAAAACAAGACATGCAGATCATTATAAACCATGGTCATAAGCAGAAGTCTAAGATTTAACTTGGGATGAAAACATACAGTTAAAATATTCCTAAATATCATTAAGAGAATCCAGTATGCTGCTGAAAAACAATTCAAAATTAAAATACTAAACCAAACCCCTGGGTTGTTTTTGTAGAGAAGGAATAACTTTTATTTGCCCCTATCCCAGACTCTCAACAGCATCTGTCCAATTCAAAGAGACAGAGCTCTTCAATGTTAATCCTCTGATTGAGCTCCCAATATTTTACATGACTTCCCTGCTTTACTGAGCAAAGTCACTGTCTTTAGGAAGAGTTGTAAAGTAATATAGAAATAACTCTCATTTGCCCCAACTTCCCCCATGACGTGCCAAACATAATTCCATTTCTTTCCCACTCCGTGTCAGTTTGATGGTTTGTAATAGTCAACTATCCATCAACCTAATGTTTCCACAAGCTGCTAATCCATTTTAAAGGGCACCTCAGCTAAGCAGACACCTGGTGATGGAGGAAATCGCTGCTCTATCGGCAGTAATAGACAGGAAATTATTCAGCAAACGAAGAGAACAGAGCACAACAGCCCATCACACAGGAAGTGGATGGACAGGAGACAAACGTCAGGGACTTGAGAGTGGAGTGGACCATGATTGAAGGTTTTAGGAATGGTTACTTTAGGGAAGTTTCAACCTGGTTAACTCTTGAGCTGAAAGAAGAATATTGAATCCAGTCCAGCTAACCTTCCCATCTCTAACCATGTACCTCTCTGTGCTTTCTCCACTGTATACTCAGAAAAATTACATGTATCATTTAACAATATTCATGGAACTCCTCGTAGATGCCAGGCAATGTTCTGGTCCGAGGACCTCATAGTCAACTAAACAGAGAGTAATCCTTGTCTGTATGGAGTATTCATTATAATAAATTTGAAATCAAATTCAGAACACTTCACAATTATCTCTAAAAACAATGGATTATTTAAAAATCTTTTGTATAAAATGCTTTTCTTTAAAATCTGAGATTGACAGGTAGTTATTGCTATCATATTAATGTTGTAATACTAGATACCACAGAAAGTATGTAGCTCCTATTGCCAAAGGACTTAACTCTACAGTTGGAAATATATGTCTACCCAGAGTGGCCACTTGCAGAAGAGAAAGTCTTTCTTTAAGCTATGTCCACTTACGTCCACAAATAGAAGCCATATGGGAAAGAAAACAATCATAAGATTTTATATATATATATATATATAATTAACATATATATATATAATTAACAAACATACACACTGCATGCACACATGAACACATTTTTTGTCCCTCAGTATATATGTCTTTAAAAAATATACTATTTATTTTTAGAAAATAACTGGAAGTTAAGGAGTGAGAAATATTCTTGATCTTTCCTTCTCTCTGTCTTTGAACACATAAGAAATCACAGCTTGGAGGTGAGATATAGTGAATATCCAGAGTAACCATCAATGTAAATATGAAAATTAGAGCACATGAGTGACTTACACATTTACCCAACCCCTTCACTTTGCAGATAAGGAAACCGAGACTATGAAGAGTTGCTGTAACTGATTTAACTTCTGCAAAGCTAACAGGCATCAGGTTTGGGAGAAAATTGACCTCCTTTGACCCACAGTCCAGGGTCCTATCTATTACACCACATTCTTCCACCTATTAAAGACAGATCACCTATAAATCATGCTCGTGTTAGAAGTAATGTTTCCAAGCCAAGGCAGGAAGCCAAGACAGGCACAGTGAAAATTACTAACTGCAGAAGATGATTAAGGAGTCAGCCATCAGGCCCTTTGCCCCAGGTGCCTGTCTATATGGGCCCTAAATCACCAGTATAGTTGTAACCAATGAAGAAATTTATATTTACCTGGGAAAAGACCAAATGTGATGCCAGAACATACTTTGATAAGCAACCTTAAGAATAAACAGACACAAAGGGAGAACCTTGTGGAGTCTGCTCCAGTAGAAGTAACATGTACAACTTTGTATTTATAAGAATTAAACAAATATTATCAGTAGTGCACCTCCGGGTAGAATTCCAAATGTTTATCAAGTGCTCATCTGACCACCTTTCCATTATTCATTGCCTCCTTTCTTTTTCCTTCCAAAAAGAGGAATTTTGGGATCGATCCTATCCCCCACTCCAAACTGGGCACTTTGATGTAAGTCAATCCCATGCCCTTTGCCATAGTGAATGGCACAGTAATGGACACTTGATCTATCTAAGATTATTCAATTGCAGAGAAGGCTGAGATAGGCAAGGAAAATAGAAGACCCTTCTCTGATATGAACAAGAAAGAACATGGTTTGGTTTTCTAGAGAAAGTTCTAATACAATCACAAGGAGAGACAGTTGTGAGCTGAAACCAGTACCTTGGACTCAGAATCAAGAGACTGAAAAAAAATGTTTCTTGAGTATCATCATTAGCTGCTAGATCCACCTTATCTTTAAATCTAAAAAAAAAATAAACTTCTTGATATGCCAATCAGTACTTTGTTTAGTTTTCTTATATTAGTTTAACTTTTTAATGTCTTCATTCCTTCTATGCATGGAACTATTAAATATATATGTACTGGTCCACCATTGGCAGTACTTCCCATATGCAAGGCACCCATATTATTCTACTTGTAGAACAACAGTAAATAACTTTAATTCTACCAGACATACATGTTTCATCTGTAGCAGAATCTTAAGAGAATATAATGATTTTACCTGCTTTTCTTCCAGGACCCAAGTTCCTAAATCTGTTTTCTTCCTTTTCTCTTATTTCTGCATATATGTAAAATCAACTTTCAAAGTTTATTTCTCAAATGCTAAT
Organism: Xerus rutilus; assembly: GCA_028644305.1. Lineage (NCBI taxonomy): Eukaryota > Metazoa > Chordata > Mammalia > Rodentia > Sciuridae > Xerus > Xerus rutilus. Next base: position 31,406,581 of record CM053412.1, read on the forward strand.
AATATACATTGTCCCATAACAAAATCTTGTTCCTTTCAAACTGGGTAGTTTGCTTGGCTGAAATAACCTCAATCTTACCTATGTCAAATTGCCAAGCTCTCGCTTCTCTTATTTTTCTTCTGTAGCTGCATTGTTAGTGACCCCTGCTCCCAAGACACTATGATGAGTTTGGGATCATTCACGGTGTTTAAACCTTTCAGGAACATTTTCCACTTGAAGAATCCTCTTAAAGTGAATATACATTATTGAGCATGATTATCCAGGCTTAGAGGAACAATACACAGAACAATACGGTCTCTGTGGAATTTGCTGACAATCTTGCCATGACTCTCTGTTCACATTTTCAATTCAATTTTAGATTCATTGTTGATTGAATGCTTTGTTTTTCTCCTCCATTTCTTGGATTCAAACTCTCAGGGTTGAAAGAATCTGAAAAGTGATGTAAGCCAGTGATTCTCAAATTTTGCCATGCATCACCATCCCCTAAAGAAGTGGTTGAAACAAAGAGTATTTGGGCTCCACCCCCAGAGATTTTGATTCAGTAATGTAAGATGGGATCAATAATTTGCATTTCTAGAATTTTGCTATGAAAAAGAGAAAGTGATATGTTTAGGAATAAGTTTAACCATGAATGTGAAAGATTTCTACACTAAAAATCATAAAACATTGATGAAAAAATTGAAGAAGACTCAAATAAAAAAATTTTCTTCTCATGGACTGGAAAAAGTAATATTGTTAATATGTTCATACTACTCAAAGTGACATACAAATTCAATGCTATCTTGTCAAAATACCAATGACAGTCTTCACATTAAACAGGAAAAGCAATCCTAACATTTGTCTGGTAAAACAAAAGACCCCAAGTAGCTGAAGCACTGTTAAGAAAGGGAAGAAAGGAAGGAAGGAAGGAAGAAAAGAAGGAAGGAAGGAAGGAAGGAAGGAAGGAAGGAAGGAAGGAAGGAAGGAAGGAAGGAAGGAAAGGAGGGAGGGAGGAAGGGAAGGAGGGAAGGAGAGAGGGGAAGGAAAGGGAAGAGAAGGGAAGGAGAGGGGAAGGGAAGGGAAGGGAAGGGAGGAAAGGAACAAGGAAGAATGAAAAGAGAAAGAAAATAGCTAGCAATTGGCATCACACTATCTGACTGCAAAATATATTATAAAATTGTAGTAAACAAAACAGAATGGTAATATTGTCTAAACACATAGACCAATAGGACAGAATAGAAAACAAAAAAAAAATCCAAATGATGTTCAATAAATGTGCCAAGAATACACAATGGAAAAAGGGCAGTCTTTTCAGTAAACAGTGCTGGAAAATTAGATATTCACATGAAAAATAATGAAACGTGAGCACTCTCATCATATACAAAAACTAACGTAAAATGGATTAAAGACTCAAGTGTACGACCCCAAATGATTAAACTACTAGTAGGAAACATGAGTGAAATGCTTCCTGTTGTTAGTCTGGGCAAGAATCTTTTGGATAAACACAAAAATAGATAAGTGGTATTATATCAAAGTGAAATTCTCCTGTCCAGCAGGGAAAACAATGAGCCTTGCAGAGATAACCTACAATATGGGAGAAAGTATTTGCAAACTGTGCAAGGGATTAATATCTAAAATATATAAGAAACTCAAAACAGCTCACTAACAATGAATCTGATTTTACAAGGACAAGGGACCAAATAGATACTTCTTAAAAGAGGATGTACAAGGCTGGGGTTGTGGCTCAGTGGTAAAGCGCTTGTCTAGCATGCGTGAGGCACTGGGTTTGATTCTCAGCACCACATATCAATAAATAAAATAAAGGTCTTTCAACAACTAAAAAAAAAAAGAGGATGTACAAATAGCCCATAGGGGGGATAAAATGTTCAAAGTCACCAGTCATCTGGGAAATTCAAATAAAAACTATAATGAGATATCACTGTACCCCAATAAGACTGACTATTTTTATTAGAGCTTTACTGTTATACATAGTAGTTGGGTTCATCTCAACAAACTCATGCATGCATGGAATTCAATTTCAGTTCAGGGTCCCGCCTTTTCCCTCCCCCTCTACCCTTCTGTCCTCCCTACCCTCCCCATTCTCCTTCCTCTACTAGACTTCCTTTCATGTCACTATTTCACACACATGCACACACACACACATACACACATATATGTGCACCTCCTGTGTTTATGTGTAGGGTAATTCTGGCATGGATACAGAGAAAGGGAAATTCTTGAATAGTGTCATTGGGAATGTAAATTAGTATAGCCATCATGAGAAGCATTATGGGAATTCCTCAAAAACTTGAAAATAGAATTACCACATGATCCAGCCACCCTACTACTCCATCACTGATGATACATTCAAAGCAGAGGAAATCAGTGTGTTGAGATATCTGCACTCTCGTGTTTACTAAAGTATTGATAATAGTCAAGATATGGAATCAAACTGTCCATCAACAAATAAATGATAAGGGAAATATGGTATACGCACTTAAACATAAATAGATATATATGTGCATATACCCAAGCATGCAAATGGATACATGTATATATACATGAGTATATGCATGCATTTATATGTATATAACGTGTGTATTTATACATATATGGATACATGTAGATATGTAAATATATATGTGCATGCATACTATGTAATACTATTATACCATAAAAAATTAAATCCTGTCATTGGTGACAACATGAAAACCTGGAGGACATTGTGGTAAGTGAAATAGCCAGACACAGATAAATATCATGTGATCTCATATATGGAATCTAAAGAAATGAAATGAATCTCACCAAAATAGAGAGTAGAAGACTGATTAGCAGAAACCGGGGAGATAATAACGAGTCATTTATCAAGGAGTTTAAAGTTAGAGTAAGTTTTAGTGTTCTATTGTACAGTAGGGTGACTATGATCAATAATATTTTTTTTAAATATTTTTTAGTTGTCAATGGATTTTTTTTTTATTTTTATTTTTATTTTATGTGGTGCTGAGGATCGAACCCAGTGCCTCACGCATGCTAGGCAAGCGCTCTACCACTGAGCCACAGTCCCAGCCCCCGATCAATAATATTTTAATGAATATTTTAAAAAGCAGGAGACAGTTTTGAATATTCTTACCACAAAGAAATGGTAAATGCATGAGGAGGTGGATGTGCTGAATTGATTTGATTATTATGCAATTTACACACCTATCGAAGCATTGCACAGCATCTCACAAGTGTGCACAATTATTATGTGTCAATTAAAAACAAAGTCTGGAGAGGATGGCAAGGGGAGGTACTGGGATTGAAATTGATGCATAATTATTATGCATCAATACAAACAAATTTAAAATATTTATCAGAGAAAATTGATAGTGATTAAAAATGTCTTTTAATTATTTGTATTCCAAAAGTTTTAGATATTTAACCTATGCTAGTTTTCTTGGAGATGTGGTAAGAAATTATCATAAATTTGGTGATTTAAAATGCCAGTTTTGAGCTGGGGATATAGCTCAGTGGTAAAGTACCTGCCTTGCTTGCATGAGGCCCTAAGTTTAATCCCCAGCACTGCAAAAAATAAAATAAAATAGCAGTTTTAAAGGCCAGTCATGCCAACATAAGGTGACAGCAGTCATGTTTCCAGGAGAGACTATTGTTCCTGATATTTTCTAGCTTCTGATGCCTCCAGGGTATCCTTGGCTTGTTGCTACCTCACTCCAGTTTCTGCTTTCATCTTCTTATGACCTTCTCTTCTCTATATCTCTTATAGAGACACCTGTCATTGGATTTAGGGCTCACCCTGATAATCCTGGATATGTTCATCTTAGGATCCTTAACTTACTTTTGTCCACAAAGACCCTTTTTCCAAATAAGGTAAGATTCACAGGTCCAGGTACTTAAGGTGTGGACACATTTTATTTGATGTACCATTGGACTCTCCATAATTCCAAAAGTTATCAATTAATATGAGAGTTATTCCTCCTTATTTTTTTTCTGTATCATCCAAAAAGTGTGGCTTATATAAAAAATTAAAATTTTAGAGTATGAAGAGAAGGTGAATAATGAGAATACTTGAATTCATAATGTAAATGATAAAAGAAATGGTGTTTATTTCATTTCCTGGAGAAGAAAATACTCGAAAGAGGCCATAACAGCTCTCTTCATGTATGTTAAAGAATGACAAGCGAATGATAGAATTGCCTTCTACATTAAACTTGAGAGGTAGAATTAAAACCAACGGTCAATGGTTATCAGAATATAGATTATAAACTCAATTCATGATAAATTTTCCTGAAATAACCATCCACAGCTGGGATGGATTGTCTCAAAATGTAACAAACAGTTATTACAAACTGTTTATCAAACATAGATATGTATGGTTATTGTAAAGTAAACTAATTAATATTTCTAAATGGTTGTTTAAATGATTCATCAGGAATTTGAAATCATGGTCATTTGCAAATTTTTGTAAGTTGTCAAATGATTTCTAGGTAGAGGTAGGTCTGAGTATGTGTTGCTAATAAGCAACTCTGTTGACTCCCTTTAGTACCTGTGGATTTAGAATGGTGGTTCACTATTGTTTGAGGTCATGTCTCATGGGTCTCCTTGACGAGTTAGGGTCCTGAGAGATGAAAAAGGGTCTTCAGGGAAGACGAAGTGGGATCTTACAGGACGAGGCTTTGGGGTCCTGGGAGATGAAAAGGGATCTTCGAGGAAGATGAAGTGGGGTCTCACGGGACAAGGTTAAGGGTGACGGTGTGCAGAGTCACTCCACCCAGACTCTGGGGGTAGGTAAGACTGCTCTGCTGGAATGAGATGCAGAACCCATTTAATCCAGAAAATCCAGAGGCTTATATAGGGTCCTCGGGCCAATCACAGCCTTGAGGTTACAACCAATGAGGCATGCTCTGCCGGGCATGCATTTCATCACCAAAGAATGGGAAAAGACGGAAGGGAGGGGTTGAAGGTATGGGGAGTGCTTCTACATATCCCCCTTTTTACTTTTATTTGAAATGTCAGTGGGGCCTGTATGGCCCATAAGCAAGCATGTTGGAGGGATCTGTGATAATCTCCTCGTAAGAGGGAATTATTCCACTGAATTTTCCAGACTCCTACATGCTGCATATGATAGAGGGAGGGGGGCGTGTAAGCTGTAATCTGTTTTAGGTTGTGCCCCTCTGAGCATCTTACCTGCCATCGATTATCAGCTTGTGTGCAAGAGAAGGGGCAAACGACTGCGCCTGGCTTAAGTTGTGCCCCTCTGGGCATGTTACCCGTCATTGGCTGGCCAACCTGTATGCATGTGCCCCAAAATGAGCTCTCTCCCAATAGAAGGGGTAATGGAGTTGGGAGGGGTTGGAAGGGAAAGGATTAGGATCAGCCAAAGCTGCAAAGCCTTGTGTTTCCAGCAAAGATGAGGTGAGCAAGCTTCTGACATGTTCTCGAGGGCTGCAATCCATGTGGCAGGAATTTTCTTGTGTTCCTGTGATTCCTTAACAATATGAACTGAGAGCTTCTTTAGTTTGACAAAGAAAAGAACCAGAAGAAGGCTTAGAACACTGAGCCCAATGATAACCCAACTGGATGGATCTTGAAGATTTGGTGCACACCTTTTGAAGAATAGAAGGGTCAAAAGACAACATTCGCTTTGGTTTAGGAACTCACAGAAAGGGCTTCTTACTTCAGGTGGGACAGACTGTCTTCTCGAGAGAGGCTTGGACAAATATTCCTGGCTGGGATCCAAAAGGGCTTAGACTCTGCGGGGGGGGGGGGGGACACAAGCATAGCCTCACCCTTGTGTGAGCAGAGGGTCTGGGCCTTTCCATTGAAGGGTTAAGAGATATTTCCATCGCACCGAGGGAAGAGGAGTAGGGAAGGTAAATGGACCCCAGTGTCGGATTGCTGCATTGAGGCCTTGTTTGTCAAAAGTGAGGTAGTTGAGGGTAAATAAAGCATCCAACAATCTCAAAGAAGGGTCCTTTGTAGAATCAAGTTTTTGAAGCATCTCCTTTAGAGTGCGATTGGTTCTCTCAATGACTGCTTGTCCCTGAGGGCTATAGGGAATCCCTTTGGTATGGGAAATTCCCCAGGAAGTCAAAAATTCCTTCAATCTGAGGGAGACATAGGCCGGGCCATTGTCTGTTTTGATTGACCATGG
>CM053412.1:31413210-31429279 GCA_028644305.1 Xerus rutilus
GAGTGGGGGGACGTAAAGTCACCCCTGCCAGATAGCATATCCATGGAAAAATTAAGACCTTGTGTTATATTGTGATGAGCCCATTCTTCTACAAGTTCTAGGTAAGAAGCCTTCCATTGAAGGTATTGGGAAGTGGGAAGAACTGCCTTAAGAAGGGAAAACCAATCAAAGGGAGTTTGAAGAGAGGAGGACCAGGACTCCAGAAGTTGTAGAAAAAAGGGAGAGGAAGGGCCAGCACCTTGACAGGACTTATGTAGCTGAGTGAGCTCAGAAACTGGAGTGGGGATCCAGGGGCGTACATTGGCATCTGCCTGAAGATTAACCATGAAAGCCTGGGTGGCGGGGTTGGCAGCGGAATGAGTAGCAGGTGGGGTCAGGTAAAAAGGATTGGAAGGAGAGAGATGAGTGAACGGGTCGCAGGCAGAGGAAGCAAAGCAGGGAGGAGGAGGAGTGACTGCAGGGTGCGATGAAGGCAGGGTGGGGCAAATAGGAGGGGGGTTGGAGGGAGGGGAATCTCCAGGAAGGGGGGGTTCACAGGAAGTTGAGGATGAACTATTAGGACTATGTGATTGGTTTTGGGGGGGTGCTGTGGGAACCGCCTCACTGAGGTTGTCTTCATCCTCCATGAAGAAGGAAAGGACCCAGGTCTTTCTCAATAGGTTTCCCATATTGAAGGAGTGGGGATGGAGATGTTAGAGTGAAGGTAAACAGTATTGGCATATGGGCTCTCTGTGAAAGCCTATCCAGTTGCATTCTAGGTTTGCAGAGCGAGCACTGGGGATGGGCTGCCTGCAGCATTAGGCAGTTTACCAGAGGCAGGGGTGTGTGGCCTTGGCCAGAGGAGGTGTGGGTGCAGAGAGCTTGGCAATCTGCCCTTTCTCTGCTAGACTCAAAAGGAAAATCACCACGGGGCAGTTTAAGGCAGCATGATAAAGCAGTGTGGACAGTTTTTGCCAGCTTAAGTCCAAGAGCACACCTAATCCCAAGGTGGGGCCTGCCCCCACAGGGCAGGTACGGGCAGGACCACCGGAGGCACTTGTGAACCAGGCCGGCATGGGCGGGGCTGCTCCACCAGCACGTGGAGTGCCCCGGGCGCTACTGCCTCTTGTGACTTGAGAGTGCACCGGCAGGGCTGCCAAGGCCAGCAAGGGAAGCCACCACGTGGGAGAGCCGCCGCTTGTGGCCGTGCCCAGTAGAGCCGCTGTAGCAGCGGTTTTGTTTACTTTTCTGTGCACGACTGGCAGGACCATTGAATCTCTCACACTGGCGCTTTCAGCGCCAATGGGAGAGATAGAGGGTCCATGCAGCAGTAGCCAGGGGCCTCCAGGGAAAGGGAGAGGAGCAGGGAGATGTGGGACCAGCCTGCACGGGTGGGGGGCAGCCAACGTAGGGGGGAAATCTCCTGAAAGTAGGAAGAAACGCTAGCAAAGAGAAGCCGAAAGCAAAAGGGACAGAAAAAAGAAAAACTAAGAGGATTTTAAGAAGAAGAAGGAGATTGGGAATTTGGGTAAAAACACGAAAATGTTTAGAATTAGAGTTCCCTGACCTAATTATATCACACAAAGACAAACAGACACGTGAGACAATCACAAAAAGGCTGGTGTTACCTTCACTAGCAAGACAGATAGGGAGACCGCCACGAAATCACTCACGAAATCACTCACCAACGGGGTCGAGAAAGCCCCAGAGCACGTTGGACCCCATATATTATTTGAGGTCATGCCTTGTGGGTCTCCTCGACGAGTTGGGGTCCTGAGAGACGAAAAGAGGTCTTCAGGGAAGATGAAGTGGGGTCTCACGGGATGAGGTTAGGGGTGACGGTGTGCGGAATCACTCCACCCAGACTCTGGGGGTAGGTAAGACTGCTCTGCAGGAACAAGATGCAGAACCTGTTTAATCTAGAAAGTACAGAGGCTTATATAGGGTCCTCAGGCCAATCATGGCCTCGAGGTTACAACCAATGAGGCATGCTCTGCTGGGCATGCATTTCATCACCATAGAATGGGAAAAGAGGGAAGGGCGGGGTTGAAGATATGGGGAGTGCTCCTATAGTTCACAAGGTGTGATCAGGGACCAGCAAAATCAACCTTACCTGGCAACTTGTTAGAAAGGCAAATTCATGATTCCCATCCCAGATGTTCTTCTGAATCAGAATTTCTGTGTTAAAACCCATAGAATCCTTGTTTCAACTGACCTTTTAGATGATTGTAATGCACAGCCAAGTTTGAGAATTACTGGTTTACATAACCTTTCAAATTCCTTCAACCCTAAGATTAGTCTCCAAGAGATGGAGAAGAAACACAAAGCATTCAATCAACAATTCTAAAATTAAACCAAAATGTTCAGAATTCTACTCAAACTATTCCCAAAAGTTGAGGTAATATTCCCAAACTCATTCTATACAGCTGCATCACCCTAATACCAAAACTAGGCAGAGATACATCAAAAACAAATGCAAACTGTGTGTGGTAGCGCATGCCTGTAATCCCAGCACTTAGGGAGGCTGAGACAGGAGAATTGCAAGTTCAAATCCAGCCTCAGCAAAAGCAAGGCACTAAGCAACTCATTGAGACTCTGTCTCTAAGTAAAAACACAAAATAGGGCTGGGGATGTGGCTCAGTGGTGGAGTACCCCTGAGTTCAATCCCTGGTACCAAAAAAAAAAAAATGCAAAAAAAGAAAAAAAATCTACAGATAATTATCCTTGTTAAAAATAGATGCAAACCAAATTCAACAAAATACTAGCAAACCAAATTCAACAAAACATTAACAGAATCATTCACTTGATCATGTGGTATTCATTGTGGGGATACAAGAATGGATCATGTATATAGATCAATATATATGATATACCACATTAACAGAAAGAAAGACAAAATCAAAATGCTCATTTTAATAGATTCTAAGACATCATGTCATAAACTTCAACACTGCTTTATGGTAAAAACATTTGACTAATTTTGTATAGAAACATCATAAGGGCTGTATATGACAAAACCCACATTTGATATCACAGGAACAGGGAAAAGGGGAAGACTTTCCTCTAAGATCTGGAACAAGACAAGGATGTACACTCTTACTACTTCTAGTAGTGCTGGAAGCACTGGCCAGAGCAATTATGCAATATAAAGAAATAAAAGTCACTCAAACTGGAAAGGAAGAATTTAAACTATGCTTGTTAACAGACAGCATGAACTTATACATAGAAAAACCTAAAACACTGCTACAACTAATTAAAAACTTCAGTAAAATTGGAGGACACAAAATCAGAATGCAATAATAAGGAAAATTTTTATACACTAAGAACAAAACTATCTAAAACAGACATCTAGAAGTTGATCACATTTATAATAATGACAAAATAAATAAAATTCTCTAAAAATTTTGATGATCAGCTCAAACATCATTTGAATTCAAGTTCCAATCAAGGTCCTGATTTTCAGAATTCAAAGCTAATTTTTACCAGATAATTTAGTAAAAAGATTCCTACTACAGACCAAAGAAGGGACTCCTAGAAACCAATATAAATACACATAACATGTTCATATGCTTTACTTTTCTTGAGATGATTACTAGCCATTTTGTTCAAGGGTATGGTCTAGACAGGATATATCTTGATTTCGGACAAGTGTTTGCCAAGGTCATGGTACTATATGGAGAAAAACACAGAAATATGAGCTTGATGGTAGAAATATTATGTCATTCACAAAAAATGAAAATGTTAGTGAATGGATTGATGACAATTAAGGAAGTCAGCTTCAGGAATGCCACTGTCCTATATTTTAAATGTATCCATTCCCATCATATTTTGGTGAATAAACTTATATTCTTTCTTTTTATAAGGTTTTGAAGAAAGCAAAAATTGCCAAATACATGGGAAAACATTTCAGGACAAAAATGTATTAATAAATTAGACCAAGTATATCTTCTTTATTTATTTATTTTTTTCAGTACCCAACATGTTCAGAGATGTTTCCTGACCTGTTACAAGTGTACAAGGTGAGGTTAACTCCAACTACATGCAGGGAAAGTCTGGACCATTTTCCCAGCCACACACATATCATCTCTCTCTCTCTCTCTCTCTCTCTCTCTCTCTCTTTCTTTCTTATATTCAGTCCTGCACAGCATACCTTCCAACAAAAAGGCTTACTGTGGTAAACAAATAGGAAAAATGAAAGCCTAGAACAATTGGCCCAAAGCAAACTGATAAAACTGAATATAAAGTCCTTGACTCAGTCATTTATTTAATGAACACTTATATATTCTTAATTGTTCTAAGCACTTTAGAAATATTAACTTGCCTAATCTCCATGGCAATCTTACCAGTTAGGTATTATAACTATACTCCTCTCAATGATGAGGAAAATGACACAGAGAGGTCCTTTGTCTGTGATCACACCACTAATACAAGGACTTAAGTCCTCTGACTATGGCATCCCTGTGGTTCATCAGCACTGTTTGCTGACTCTTCGATGCATTTTACAAGAAGCATCTGAAAAGCAGATCTGTGCTGATGGTGATGCCACTGCCACCCTGGAACACATTGCCAGGTTTGGAAATGTTCATACACCAAAGCTCTTTCTAAAACAGCCCTGCGAACAATAGCTGATAGGTAAATTGTGTGGCATCCTAGAATCTTGAGAGTGACAGGAATGTTGAATATGAATCACAGAAGACATAGGAGGGCAAAAATAATCAACACATACAAATACTTGGGGGACTACAGGTGGGAGAGTGATTAGATACATCCTATGCTGTGAGGAGACAAATTAATCTAATAGTCAAAATTTTAAGGAGAATATGACCAGTACAGCACTCATGAAATTACTGCAGGGCAGTGAATTCTGAGCCATATATTGTGTTAGTAAAAATTGGTGACCTTCTGATGGCACTGTGGTAGGAAAATTTTCTGCATTATGTAGGAAGCTGGATTAGATAATTTGTGGGTTTCCTTCCAAATATTAGATTCTATATTTCTGTGTTTATTTTTCTGCAGGCATGCTGAGAAATTGACATGGCAGTCAATGAGAGTTTTTGCTTGAATAAATATTTCAAAGTCAAGCCCATGTTTCTCAGGAATTCTATTGTATCTCCTTTCTCTACCACTTTCCAAATGCCTATTTCAAAATTGAATGAAACCCACAAGAGCAATTTCTTTCTAATTACATAATTGCTACATTTTGGTGTAACACTAGTGGGAAAAAAAATGGCTTGACACCCTGAGATTTCAGCAAAGAATTACTTAATAAAGAATCTAGACTCAAATAATTGTTTACTTAAAACTGGAGTTTACTGAAAAACCACCACCACTGTTTCCTCTGTACTACTGCCACATAATTAAATAATTTCACTATTAATTACTTTCAGGAGAGATAATTTATTTTCATTAAAATATGTAAATATGCATCCCTTGCTGGGCTTCCTTTTTCTTCCTAAAGCTTCCTCACCCACACTGTTGTGCTGATGCTCCATGATAAAGGGCTCCATCAGGGTCCTCCTTTATCCCTCAGCCTGGGACAGCACTTTTCCTACACAGCCCCCACTGCCCCAACCACCTATAGTCATTTTTCACAGCAACCTCAAAGGAAGAGATTTGCTTTCTCTTCCTGCTTCTGTTTCCCACAGCCTTCAGTTTTGAAGACTCAGTGTGTCTGGTGACATCATAGATAAAATAAAACACTGGGTTCAAAGAAATTCAAAAAGCAATCCATAGTGTGAATGGTGAGGAGTGGGGTGCATTTTAGGTTATTTAAATGGAATTGGGTTTTAAAATGGATCTAATGCAACCAAACCAATAGACACAGAGTGTCCTCTATGTGCAAGGCACTGTGTATGCAGCCCTGAGACATGAAACCAGAAAAAGTCCCTTTAGAGGAATTTTTATCTTATCAGAATCAAATATAGAAACTGCTGTGTTTGCACAAGAAAGGGAATGTCCATAAAGGGAAAAGAAATAGATGAAGCAGTTTTCATTCTGTGTCCAAGTATACTCTGAAGTCTTCACCAAATGAAATTATGGAAGGAAGAGTAAAACATCAAGTGTCTCTTGGATTACCCTAGCCTAATGAGACACTATAACATTCAAAAAGAATACCAAATACTAAGGAATGTCATAAAGGAAATAAACATGGTGAATAAAAGGGTCTACACCCAGAGGTTCAGGTGAGGAATTCGTATCCTACTATAGAGATTACTGTGGAAGGCTGTAGGTCCTGTTCATTACAAATGCTGCCTAAGGATGTTCACTCTACCTGAGATAGGTCAGAATAACTCACCAGGCCATTTCTTGAGGCTTGCTGGCTGATTTAGATCTCAACTGATTGAACACCTGTGGTAGGTGAGAGGCGTCTGTGAAATTCCGTTAAAGACATGTTAGGAATATGTAGTAGCTATGGGCTGTCCCTTTGACGAGTGTTTTAGTCAGCTTTTTCACTGCTGTGATCAAAAGCTCTGACAAGAACAATTAGTAGACAAAAAGTTTATTATGTGACTTAATGTTTCAGAGGTCTCAGTCCATATGTGGTTGACTCCATTCCTCTGGAGTGGAGAATAAGGCAGGACATCATCACAGAAGAGTGTGATGGAGGAAAGATTCTCAGAAGTTCTCACCAGGAAGCAGATAGTGCTCAGCTCACCACAGAAAAATGTGAACCCCAAAGACACACCCCCAATGACCCACCTCCACCAGCCACATCCTACTTGCCTACAGTTACCACCCAGTTAATCCCTATCAGGAGATTAATGCATTGATTAGGTTAAGATTCTCATAACCCAAGCATTTTACCTCTAAATTTCCTTGTGTTGTCTCACACATGAACTTCTGAAGGAAATCTCATAGCTAAACCATAAGAGCTAGCCAACTATGTTTAATAGGAGATTTGCAATTATTTTGTATGATGCTCTTTCATCTGGTGTTTATCTTAAAGAAAGAAACGTTGGGTTATTGGTGGGTTTTTACTTCCTCTTTTTAGGTACCCTGATGGGAGAGTCATTTCTCTGGGAATCTCTGTTTTTTTGTAAGACTTTCTTTCTTGACTGATTACACTCCAGAAGTAAGTAACTTTCCTATTGAATATTCCATACTAGAATCATGTCTTTTTGTCTTTACTCTCCATTATACCCACTAAAATAATTTTCTAAAATAAACAATACAGCAGATATAAAAATATATTATAAAGATTGTAAGAATATTTGATAGGGATTAAATATCATTCATACAAAGAAGTTTATTTTCAGGTACTGAAATGACTACATGTTACTGAAACTCATTTGTTTAAAAGATTTTATTTTTAGCAGGAGGCTGAGGCAGAAGGATTGCAAGTTCAAGGCCACCCTCAACAACTTGGCAAGACCCTGTCAGAAAGGCTGATGAAAAGGTTGATGATGGAGCTCCATGGTAGAGCATCCCTGAGTTTAAAGCCTGGCACTGCAAAAATAAAAATAAAATTAAATAAAGATTTTTATTTTTGAGAGTTGACCCTATTAAAGAGAGGAAGCTCGTAATACTGTAATATTGGAAGAAATGCCATACTTTTAAGTGCATACAACATAAATTAAGACCTTCAGCTTTTCTTGTATTTTTTGCTTTACACAGAACTATTTTTAAGGAACCTAATCATTTGGTGGTTTCTAATTTGTTTTCCAAAGCCCCTTTCCTGGGTTAAGCCCTCTATCCCCAGGCCTTTAAAATGAAATGCTAACAGACCATTAACTGCAGTGGCACTCAGAGGCCTCTCCATTAGAGCCTCTGCTTTGTTAATTAAGGAGATGCCATCAAGGCAGCAAGGGTCTGAATCATGACCTACCTTTTGAGATCAGTTTGCAAATGTCTCTTGGCTACTTTATGTGCAACTTAACTTTCAAATAAAACCCAGGAAAGAATGAAAAGCTTCCTCTTTGCTCAACATCTATAAAAATATATAGAACATCTGAAAATGGAAGAAAGAGAAGCCTCATTTATCTTGTCATTAGGGAAGACAATGCTACAAGATAAGGAGTTATAGCAGAAGGAAGAAATCTTTTTCAGTTAATTATTTGAAAGGGAATATTTCAGACTATGGCACACTATATGTTTTCTTTATTTTCATTAATTTTTGATTTTGAAATAAAGCACATAGAATGCATGAAATACAAATGTAGAGTTTAATAAAATACTATAAATATATTCTTCTCTAACATGCCCCCTCCCCTACTAAGTCTGGATATAGAACAATGTATGCAAATCTTCAAAAGTAATTACTATCTTAACTTTTATGGTAATCATTGTCTTAATTGTTTTTTTATTATCTTTCTTTCTTTCTTTTTTTCTTTTACCACCTAGTTGAGACTTTCAAAAGGAAAAAAAAAAACTGATCATAATTTGACAACTTCTTTGATATTTCATGAAGGTAATAAGACATTAAGTGCTTTTTTGCATCTAATATCTTATTATGTCAATAATATAATTTTAGGATTTTTTTCTTGTTGCGTATAGCTATTTGCCATATAGTAGTTCATTATTTGATTATATCACATTTTTTGCTACAATATTACTGATGAACATTTTGATCAACTCAAAGTTCTGACTGCTATAATCACTATTCTTATAATAATTCTTGAATGTTCTCTTTGATAAGTGGATGCTGTCCATAATGGAGGAGAGGACATGGGATAAAATGGAGGAAGATTGGTCAAAGGGTAAGGAGGCAGGAGGAGGAATGTGGACAGTAAAGATGGTGGAATGAGATGGACATTATAGCCCTAACTTCATGTATGACTGCATATATGATGGGATTCTACATCATGTACAACCAGAGAAATGAAAAGTTTTGCTCCATCTGTGTACAATAAATCAAATGCATTCTGCTATCATGTATACCTAAGTAGAATAAATAAAATAATAATAATTCTCAAAGAAAAAATTCTTGCTTTGTATCCTTGTATGCATGCATATTTTTATTCTAATATATATGATATATATATGATATATCTATCTATATCTATATCTACCTTTATCTATCTGTATATATAAATGTGTGTGTATATATATATACATTTATATATATTTATATATATATATATATATATATATATAGAGAGAGAGAGAGAGAGAGAGAGAGAGAGAGAGAGAGAGAGATGGATATACCTATTGGTGGGAGTGCTGGCTCATAGACTAAATATTGACAAATGGATTTTCAAAGAGTTTATAGAGATTTCTATGGCTACCAATAAAATATGATTTTCTCATTATGATGTATACTACTCAGCCTCTTTGGTATTTCATGCTTTTTCATTTTAGCCAATCTGAAGTGTGGATAGTATTATCTCTTGATATAAATTGCATTCCCTTGATTATCACTAATTTGCAATGGCCTTTAATATATTTACTAGTCAGTGGATCTTTCACTAAGAATTTAAATATTTGGCCTGTTTTAAATTGGTTTGCCTAACTTTTTTATATTAATCTATATGAGTCTTCATTCTTCATTTATTTTGAGGTGAACCTTTTGTAAGTTTTATGTTATTACAAATATTCATTCACATTTATGTCTTTAGTTTTCACTTTCTTATTAGGATCTCTTGTAAGCTAAAGTTCTTAATTTTAATGTATAAAGGTTTATTAACATTTTTCTATATATTTAGTGCTTCGTAGCTTATTTAATAAATTTTTGCATCCTGAAGTCATGAAACCCACCTATGTTATTTTGCAAAAGATGCTTTATTTTATTTTCTTATGTTATTTCTTATTCTAGTTCCTGTAATTTTCATTGTTTCATCTTATAAATTTAGGTACATAATCTATAAGAAATAATTTTGAATTGTGTGAATAAATATAGAATTTCTGAGGTTTTTTTCATATACAGATTTATATTTTGTAGATTTATACAAAATGTATTTCCCTCTTGTTATATCATATCATTTTTGTGAAAAATCAAGTGTACACTCACTTTAGTCTTTTCTAGGCATGTTACATTTCTTTCCCTACACAAATCTTATGCTATCTTAATTACTATACATCAAATCTCCTCACATTGTCTCCCAGTATGGCTTGTTCTTTGCATTTTCTATATGCATGACAAAATCAATATTTCAAGTTTCAAAAGAAAAGCATAATGTTAAAACTTTGGGAATTGCAATGAATTTGAACAAAATTAACATCTATATAGCATTAGTTTTCCAATCAATGATCTTCTGAGATTTTTCCATGTATTTTTTAATGTCTCCCATTTTATGGTATTTACTTTAATGATTGTCAGCATATTTGTTAGATTTATTCCTAGGTAATTGACATTTTTGGACCCATAAAAATGGCTTATGTATGTATAAATAAATAATAGAGCTATTTAATTTTATTTAAAAATTTAATTTATATTTAGAGATAAAATTGATTTTTTCTTGAATTTGTGATTGAAACCTACTATGTTACCATACTGATTTCATTAGTTAATAGTTTTTTCAGGTTTTCTATAAAAGATGAAGTATCTATAAATATCACTTGTGAATAAAGACAAAATTTTTTTTCTCCCAATATCACTTGTAAATAAAGACAATATTTTTCTTCACAACTTGTAACATGGATCTATCTATCTATCTATCTACCTACCTACCTACCTACTAATTTATTGTTAAGTGTACTGGCTAAGACCTCTCTAAAATGGTGTTGACTACAAGTGGTAGAAATAGAACTATTAGCCTTCACCTAAATCTCAAGTAAAAGATTTTTATGTTTTACAAAGAATGATGGAGTTGAGGTTTTCTCTTATATACCCTTTATCAGATTAAGATATTTTTCCTTCTATTTCTGGTTTTGTAAACTTCTGAAACTTGGAGAGATAGTGAATTTTCTTAAAATATTTTTGTTTTTACTTTTGAGGTTGCTGTTCCATTTTTCTTAACCTATTAATGCAGTGAATAACATTGTTTGTCTATCTCATGTGATGTCCCCGTAACCTTCCTGGGAAGACATGTGTCATTTTTGTCTTGCTGCACTCAGTTTGCTAGACCTGGAATGTTTGCACTTATGTTTATATGATTTTCCATAATTTTTCTTTTGTGCCTTCCTTGTCCAGATTGGTATCAAGGCTATGCTAGATTCATATGTTTGAGTAGGAAATGTCCACCGTTTTCCTATTTTGAAGAATATGTGTGATTGGAATTATTTCTTCTTAAATGTTGTTTATAAGCCACTTGTGAAATCACTGAGATACACTTTTCTTTGTGAGAACGTTAACCACTGAGTCAGTTGTGTTAATGATCATAGCAATGTATATTGCTATGTTCAACTGTCCTTTGTTCAGATAGTTTGCTTATCTTTCCAGAAATTTATCTGATTTATAGGATTTTTTAAAATTTCAGCTTTTTTTTAACAGTATACTGTAATTAGCTCTTTAAAAGTCAATAACAACTATGGTGAATTTCAGTTCTGCTATGTTTTAATGTCCTCTTATTTTTCCCAGAGTTTTATAAATTATGTCTGTATAGAGAACCAACTTTTGTTAAATCAGTCTTTTTATGGTGGCTTTCTGTTTCATAAATCTGCTATTAGTTTTATTTTTTTGCTTAGCTCAAATTTAAATTGTTTTGCTGTTCTCTTTCTAACTTCCTGAGATGGATGTTTAGCTCACTAATGTACAACATTTTTAAAAATATTTTCTGTGAATAGATTTAAAGTTTTGCTCATAGAAGCCAAAATCTGGAAACAACTCAAATGCCCATGAAGGGGAGATTAGATAAACTTATCCTGTATAGTCACACAGTGGATTACTCTGCACAAAATAGAATGTACAATGGACACTACAACAGTGCAGATGAAGCTCAAATTATGTTGAATAAAAGAAGCTAGACAAAGCATAATAAATATGTGTGATTCCATTCATATGAAGTTCAAGAATGGGCTAAACTAATCCGAGGTGAAAGAATCAAACAATGGTTGCCCGTTATGGAAATGTTCTATTATTTTGATTTTGGTAGTGATTGCATGGATTTATACATTTGTCAAAATTCATTGAATTGCATCCCTAAAATCAGTGCCTGGCAGTGTAGGTGAAATTTTATCACAATATAAAATATTATTAAAGAAATACATGAATTACACATTATGCTGTAGTAATGTGATGCACATAGGTGAGAATTATACAGATTTATAATACTGTCTGCTCTCACTTGTAACTTTTTGTTGATATTAATGCACTGTTTTGTATTTTAATTTGTTGTTCTTGATCTGTAATGGAGTGGGAAATAGAAAACTAAGCTAGGGAATTTAGGTGAATGAGAGTCTCTAGACGGCTTTTGCATGTAAAATCTGAAGATTTTAGTAAAGAATTTTTTTTTTTGATATGTGTTTAGTGAATCACAGTTCTTACTTGCTAAAATGTAGATACTGTCTTGTGACCCAAAAAGTACTTAAGAAGCAGATAAGGGAATTGCTATACATGTGCTAGTATTCACATATGAGATATTCTATTTGTCTAAACAACAATCAATACAAAAACACAAAAAGGCCGGGTATTTTGCTATCTAGGATAATTTGAAAGATTCAATTTTGTAGTCTGTTTGATACTTTGTACATTTTTATTAGTCTCTTTTAGGTCAAGAATTTGTGATTCAAATCCCAACTTCCTAAGAGAGAAAATGATATGTTTTATCCTAATGGCCCCTTTAGATATGATTGGATTTTTATTCCTATCTTTGTTAGGTACTGAACCAGTTGTATTTGCCACCTAAAAGGATTTATCCTTAAAAGATGTTTGCTCTAGATCACTGAGGTTAAAGGGAAGGCTGAAGGGATGCATTGTTGTATATTTCTTCACTTGCCATGTCAAGGTGACATTTTTGTGTATTACGGTTTCAAAATGTAGATTAGTGCTATTTGGGTTATTTGGCTTACTTGATTAAATTTATTATTGTTGTCATTTATTTGTTTTGGATCTTTCATTTTGTTTTTTAGTTTGTTCTTTAATATATTTTCTCCATCTCTGGAGTCCTGTTCCTACCTTCAGGAAAGAAATCCAAAAGCTGTCTTGCATAACAAGTCAGCAAATTCTTAGTTTATACTCTGTCCCAAATACTGATGAGACCTTGCCATTTTGCCTTGAGGTGACAAGATTTCCAAGTGACGAAACTGAACAAGATGATTGGTATGGCAGTTTCTTTCACATCCATGTGTGTCCTTCACTCCCAAAGATTGCTGCAGGTGGATTGAGACCTTGGAAGCCTCTCCTGTCCAGACTTGGCTTGATGCTAGACCTGGCTCACAACATCAGAAATTACAAACATTTATTGTGAAGAGATTTCCATGTATTAGCGTTTTCTACTACTTTGTCATTGACTCCTATTACAATCCCAGAATGATTTGGGACTTTTTTTTTTTTTTTCCTTGAGCAAAGAAGAAAAATGAAAATAGAAAAAAAGGGGGGAGGACCAGTCTTGATATTTGTTATTATGCAGTTTTCACTTTGAGAAACATAATTTATAGCCAAAAGTCTCCTTCTCTGTATTAGGTGCCACTTCAAATGTCCAATGCTAAACAGAAAGTGCTATAAAAATGTCCGTCCTCCCTCAGAAAGATTCAAATGCTGACAATAAAGTGAGAAACGGTTTCACATGTAACCTTGGTGCCACTTTCATGGAATATTTATTTGTCAATTATTCTATTCTTAGGCCAGTTTTATTCGTGTATTTTTTTCAATTGTGACTAATAATACCCTTGTATCCACATCTCCCTGTAGGCATTTATGTTTTGATAACTCTTCTCTAAGTCCTAACTTTCCTTCCATTTACATCCTACTTTCTCATTGGTGGAAGTCAATTCAAGGAGTGGTCAGAGGGAAAACTTCTGTGATAGGAAGATATAGGGAAAATAACACTTTACTATTGGCCCCCTTGCATGGAGCTGCCAGAGACGGGCCAGCTTTACAGATTTGCTTATGATCTTCAACAGTAGACCACAAGCCTTTGAATAAAATCTAAATTCCTTGTTTCAATATTCAACCTACTCATTTAGCTTAAGATCATTACTACATGAACTCCAAACTATCTAAATTTTTACAGAAGCTATTTTTCTTTCTTTCTTTCTCTTTCTTTCTTTCTTTCTTTCTTTCTTTCTTTCTTTCTTTCTTTCTTTCTTTCTTTATTTCTTTCTTTCTTTCTTTCCCTCCCTCCCTACCCCCCCTCCCTCTCTCTCTTTCTTTCTTTCTTTCTTTCTTTCTTTCTGATACCTGGGATGGAACTCAGGGGTATCTGACCACTAAACAACATCCCCAGCCCTATTTTGTGTTTTATTTAGAGACAGGGTCTCACTGAGTTGCTTAGTGCCTCTCTGTTGCTGAGACTGGCTTTGAACTCATGATTCTCCTGTCTCAGCCTCTCAAAGTGCTGGGATTACAGGTGTGTGCCACTGTGCCCAGCTCAGAAGCAATTTTTCAACACACATATTTTACTTTGTACAATAAGCATATGAAAATAATATAAATTATTATAGTGTTTCCCATTCTTTCAGATGCTCAATTTTTCATTCCTTAGGACTTTCTGATTTCAGATACTGGCAGTTCAGGTCTCCAAAAACTCTGATCTGCCTCTGTTTTAGTCCAAAGGAGATTGCTTTTACTTTAAATGGTGGTTATTGTTCCATTCTCTTGTATGTTGAGTTTTCCCCTTGATCATAAGACAAAAATATTGATGGAAGTAGTTCATCAATTTTTTTAAAATAATAACTGTTTCATTCATTGGTTTTTATTTTTATATTTTTGGTACTGAGGATTGAACTCAGAACCCCATGCATAGAAATTATGTCAGTGAGCAACATCACCAGCCCTTTTTAAAATTTCTTTCAATTTTGACACTGGGTTTCACTAAATTGCCCAGGTTGACTTCACACTTGTGATCCTTGTGCTTAAGTTTCCCAAGTAGCTGGGATTACAGATGAGCGCTCCTGTGCTTGGTTCTAAGTCACTTTGTAAAAAGGTGTAATTTCCAAGGATTTGTCTATTTAATCTGTGGCATAAATTTGCTTATGATATTTTCCTGTTTCAATTTTGATTTAAGATGAATCCTTCATGATATTTTTATACATTTCTTTTCATCAACATTTTTATTTAACTTCCTGCCTCAGCCTTACAATCTTAAAATATGCTGTTCGTATTTTTTTACTTTTTATTCTTAGTAAGTTTTATAAAGACCCAACTTTTGACTTAGTTTTGTCAATATTATTTCTTTGATTTCTATTTCATGAATAAAACTATATTTTTATGCTTTGTTGAATGCTTTCTTCTACTTGTTCTTAATTTTCTCATCTTTTTTAGCTTCATATATTTGAAAACTTAGTTATTGATTAAAAATCTCTTATATTTAAATATCTGCATTAGTGCTATCAATTTATTTCTAAGCATTGCTTCAGCAACTACACAAACATGTTGAGATGTTGTGTTCCATATTATCAGTTTGAAATATTTTGAAAATGCCATTATTATTTGATTTAAAGTTTATTTCAAATTTACATCTACCAAATTTTTAGAACTTTTTTGAATATAATATATAACTGCTTCCTAATTAATTTGATTGGGTTTGGAAAACATACTAAGTATAATTTTTGCGTATAATTTTTATATTTCAATGTTAGGTTAATTTTCTGACCCATAATATGATTTACTGAAGTGAAATCACTACAGGTAATTGGACAGTATGTGTAATTTACAGCTTTGTGTATCATTATTTTTATGATATTTTATGTACTTTTTTGTGATATTTTGTGTACTTTTTCTTCATCTTACCAAGAAAAGTGGATTAATATTTCCTGTATGATCCTATGCTTGTCTCTTTCTCTTAGTATTTTTTGTTCTGTACATTTTGAGACTCTGTTTTGGGTGTAAACATTTATAATTGTGATGTTTCCTAGTGAAGTGACTCACTATTATTGTCGCACTATAATAGTTGTTGGCATGAAGTTTTTCTGTCCTATATTTATATAGCCTTTCCTTTTTTTTATGCTCACTATCTTCAGTTGTATGCATGATTCCATTATTTTATTTTTGACCTCACTTTGTCTTTTGTAGACTATAGAGTTGGGTCTGCTTTCTAAATCTAGTCAGATAATC
>CM053412.1:31429779-31471759 GCA_028644305.1 Xerus rutilus
ATATAAATTTTGAATTTTTCTTGTATATGTCTGCAAAATAACTTGCTGAGGTTTTGATAGGACTTGTGTGAAACTTGTCCAAAAATTTTGGAAAAGTTTACATTTTTACTATGTTAAATTTTGTAAGATATGAACATGTTTTATGCTTATATTTATTTAGCTCTACTTTGATTTATTTTACCAATATTTCATAATTAGAAACATATGTTCCTATACATATTTTGATAGATTTATACCTAAGTTTTTAATGTTTTATAAAATAGTAAATTGTATTAGATTCTCAATTATGAACATGTTCACATGTTCAATGGTACTGTATAGAAATATAATTGACTTTGGTATATTTTTGTTACATACTATTGCTGCAGAAATCTCAGTAATTTTCCCTGATGACAATCCTATAACAAGGACACAGTTTTGAGAAAAAAGAAAAAGAAGCAGAATCACAGGGGATTCCTGTATCAGAGCCTATCTGCCTATCCAGAGAACAGGTTTTTTGTTTGTTTGTTTGTTTGTTTTAATTTTTATTTATATATGTTTTCATCAATTTTTTAAATTTATTTTTTTAAATGCATTTCAAGTCATAGTACATATAGAGAGCTCAATTTTCACCTCTCTGGTTGCAAACAAGATAGAGTCATACCATTTGTGTCTTCATACATGTTGTTGGGGCTTGCCTTGAGATGGTGCAAAAAACCAAAAAGATTTAAAATAAATGTTAAAAAAAGGTTTAAAGTAAGTGATAAAAAGTTATAAAATTAACAAGTCTTTGCCCAAAGCTAATTCAACTAGATATGATCCTACAATGGACCTGACAACTATCGTCTTTAATCATACAACTCCTATGGCATGCCTTTGACAAAATAATCATCCTTTGTATTAAAAACATTTCTCCTTGGCTACTGCCTCTAAAATTACTTCCAAAATTCAAAATATTTATGGTTTACTTATAAAAATCAGAAGGCAATCAAAAATATATCCATGTGATCATAGACACATACTCCTCTTTACATTTGCCTTGGCTCAAGCTGGAGAAACCACCAAACATGTTATTACAGATTTTTTGATGGCTATTAATATTATGGGAGTACCCTGATCTTTAAAAACAGATAATGGACCAACATTTATTTCACAAAAATCTAAAAATTGGTGTGACTCCTGACATATTAAACATACTACTAAAATTCCTTATAACCCTCAAGAACAAGCAATAATTGAGAGACATAAAACACTAAAGGATCAATTACAAAAACAAAAAGGGGAAACAAACCCCCATACCCAACTAAGGCTGGCATTACTTACACTAAATTTTTAAAATTTTTCTAAGGACCGCCCTCGGACAACATTTCAGAGGCATTGGTCACAACAAGCACCATACGTCGCCATTGAAGTTCAGTGGAAAGATCCCCTGACAGGCGACTGAAGAGGCCCAGACCCTCTCATAAGTTCTGGGCGAGGATTTGATTGCATGTTCCCTCATGAAGAAAAACAACCTATGGGTTCCAACAAGAAATCTTAAATATACCCCATCTAATAATCCTTGCCCAAGAGAAAATCTCTCTCTTGAGGAATGATTTTTTATTCCCTACAGGAATGCCTGAACTGTCCTGGACCCCTTGCCTGGCCTGCATGGGAACTACTCATCATTTCCCTGATCACTTTCCTATTGTGGTAATCTGTATCTCAACAGGGCTGACTCTCTTTAATCATACTATAGTCCCCTAGTGACCATGAAGGTATACATGTTTCTGTTCCTGGCCTTTGGTGGCCTTTTTTGGGGAACTAATCCCAACCTCCAACAGGCATATAACATCACCTGGGAAATTTATAACCCAATCACTGGGACTACTGTGACTAGTGTCTCAGGTATCCATCCCAAGGGCACCTAGTTCCCTATGTTGGCCACAGATTTATGTAAATTGGCAAATGGTAAATGGGGTATATATCCCTCAAAAGTGCAATCGATTACTAATTGTGCCTATAAGAGGGGCATACAGGGTCTTCAAAAACTATCATTCTATGTTTGCCCTGGATACTAGACACAGTGAAGCTGTAGGGGCCCCGAGTCCTTCTACTGTAGGAACTGGGGCTGCGAAAACACAGGTACAGGGTACTGAATAAAAGGGGAACCCAAGGATCTCATCCAGGTCTCCCGAAATGGAACTCCCACATGTCAGTTTACTAAGGGACTAGATAACTGGGATCAAGCTCCAGGAATCTATTGTAATCCAGTTCAAATTGATATCACACCCCTAGGCAAAATCGTAATTGCTTGGGGCAGAAGAGGTTATTCTTGGGGGTTGCAACTTTACCAGACTGGATATGATGATGGGCTCCTCTTTGGGATCAGACGAAAACTAACAACCTTGACCCAAGCCGTAGGGCCAAACAAAGTCCTCGCCCACCCCCGAGGTCCCAGCCCCTTGCACCCTTCCAATCCCTTAGCCCCCCAGGGCAATTCTCTTGTGACCTCTCCCCAGGCTCCTGAGACCTCTCCCCAAGGTCCCATAACCCCTCCCCTAGGTTCTTTGAGAAAACCCCTCAACCCTCTATGGGATGTTATTTCTGCTATGTATGATACTCTCAATGGGTCATACCCTAACCTCACTGATGCCTGCTGACTGTGCTATGATGTTAAACCCCCATTTTATGAAGCAATGTGAATGAACACCTCCTTTAGCTTGTCCCGTGAGACCCCAACAACCTGGACAAATAAAAAATTGGATTAACCTTAACCCAAGTCAGTGGCCAAGGTACCTGTATAGGAACTGTGCCTTCACACAAAAAGGGCCTATGTGCCAATGAATTTCAATCCCCTTGCACTGGAGAAAACACTCAAAATTGGCTAACCTCCAGTGGAGGGGGTCACTGTGTTTGCTCTAAGAGGGGTCTAACTCCTCATGGGTCATGTCAAGTGTTTAACCAATCTCCAGAGTTTTGTGTTATAGTGGCTGTCCTGCCCCACATTATCTACCATGATGAGGATTATGTCTTCTCACACTGGGACGAAGGGCACCCGCAGAGGACAAAGAGAGAACTCCTTACTACACTGACAGTCGCCACCCTGTTTGGTCTGGGATTGACCAAGGCTGGCACTGGCATTGCCTCACTAGTTACCCAACAACGAGGCCTTACTTCTCTGCGAGCTGCTGTTGAGGACTTAAAAGAAATTGAACAATCCATCAGCATCCTGGAAAAATCCCTAACTTCGCTATCAGAGGTGGTCCTACAGAACCGGCACGGTCTCAACCTATTATTCTTACAACAGGGGGGCCATAAGCAGCATTAGGAAAAGAGTGCTGCTTCTATGCTGACCATACCAGGGTTGTTAGGGACTCCATGGCCAAACTCAGGGAGGGACTCACCAAAAGAAAACTAGAAAGAGAATCACAAGAGACCTGGTATGAGTCCTGGTTCAATCAGTCCCCATGGCTAACTACCCTAATCTCTGCTGTAGCCAGACCCCTAGTTCTTCTGCTACTAGCCCTGACCTTCGGTCTTATTATTATAAATAAGCTAGTGGCCTTTGTCAAAGAGCGAATCGGGAGCATATAGTTGATGGTCACAGAATGCCAATATCAGATGATGATGGCCAGTCCTTGCTATGAGGAACTCTCTCAGGAAGAGGAAGACCCCTCCCCTGGGGCATTCCAGCTGGACGACCCCTAGTCGAATGGGACCCGAAGTGCTAGTGTGGCAGCCAATGACAGGTAAGACCCCCTGAAAGATGGAGGTGACCTAAGACAGGCGCACTCTTGAGTACAGCCTGCTCCGCCTGTTACAAAACAAAAAGGGGGAAATGTGGGGGTTTGCCTTGAGATGGCACCAAGCAACCAGCTTAGGACTAACCACACTGCCCTGAGAAAGCCACATCTCCTCCCCATTATTGGCTGACCTCTGCTTCCGTGCTCATGGACAAAGCATAGGTCTAACCTAAATGAATCTATACCATTACACGTGGGCAGCCCCCTTACGCATTCTTAGCTTAGAAACAGGACACCGCTGGACCCCCTCCTCTATATAAGTTTGTAACTTCCCCTCAATAAAGTAGTTCTTGCTTGAGACAAGACTCCTTGGCTCATGCATGGTGATTACGTGCCAGGCGGCTTTACCTTCCTTCGCTTGCCCCCGCTGGTGGTGCCCGGGGACTCCCCTCTCCTGCTGGTCAGAGGAGTAGACACACCCGGTGTGTGACCCCGACACATGTACCTAGGGTAGTGATGCTCATCTCATTCCTCTATTTTTTCTACTCCTATTTCCCCTTCCCTCCCCAAACTCCCCTCTGTCCCATTCAAAGTTCCTCCATTTCTCCCATACTCCCCACACGCACCCCCTATGTATCAGCATCCACTAATCAGAGAGAATATTTGGCCTTTGGTTTTTTGGGATTGGCTTACTTCACTAAGCATGATGTTCTCCATCTCCATCCATTTACCTACAAATGTCATAATTTTATTGTTTTTTATTGTTGAGTAATATTCTATTGTGTGCATATACCAAAGTTTCTTTATCCATTTATCTATTGAAGAGCATCTAGTTGCTTCCAAACTTTAGCAATTGTGAATTGTGCTGCTATAAACGTTGAAGTGGCTGCATTACCGTAGTATGCTGTTTTTAAGTCTTTAAGTTATAGGCCAAGGAGTGGGATAGCTGGGTCAAATGGTGATTCCATTCCAAGTTTTTTAAGGAATCTCCATACTGCTTTCCAGATTGATTGCACCAATTTGCAGTCCTACCAGCAATGTTTCAGTGTGCCTTTTTCACCACATCCTCGCCAGTACTTATTGTTGCTTGTACTTTGGATAACTGCCATTCTGACTGGGGTGAGATGAAATCTTAGAGTAGTTTTGATTTGGATTTCTCTAATTGCTAGAGATATTGAACATTTCTTCATATATTTGTTTGTGGATTGTATATATTCTTCTCAGAAGTTTCTATTCAGCTCCTTAGCCCATTTATTGATTGGGTTGTTTGCTTTTTTGGTGTTAAGTTTTATGAGTTCTTTATATATCCTGGAGATCAGTGCTCTATCTGATGTGCATGTAGCAAAAATTGGCTCCCAGAATGTAGGCTGTCCATTCACCTCATCGATTGCTTCTTTTGCTGAGAAGCTTTTTAGTTTAAAACCATCCCATTTATTGATTCTTGCTTTTATTTCTTGTGCTTTAGGAGTCTTGTTAAGGAAGTCAGAGTCTAATCCAATGTGATGAAGATTTGGGCCTAATTTCTTCTCAGTTAGGCACAGGGTCACTGGTCTAATTCCTAGGTCCTTGATCCACTTTGAGTTGAGTTTTGTGCATAGTGAGAGATAGGGGTTTAGTTTTATTTTGCTGCATATAGATTTCCAGTTTTCCCAGTACTATTTGTTGAAGAGGCTATCTTTTCTCCAGTGTATGTATATGGCACCTTTGTCTAGTATGAGATAACTGTATTTATGTGGGTTAGTCTCTGTGTCTTCTATTCTGTACCGTTGGTCTACATGTCTATTTTTGTGCCAATACCATGCCATTTTTCTTACTATAGCTTTGTAGTATACTTTAAGGTCTGGTATTGTGAGGCCTCCTTCTTCACTCTTCTTACTGAGAATTTCTTTGGCTATTCTGAGTCTCTTATTTTTCCAAATAAATTTAATGATTGCCTTTTCTATTTCTATAGTTAAAATAGAAATGGGATTTTAACTGGGATTGCATTGAATCTGTATAGTGCTTTGGATAGTATGGCCATTTTAATAATATTTGTTCTGCTTATCCAAGAACATGGAAGTTCTTTTCATCTTCTAAGGTCTTGTTCAATTTCTTTCTTTAATGTCCTCTAGTTTTCATTGTAGAGGTCTTTCACTGCTCTTGTTAGATTGATTCTCAAGTATTTTATTTTATTTTTTTGAGCCTATTGTGAATGGAGTAGTTTTCCTGTTTTCTCTTTCAGAGGATTCATTGTAGATGTACAGAAATACATTTGATTTATGAGTGTTGATTTTATATCATGCAATTTTTCTGAATTCATTTATTAATTTTAGAAGTTTTCCTGAGGAATTTTTTAGATCCTCCAAGTATGATATCATGTCATCTGCAAATAATGATAATTTGAGTTCTTCTTTTCTTATTTGTATCTCTTTAATTTCTTTCATCTGTCTAATTGCTCTGGCTAGAGTTTAGGACTATGTTAAATAAAAGTGGTGAAAGAGGGCATCTCTGTCTTGTTCCAGATTTTAGAGGGAATCTTTCTAATTTTTCTCCATTTAGGATGATGTTGGCCTTAGGTTTAGAATAGACTGCTTTAATAATGTTAAGATATGTTTCTACTATCCCTAGTTTTTCTAGTGTTTTAAACATGAAAGGGTGCTGTATTTTGTCAAATACTTTCTCTGCATCAATTAATAAAATCATGTGATTCTTCTCTTTAAGTCTATTGATGTGATGGATTACGTTAATTGATTTCTGTATGTTGAACCAACTTTGCATCCCTGGAAGGAACCCCACTTGATCATGATGCACTATTTTTTTAAATATGCCTTTGTATGTGATTTGCCAAAATTTTATTGAGAATATTTGCATCTATATTCATCAGGGATATTGGTTATTTTTTGATGTATCTCTGCCTGGTTTTGGTATCAGGGTGATACTAGCCTCCTAGAATGAATTTGGAAGAGTTCCCTTCTTTTCTATTTCATGGAATAATTTGAGGAGTATTGGAGTTAGTTCTTCTTTGTAGATCTGGTAGAACTCAGCTGAGAATCCATCTGGCCCAGGGCTTTTCTTAGTTGGAAGGCTCTTGATGGCATCTTCTATTTCCTTGCTTGTAATTGATCTGTTTAAGTTTTTTAATGTCCTCTTGGTTCAGTTTGGGTAGGTCATATGTCTCTAGAAATTTGTCAGTTTCTTCAGAGTTTTCTATTTTATTCAAGTATAGATTTTCAAAATAGTTTCTAATTATCCTCTGTATTTCAGCAGACTCTGCCATGACATTTCCTTTTTCATCACATATTTTAGTAATTTGGGTTTTCTCTCTCCTTCTTTTCATTAGGGTGGCTAAGGATTTGTCAATTTTATTTATTTTTTCAAAGAACCAGCTTTTTGTTTTATCATTTTTTTGAATTGTTTCCTTTGTTTCAATATTATTGATTTCAAGCCTCATTCTAATTGTTTCCTATATTCTACTTTTTGGTATTGGTTTGTTCCTCTTTTTTTAGGGCTTTGAGATGTAATGTCAAGTCATTGATTGGTTGAATTTTTCTTCTTTGAATAAATTAGCTTAATGCAATGAACTTTCTTCTTAGCACTGCCCTCATAGTGTCCCAGAGATTCTGATATGTTGTATTAGACTTCCCATTTACCTCTAAGAATTTTTTTTATCTCCTCCTTGATGTCTTCTGTTACCCATGCATCATTCAATAGCATATTATTGAGTCTCCAGGTGTTGGAGTAGCTTCTTATTTTTAGACTTTCATTAATTTTTAATTCAATTTCATTATGTTCAGATAGAATGCAGGGTAGTATCTCTCTTTTTTTTTGTATTTTATAAGACTAGCTTTGTGGCATAGCATATGATCTATTTTGGAGAAGGATCCATGTGTTGCTGAGAAAAAAGTGTATTTGCTTTTTGAAGGATGGACCATTCTATATATGTCTGTTAAGTCTAGATTATTGATTGTTCTATTGAGTTTTGTAGATGCTTTGTTTAGTTTTGTCTGGAAGATCTATCCAATGGTGAGCGAGGAATATTAAAGTCACCCAGTACTATTCTGCTGTGGTCTATTTGATTATTGAAATTGAGTAGGGTTTATTTGACATACATGGCTGCCCCATTGTTTGGGGCATAGATATTTAAGATTGTTATGTCTTGTTGATGTATGATTCCCTGAAGCAGTATGAAATGACCTTCATTATCCCTTTTTACTAACTTTGGTTTGAATTCCACTTTATCTGATATGAGGATGGAAATGCTTGCTTGTTTACATAGTCCATGTGATTGACCATTTTTTTCCATCCTTTCACCTTCAATCTGTGAGTGTCTCTTTCTATGAGATGAGTCTCTTGGAGGCAGCATATAATTTGGTCTGTTTAAAAAATCCAGTCTTTCAGTCTATGTATTTTAATTGCTATGTTTAGGCCATTGACATTCAATGTTATTATTAGGACATGATTTGTATTTCCAGATATTTTGGTTTATTGTTAGATTTTAGCTTGACTTGGTTTCTCTTTGATTAGCCTTTCCTTTATTGTAGTTCCTCCTTTTGCAGGTTTTCATTATTGTTTATCATTTCTTCCTGATGGAATATTTGGCAAGAATATTCTGTAGTACAGGCTTTCTTGCTGTGAATTCTTTTATTTTTTGTTTATCTTGGAAGATTTTGATTTCATCATCAAATCTAAAACTAATTTTACTGGACATAAGATTCTTGATTGGCATCCATTGTCTTTCAGAGCTTGGTATATGTTGTTCCAAACTCTTCTAGTTGTAAGGGTCTGGGTTGAGAAGTCTGGAGAGATCCTAATTAGTTTTCCCCTATATATAATTTGATTCCTTTCTCTTGTGGCTTTTAAGATTCTCTCTTTAATCTGAATACTAGGCATTTTCATTATGATGTGCCTTCGTGTAGACCTATTGTGATTTTGTATATTTGGTGTCCTGTAAGCCTCTTGTGCTTGATTATCCAATTCATTCATCATGTTTGGAAAATTTTCTGATATTTCATTGAATAGTTTGTTCATTCCTTTGGTTGGGAATTCTATGCCTTCCTCTATCCCAATGATTCTTAAATTTGGTCTTTTCATGTTATCCCATAATTCTTGCCTGTTCTGTTCATGATTTCTTATGGTCTTCACTGTGTGGTCAACTCTATTTTTAGGGCTAAATATCTTGTCTTCATTTTATGAGGTACTGTCTTCCAAGTGATCTGTTGGTGATGCTTTCTGTTGAGTTTTTAATTTGGTTTATTGTTTCTTTCATTTTGAGAATTTCTGTTTGGTTCTTTTTCAGAATGTCTATCTCCTTATTGAAGTAATCTTTTGCTTCCTGTATTTGCCTATGTATCTCTTTATCAAAATGATCTTTTGCTGCCTGGTTTTGTTCTCTTGTATCATTCTTTAAGTCACAGAACATTTTAATTATGTACATCTTGAACTCCTTTTCTGACATGTCTTCTCCTGTGCTGACCATGGATTCTAATAATGTAGTATGTTGGTTTGTTTGACACACTTTCCTCCCTTGTCTTTTCATGTTGTTTGTGTGTCTTCCCTTCTAGCACTGAGGATCTGAGGTGTTACAATTTTTATCCCATAGGCTTATAGATTCCCTGCAGCATTCCAATATCTCTCCTTTAATGAGTAGACCAATATTGATAGATCTCAATACAAACAATATATAGCTTTAAACCAAGTAGCTCCTAATAGCTCCTAAATACATTTACAGCTTTGTCACAATATACAGAAATTATGAGTTCAATTAGCATCTACCATATAAACAATAGGTTTGCACAAGGGTCTACAGTTTCTGCTGGTGAGCTAGAGAGAACCGGGAGTGGGGTGTAGGATGAGATGTTAGGGAGGTAGGAAGTGAGGATATAGTTATTAGATCCTAGAAAGCATGAAAAAGGAATCCAAATAAGTTGGCTATTAGTAGAAAAGAGAGAAAGAGATTTGGAGAAAACCAGTAAGTGGGAAGAAAATAGAGTACAACTAACAAGGAGACATAAAATAAGAAAAATAAAACATGTAAAGGTGGAAGTTACAAGACTATATAATACAATTATAGTATACTAATCAGATATCCTGGTCCACAGTAGCCTAATGCATAAAAAATACTTGGTTTCACAAGTGTTGGGGATGTGAGGGCAAGAAAAGTGGGAGAGAGAGAAATGAAGAAAAAGAAAGGAAGAAAAGAGAAAAAAAGGAATAGAAGAAAAACATAAAAAACAAAATATCTCAATGTAAATAAACAAGATTGCTTCCCTTCTCTTCCAGTAGGTGGAGTTATCTGTTGCTTACTGGTATCTGCCCACTCAAGTTAAAGATGGTGAAGCAGGAGTCTCACAAAGAAGCCATCTGCTTCAGAGATAGGATGAAGGGCCAGGCTGGGTGGTGGTGTTGGGTGATTGTTTGGAGATGCAGCTCTGTTGTGTGCTGTGCAGAAGTAAAATTTTGTGTCCACATCTTGTCCTGTGTCCCCAGGTGTAGGCAAACAGGGAGCTTCCACCCTGGTAGATGGAGATCCACACAAGAGCAGCTACTAGGGGTCCTGCACAGCAGCCAGGGGTCCCATGTAGATGGTCGACCCGAGGTCCTGCAGGGTGTGCAGGCACTGGAGCCAGGGATCCTGTGCAGGAGCAGGTTTTGCACAGGCAATTGAGCAGAGTCCTGAGCCAGAGTGCGGGGCTGGGGTCCTCTGTAAACTCTGGGGCCTAGTAACCCTGCAGGCAGGGAGTGGAGTTCTTGCATGGAGGCAGCTGTGGAATGTTCTCTAAAAACTCACTGAGAAAAACTGTTTCCACTACTTTAAACCCCAGTCCTGGAGAGACTAGCCAAGTCGGTCTAGGCTGCCATCTTGGAACCGATCCAGAACAGGGGGTTTTTCAAGAGGTGATTCAGCCAGGCGCGGTGGCTCAAGCCTGTAATCCCAGCACTTAGGGAGGCTGAGACAGGAGAATAGCGACTTCAAAGCTAGCCTCAGCAACGGCGATGTGTTAAGCAACTCAGTGAGACCCTGTCTCTACATAAAACACAAAATAGGGCTGGGGATGTGGCTCAGTGGTCGAGTGCCCCTGAGTTCAGTCCCCAGGACCGAAAAAAAAAAAAAGGTGATTCAAAGGCTACATTCCAGGTTTTCTCTGTCCATAGTTGTAACCTTCTTGTGAATTTGGAAGACATTCATTTCTTAGATCATCTGGTACCATCCTCAAATCTGATGGGTGGCGTTAGACTTTGTTCCTGTCATGGGTATATGTTCAAGGAAAGACAATTCTGCCAGGGATGAGGAAGAAATGTAATCCTGTTTCCCTAGAGTTTAAGAATTTTAGGGAGGGGAAGGGAGAGAGGAAGAGAAAGAAACATGTCCAAACATGTCCATTTTTAAAAAATCACTTGCAGTGGCAGAGCAGCAAGGGCTATATTTCAAGCATAAAGTAGACTACTATCACAAAATTATTCGAACCAAAGAACATAGAGAAAGATAATGAGTTTTCAAAATATACAAAATGGAAAATGGAATGAATGTTCACTTCAGCACTCTTATCCAGCATGGTCCTATAATCTGCAATGAGGAGGAAGTGGGTAGGGGTGGATAAAAAACATACAGCATGTATTTTATTTTTGAAAGAAACAAATGAAACTGTTCATATTTGTAAATGACATGATTATCTACATAGACAGTCCTAAGATACTTACCAAAAATAATACCTCATAGAGCAAGTGAGAGCGTATATCAGGGCCACAGTGAAATAGTGGCCCACTGCTGCACAGCTTCTGTGACTTGTTTTTAAAAGGACATGTTTCTTCGTCTTCCTCTCCTCTTTCCTAATCTCTTCCCTTCCCTAATATCCGGGGAAACAAGATTACTTTTCTTCCTCATCCTTGGCAGAGTTACCAGTCCATGGTCCTCAAGCAAGAAAGTAATTCAGACTTTGGAGATGGCACCAGAAGATTTAAAAAAAATTACTATCACCAAATTAACAAGTGAATTACAACTCTGGACAGAGAACACCTGGAATGTAGCCTTTGAATCACCTCTTTAAAATCTCCCTGTTCCTCCTGATGGCCAGAAACGCAGGCTCTGGAACAGGAGTCCCCTGTTTTTCTGTTTTGTTAGCAAAGCAATAAGAATTCTTTTCTCTTTTTCTTTAAATGGTGTTCTCGTTATTGGATTGGCATTAGGGACATGAACCAAGCTTCCAGTAACAATTTCCTTTAACTCTAGCTTCAATTTCACTGACTATTTATTTTATCATCTTAGTTTCTTAAGTTATTTAATTACATTTTTCATTTCATTTATTGTAATTTTAGCTTGACAGTTTTCATTTATTTTTATATGGTTTTCGTGTTTATTTATTCAGTTATTAAGATCTCATTCGACTTTAAGTATGTGGGTACATTATAATAGCTGTTGTAAAGTCTTTTTCTGGATTATTTTAGGGTTAATTTCTATCAGTTTTTTGTTGTTGTTGTGACTCCTTGGTTATATTTTCTGAGTTTCTTTTCCTTTTTAATTTTTTTTTCATATTTAGTATTTTTCATTAAATTCTGGGCACCATACCTGATACATACAGAGACTTAACATTTTAAAATCTTCCTTTTAGGTATACACTGTGCAACAGCTACTCTGGAGGCTAAAGGAGAAGGATTGCAAGTGCAAGGTCTGTCTGGGTAATTTAACAAGACTCTGTATCAAAATTTAAACATTTGTAGAAATTTGGAAAGTGTAGCCCAGTGGTAGAGTGCTTGCATGCATGAGGCCCTGGGTTCTATATTATTATAGAAAAACAAAGTGTTGTTTGTTCTTGTAGAGGATTTACATAGCCAGACTCTAAACACTTTTGTTCCCTGTGAGATGTAGCTGCTGAAGTTTTAGTTTTTGTCTTTCAAAAGTCCAGGCATTGGTTTTGGCAAGGCTTTCTGGAGCCTCTCTTTTATAAGCGTATTAAAGTAATTTTCTAAGAATTTAATGCTCCTCTCTGTGACTCACCTTTGTCCTTATCTCTCATTTTTAGAGGCAGTTTCGTACATGGTGCTCTGTCTCTTTGACCATTTCATACTGCCTGGACTGGAGAGCATCCTCAATTGAAACGTCACGTATAAAAGACCTCAGCTAATACTGTTCACATCTTTCAAGGCTTGAATTCCTTATTGTTCCTTCTTGCCTTTAATCTCTCTCCAATGTCTTTAAACAGATATTTAATTTTTTTAATAAAAAATGTAGAGTTACTGCAAGGTGTGGAGGTGAATGCCTGTAATCCCAGTTGCTCAGAAGGCTGAGACAGGAGAATCATGAGTACAAAGCCAGCCTCAGCAAAAGCGAGGCGCTAAGCAACTAGGTGAGATCCTTTTTCTAAATAAAATATAAAATATGGCTGAAGATGGCTTGTTGGTTGAGTGCCCCTGAGTTCAAAGCTTTGTACCAAAACAAAAACAAAAAACATAGAGTTATTATCTGCTATAGTTTGAGTACAAAAGTACTCTGCCAATACAACCAAAAGTTAGATTTTGAATTGCCTTGTTTTTTCTTGTAGACATCTTTCCTGGAGCTCTCTGCTCCAATATGGACACAAATCAGTGATCAAAATTTCCCCCTTTACTTTCAGCTAAGTCATAATCTTTCCATGGATCATGTATTTGTTTCTTTCTTTCTTTACTCATTCATTATAACAGAGGACATCTTACAATAACCACTTCCTAGGAGATATTTTGAAAATGTGCATGTTTTTCCCAAATTTCTTTTTTTTCATACATGTTTGATATTTACTTGGATATATAGAACATTATTTTATATTTTGATGTTTTCTCCTATTATCTAATACTTCTTAGTTGCTTTTCCTTGGTGTTTTTCTATTTGTTTATTTGTTTGTTTTAACCTCTCTGTTCCTTTTGTTGGAGAGGTTTTTTTTTTTTAAACATCTGATGGTCTTTTAAGAGACAGTCATAATTAAGAGTGAGTATTAAATAGTTGTTTGGAAGCCCTGCATGGAAAATAATGGCAGGATTTCTTTACTGTGAGCCTTACCTGAAAAATACTCACCAAAAACTTACTTTTTATTTTGGTTTGAGAACCAACAACTGATAACATTAGTGTTTATTTATCCAGAGAAGAAATGTGAAGTTAGATAGAGGTGATAATGATGGTTGCCAGTGCTCTGAGACCCATGTGAATGGAGAAAATTGGGAAATTTCACCATTCAAGAGGTAAGATTCACTTCCTGCCTGTGTTTTTGGACCTTTGCTCAGTTAACAACCAAATTTCCCAACTCCAAATTCTCATTTGTACCTAAATGTCTCATCTGTTGTCATTGCTTCTCATGTTATCTTTGCTTGCATAGGTGTATATCATTTTTAATTCCTCTGATATCATTTTCTTTAATAAGAAAAATATGTTCCAATCACCATTTTTATTTAGGAAAAATAATTTAAAACTTGATTGGATATTAACATTCTGATTAATTCTCATAAGTTTGAATTTAAATGTTAATATTAAATCATATTTATACCAAATATTTAACTTTAGTCAAAATTTGGAAATTTAATGTGATTTAACTTTTAAGGATTAATGACAGAATTTTAAAGATTCATAACACTCAAAACAATAATAAGTGCTATTCAGAATCTTCGTTAAAGATCTTAAAGTACATATGTAATAGTTGCTAACATTAATTTTTTCATCTGGAATATTTGGAAAATTTATCTTTTGGTAAATTGGCTTTCCTGAGCTAAGCTTTTAGATTTTTCTTTTCAGTTTTCTTTTCTATAGGAAAAGCTGTAAGAAGGAGAGTTTATTCTGTGCTTCTTGGAATTAAGGGTATAGAACATGGTACAAAGGGCCTTGTTAGCTCAAGAGTGCTGTAACAAACAAAAACTAGCAGCAATACATGGTTAGGTTTAGAACGGAGTACCTAGTGTCTTGAAACTCTCTTGGCTTCTATATGATGAAGAATGGGTCCCTAATATCCCATTCTGTAGAAGACATGAAAGGAGGGTGATCATGTAAGCATGGCAAGAAGCAAGTTGGATCCACCATATACGTGGGAGGTAAGCAGCAAAGACTAGATTGTAAATGATAGCTATGTCTGGGAATCAGAATAATTAACAACTAATTACAGAGCTGTAGTCACCAAGATAATGAGGTAAGACCAGGAAGCCCTGATGACAGAAAAGACCACAGATTTGAGATATAGCTCACAGATACAACACTAGCTGGGGCCCATATCTCATACGTATGGATGCATCTATGGGTGGACTGGGAATAAAGGAAGAAAGTAGGTAACAATTGAACATAGTTCCAAAGGAAACTGTTTTATATACTCATTTGCTGATTCATTGATTCACTCATTGATGAATTTATTCCTTCAAGAAACATATTACCAGTGTCTACAACATAATAGGCCTTGGAAACAGACAAAAAAAATTTCATTTCATATATCATCTTTATCTGAAAGAGACTAACTAGGCCACATGTGAGTGAAATGATTGGCACATGTTAGTTTCTTGAACTATGTGGCAGGTAGAATTTTGAGAGCAAATTCAGATAGGTTAGAAATAATAAAGAAACCATGTGTTTTTTTTGTACTTTTTTGTATATAATATAATGTTTTATATATAATATAATTTTATTATATTCCACATTTTATAGTTACTTGAAGTCAGGGATTGCTTTATTCATTTATTTGATACATAGTTATAAAATGTCGACAAAGAGGCATGCACTTTTCTAATGTAGAGAATACAATAGTAAACAATTCTTTATTTGCGTCTCTTACCTAATATGTTAATGTTTGCAAAAAGAAAAAGAAATGATTTTTGCTCTACTGACCATGTTAGTTTTTGTGGAATGCAAAGAGATATGGAAGTGCCTCCAGCATCAGTCTGTGAGAACTTTTTCTGTA
Organism: Xerus rutilus; assembly: GCA_028644305.1. Taxonomy (NCBI): domain Eukaryota; kingdom Metazoa; phylum Chordata; class Mammalia; order Rodentia; family Sciuridae; genus Xerus; species Xerus rutilus. The sequence goes on from CM053412.1 coordinate 31,445,363, forward strand.
GGACCTCCCTGGGTTCCAGGGTATGAGGTCTGCTATGTCTCCTCCATCTCCCATGCTTATCTGTTCCATCCTAGAATGAACCAGGAAAGAAAGGATCTTTAGAACCTGCAATACTAGGCCCTAGTTTGATGTTATCTATGATAACATCCAATGAAAATTGTGTTTAGTTTGGATATATTATAGCTATCTAAGTCTATATGCATGTATTTGCACATGCCCAGTGCGTCTTAGAAGAAATTATTAGTGTTCAAGTTTATATAATTCATGAAAAAAGTGATAGATTATTTATGCTACTGAAAATAGTGGCATTAAATCAATTAGAAGAAAAATTAGAAGAAATATTCAGGTGCAAAGCATTATAAACTGACCCCTCGAGACATGACCACGTTTTTAAATAGCAATGATTGTCATTTTTTATGGACAATTGATTAATTGCTGGATCATTATTCACTTAACAAAATTTTATTCAAAATTACAAACAAAATGTGCATGTATAAATTTTGTGCATGCTCTATTGCTCTAAAAATTGAATTTACATGTTAGGGAATTTTCTACAAAGAGGATATTTAAAAATAGTTATAATCCTATATAATACAAATTCTGTTAATGCATTAGGAAATATTTATATTTTCAAATTGATTGGATGGTATAATAACAATTGGCATGAGGTTACTACCTAAAACTTTTTTTTTCTAATTTATTTCAAATTTTTAGAATTCCCAATTGTCTTAATTCCAGCATCCTTGGATTTAATACAAAAGTTTCATGATAACTTATTTTACTTCTTTTATTTTACTTTTAGTGTTCTTTGTCATTTCTCTTCTTAGGTTTTGCCTTTACAGCCTAACAGCTTTTCCAAGAGTCTACTTCAGTTTATTAAACTCAGTTTTAATGGATATTCTGAAGTGGTTACCTTATCATTTTTCACTCCTCTTTTGTCTTCTTTCCTTTTCTTCTTCTTCCTCCTCAAGTGTACTTCCACCTTGGGAGAATTCGTGGGCTCTGGCCATGCTGCGGTTTACATCTGTCACTAGCACTGCAGCCTCCAGCAACTTTTTATTAAAGCCAGTGATGTAGTGGGCACTTTGGCCAAAGCTGTCCACATGATGGATAGGAGCACGTCTCCAGGGGCCTTTCCCTTGCAATGAGATGAGATTGGCTGATGTTGGGAGATGAAGCCTTTCCCCTCTAGGTCAGTGCCTGCAATCCATTCCAAGTCAGAGGGGAGAGGAAGTTATTACCAGCCGGTGGCTGCTTCGTGGTCACTGGGAATTCTATGACTGGGAGAGCCTCATCCCTCTTTTCTCTCTGTAGGACCACAGTTCCTATCAGCTAATGCTAGCCACCATGGTACCTGTCTCAGAGGAGATGCTCTGGGCAAAATGAACTGGAGTCAATTAACTAAATCTTGACCTGCAGTGGAAAGTGAGGCAGATAATTATATTCTTTGGTTTCCCTCGGTATAAGATATAGTGGCAACATTTCCTTACAGGCAGACTTCTAGCCATCTACACTATAGAAGCATCACTTCAGCTCTACAAATAAGTGAGGATGGCCCCATAGCAGTAAGGAAAGAGAATCACAAAGCCCATGTACTTCATTCCTCATAAGCAAATAGAGAACCATTCTCTGGCAAAACATGTTTAATCTTTCTTTGGAGAAAAGAAACTAATGATTATTGAGCACTTACTGCATACCAAGGAGTTTATGTCCATATTTATTGTTACAAAAATGATAATATCAATGTTAGTTATTATTTCCTAAGTGTTTACCACGTACAGTGATTTTCAAAATGCTTTACATTTATTACCTCATTTTATCCTCATGAGTGTCTTGTGATATGCTTTCACTTTATATTTTTTCATCTAACAGATATATAAGATAATTGTGAAAGAATCTAAGAAACTGGAAAGAAAATGAGAAAGGTGAAGCTCAGAGAATTTGAGCAAATTGTTCAAGGTCATCCTCCTAATGATTATGCTGTTTGATACCAAAACTCAAACTTATGCTATTTCACCAAAAACTTGGAGTATACTAGGAGCTATTACTAATAGGCAGGATACACATATACATTAAAGATACTAAAAAAAAAAGTAGAAGTAATGGTAAGAAAGGGACAGAGAGGCAGAAAAACCATAATCCCAGAGTTTATCTTGAGTAGCACAGTTACTGGGAATATTGTTCTAGTGGAGTATACTAGGATAATTGATATTCGTGACAATCACCCTGAGTTATCCAGAAATGGTTAAATTTGTTTCAGTAAACAATTTGATAAAAATAGAAAAATTATAAACAAAATTTTAATGTGTAAATTTTTTAGACTATATATTGCATTAGATACTGAATTTCCATGCTGGAGAATTTTCCAAAGAGGAGACATTGAAAGAGAACTATGATCCCATAGAAAATTTATATTTAAAGGTAATTTAAGCATTGCTTAGTTGTATGGTTGATCTAGGTGAACTTTCAGGATAGCTTGGACTCTACAAAATATAGGTCACACTGTTGGTAATGCTACAATGTACAGGTACTCTTAATGGGTATGCTATCCATAAACAGAAAGTGGTTGCACTAGACATTGAGATAATTTCTTTTTTTTCCCTCATAGGAAGTCAGCCTACATAATGGTATCTCACATTTCTCCAACTATATAGCTACATCTGATTTCTTCCAAAATAAAATTCCATGGTCACCATTGTGAATGTAATGTGTATAATTGTTCTTGAAAATGGCGGGCAGTTAGAAAATGCTTGCTGAACAAATTCATTAATGAATGCTACATCCATAGCCACGTTGTCTTCCTTATTACTAAGAGTTCTCTCTGGCTGAAAAGATAACCAAAGGCCAGAGGGCAGAAGTGATAGATTGTTAAAGCCCCGAACAAGGTCTCATTAACAATTTGGCCTCACTGGGTGAGTGAGGTCAGTGAGCACAATGTTACAGTGATCAAAGCTGCCATGGGTGTCTATGCTCAGAAAAGCAGAGTACAAATGGGAAAACAACATAATTCTGGTTCTCTAAATCTCATCACCACCGATGGAAATACTGCCACAGATGAAAGTCAGATATTGAGCAGATAAAAATGTACTTTTCAAAAATTATTCTACAGTTGAGAAAATATTCCCCATGGAATAGCAACAATTAAGTGTTATGTTAGTGAAAAGATACACGATTTCCATGATAGTTGAGGTTTTAATTACTACATTCCCAGCTAATCAAGAAAAAAGGCAGTCTATTGGAGGGAAACAGATCGAAGAATAGATTTGACATTCTCTTTTTCGTATAAATTTTTAACTCAGGTTTTTGAAAATGTACTAAAGATTCAATGAAGCGCTGTTATATCTGTTAAATAAAATTACAAGAGGTTATTATTTTGGACTAATCTCCTACATTAGGTTCCAAGAGACTAGACTCCAGACTAAAAATCTAAATTGAGACACACAGGCTAAAATTTCATATGATCAAACTAAAACAATGTAGCTGTTTATCAATGTAGCTGGGCATGGTGGTATACTCTTGTAATCCCAGCAATTTGGGATGTTGTGGAGAGAGGATTGCAAGTTCGAGACCAGCCTGGGAAATTTAGCAAGAGCCTGTCTCAAAATAAAAAGGATGGGAGATATAGCTTAGTAGTAAAGTGTCCCTGGGTTTGTTCTTCAGTATCCCAAAGAGAAAGAAGAAAAACTGTGTATCAGATCTTCTGAAAAATCAAAAATCAAGATTAGAGAGACTAGCAGACCAATTCTCCGAACAGGTTAGTTTAATTAGTATTAGAATGAAATTCCCTCTGCCTTAATCCTTACATAGTATTGTAACTTGAAGTAACCTGGTGTTAAGCAATCAGTTTTTTTTTATTTTGTCCTTGTCCCTATCTTACAGGAAAGTAACTTTAAAATGACCACTCAGCTTGTGGATTTTGCTTTCTGCCTTTTCAGCTCTTTGCTGTCTATAAAACCAACCTTCTCTGCTCGACTCATTGGAACACTTACCCTGTTTTATGGAGTGAGCTGTTGTCTGATTCTAGAATCAAAAACAAAGCCAATTAAGATCATTAAAACAAATTGTTGTAATTTTCTTCTTTGATGTATCTCATCAACCTTTGCAATATACAGAAAAAGCTCAGTTCAACTGTTTAAATCCACGTTCCTATAACTTTGTTTAAACTTCTATTAAAATTCTTTAAGAGGGATTATAAAATTTTTTAATCATCGCTGTAAGAATGACCTTGTTGAGTCTTTGTTGAAAAGTCATGAACATTCTAAGGGATCATTGGAATCCTAAGACAATGAAGATCTAACCAGGGTTGGGTCTACTTAGCTTGTACCTCCACAGCAAACCACAGTCTGTCAGCTCTTAAACTGTTTAAGTTTATATTCTGTTCTACCACACAAATACCTTGGTTTTCAGACGTTTTTTTTTTTTTTCTACCACCTTGATTGGGAGGGAGGCACTATGTTCTTGATCATAATACCCACTCCAAGCTGTCAGCTTCTGCTATGCTTTGCTCTTTCCACATTTTGGTGAAAATGAATCACTGGAAACACTCAGGGATATGATCTGTGTCTGGAGGATGACTTCTATCTCTAAACTTCACAAAACTTTGAAGTAATATAATAAATTCAAGGACCAATATGAATTGTTACAACAAAGCAAGCCTCTTTCCTACCTGAAGCACAAAGAGACATTCATGAAGATCTTCATAGATAACCCCCTTCTATAAAATATCTCATAATCTCCTGTGAGTTCCAAATCTATTAGTCATCAAAAACCCCATAGGTCAGAACTATTATCATGAAAGAGGAGACATTTCTTCCTGCCTTATTTCCTCTTCTTCCACCATACCTATGGCACTCCTCATGAAGGAGCTCTTTCATGACCAATTAAAATAGAAGGAGAAACCATGGTATTAGTTTACAGATAGACCTTCATGATATAATGTCAGCAGCCAAAGTGAGGGATCATCTCATTTCAGGGGTACTCGAGGGGTAGCTCTTAAATACAGGTGAGGAAGGAAAAATTCTCCATCTAGGTATATCTTCAGACAATACATGTGTTTGTCCACTTTTTATGAAAGGAGAGATGTATGAAAGTATGGATCTATACCCAGTCCTAGATAGGTGACTAGGAGTTGGCTGGTTGGATAGAGATTTGAAAACAATACTGAACAATTAGGGATAGAAAGTTCAGCATAGAGGTATGTGGATACATGTAGCAAACAGGACAGAGAAAATGAAGATATTTAGATCACATGTAAATGCCCTCCTGAGAGCATCCATTATAGAGGGATGCCTCAAGAATCATGAATGTAAAGATACTGTGGATTTCAATCATCTTTTTCTACAATTGTTCCATTTGTTCAATAAGTCCAAGTACAAAATGATCATTGCCACAGAGATAATGTCTATGCATGAGCTCAAAAACGTGCATTTTTTCTCATCAAGGGTGATCTGAATGCCACTCTGCTGTTAACTAACAAATAATGATGAATAATATTAAGTTCCTGACATGATGCCAGTCTCCGAAAAGGGCCAACCAGCCACCCAGCGGCCGACTGATTACATTGGACCTCTCTTAATTGTGGAGCAAGTAGCAATTTATCATCATGGGAACAGTTACATATTCCAGATCTGGATTTGCCTTTTTCTCCTACAAAGTTTATGTCAGAACCTTATTTTTGGAACTATAGATTACTTTAGTTTTTTTCCATGATATCATATAACATCACATCAGACCTAAGGACTAATTTTATTGGGAAGAAAAAGTAGCAGCGGGCTCATGCCCACAAAATTCATGTTTCTTAATACAGTTTTCCATTTTGCATAATAATCAGGCTTTATATAATGACAAAGTGGACTTTTGAAGGCTCCACTATTATACCATCTGCACAAAGGATAAAATGCATGACTTAACCAAAAATATAATAGTGTTTTCTTGCATAACTATATCATACTTTTCAAGGAATTGAAGTGTGACAGGAAGTGGCTCCACTCATATTATCCCTATTAATTTGTTGAAGGAAATTTGTTTCCCCCATCTGTACGCTGTGGGTTTGGAGATACTCTTGTCCAAGGAAAGAATGTTTTTACCAGAAAATGGAAAAACCTTCATGCTCTTGTGAAGTAGCTGAGAGTATTAATTGGAAATTTTGGACTTCTTTTATTGCTGAACAAAGAGGTGGACATGGGGCCACTTTTCTGGCTGGCATGATTGATCCTCTTTACTATTCTGTTACTACCAATCTGGGCTAAGACAACTTTTTCCTCTATATGGGATATTTACCAGGATATTTCATAATACTCCTGTGTGCAATAGTAAGAGGAAACACAAATCCATAACAAGAAAAACATTAAGGACATGGATTATGAGGGCGGTTTTGGGGTACTTTACCAGTAAACATTTTTATAACCTGAGGAGTTGTCTGAGGGTAAAAGAGACTTGAGATTAGTTGCAGAAGAAAGAAGGTATGATGACCCACCTTTACCTCATGACCATAAAAGTGGTAGGAGCAATTATATTTTAGGTCAGTTAATGTCCTCAGTGTTATTTTGCTAAGTGTATAGTAAAATTTGAGTTTCAAATGTGAGAGTAATTTTATTGACACAATGGTGACAATACAGCGGCTCATAGGATTTTGAGTTTTACCTGTGTGAGGAGGGAAATATCTTCATACAAATGAAGGAAAGTTACTGCCATTCTTCTCTGACCTGATTTATGTCTGAGACTGACATGTAAAGTCTGAATCATCTGGTCTATCATACCTTTTGGTTTCCAGTTGGTTTGACAATAAGAATACAACAGGAGATCACAGGCTAAGAGGAAAAAAGGATCTGGATGTTTTTCTCCCCAATTTCTCCTGGATCCTTCCCCATGAACTTCACCGTGGTTCTAGTTACAACAGCTATCCACGGTTATCTCCTTCTGGTTGTTCTCTCTCTGACAGCACCAAACTTTCTCTAGATTTTCATAAGATTATTTTTCCCATTGACCCTTCAGGGTTTGTGAGGGTCCATGGTTTCCCACACTTTCTAGTTTCTGCTATTTGTCCATCTTTAGTTGATTTCCTAAACCCTGAGTCACAATGCTGCATAAATTGTTCCTCCTCCACTGAACACATCTGTTGAACACAACAGGTGTGTTAACACTTTCCTGTCAGTATTCTGACCAGTAATGACCATACACCAGGCAACAGGAAGAAAAAAATCTTTCCATGGGCTCCCTCAACAAGGTGTTCACTTCTTGGTACCATGGTCTCTGAAAATGGGATGGTAATTATGTAATTGTTTGAAGATAAAAACTAGATGGCATATTTGAAGTACTTCTAAATAATATTTGGTTTTCTGATAAATTATTATCACATTGTTGCCATTTATTATCATAAGTAAGATCATCAATATCACTTTCCTATTGGTGATGAGTGTAACTGGAAAGAATTTTCACCCTACATTTTCAGCAGCATTCCTAAGAAAAATACTCCTCTAGAATAACATTGCTGTCATACATTTTCAAAGAAGCTTTTTATACATTGTAAAGCTTCTGTTATCCTCCACTTTAGAGAAATTTGCAAAATTGAGTCAATTCTTTCCAAGAAAGTGAGTGTAGAGGCTATGGTTCACAAGGGCTGAATTGAAATGAAAACAGGAAAAAATAACAAATCTCAAACGATCCTGTGTAGGCCATCTTTATAGATCTCCTCACCATCCTCTCCAACTCACTGAGTATATAGAGAAATATCTCTGAGTTAACAGGGGAGTATATTGTCTTTAATTTTCATATATATTTTTCTTCCATTCCTCTCTCCCTGAGGAGAGGCACACGGTAATACCTAGTTGGGGCACACTGAATTTTAAAACAGATCATGTACGTGTAATTGATATAAAATAAACTATAAATATTAAATATATGTCCTCAACTTCCATCAACAGGTGACCATTCATCTTCTTTTTATTGATAAAGACAAATTGTAATTTTATGTAATTTATACAAACCAAATGAAATGGTATAATATCTTACTTGATCTGGCTTCTTTTACTCTGCATAATAATTTTGGAAATCATCCATATTTTATACATATCAATTACTCACACTTTTTGCCTTTTTTCTTTTTAAATGTATCAAGGAATGAACCCAGAGGTGCTTCACCCCTGAGTCATATCCCAATTCCTTTTTATTTTTTATTTTGAGACAGAGTCTCACTAAGTTGCTGAGGTTGGCCTCAAACTTGCAATCTTCCTACTGCAGCTTCCCAAGCTACTGGGATTATAAGCATTCACCACCCTGCCCAGCACAATTTTTGTAATTTTTAATTGCATTTTGTATTTACATTACATTGTTGATGTAAGTTTCTAGCTTAAGGTATTAAAAATAAAGCTGTTTTGAACCATTTTCCCAGTACTGGGGACTAAACTCAGGGTCTACGCAACTAGGCTATATCCACAACCCTTTTTATTTTGAGACAAGGTCACACTAAGTTGTCCAGGCTGGCCTTGAACTTCTTATTCTCCTGTCTCAACCCCCTGAGTAGCTGGAATTACAGTCATGTGCCATGATGCCAAGGATACTAAGCTTGAACATTCTTATAGAAGTCTTTATATGATCATGTTTACTTTTTTCTCTTTGTTAAATACCCGAGAGTAACACACCCAGAAGATATAGTAGCTATAGATGATCATTTTAAGAAATGGCCACACTGCTTTCCAAAGTAAATGTACTAGTTTATATTCTCATGGGCAGTATACGTGAAGTTGTTTTTCAACATATCCTTGCAACATTTGTAGGTCAGCTGTTTTAGTTTTAGTTATTCTAAAAGAAATATTGGAGTACCTTGTTATAATTTTAATTTTCAGGGAGGTTTAGTATTGTTTCATGATTTTATTTGCCAAATATACATCTTTTATGCAGAAATGTCTGTTCAAATTTTTTGAAGATTTTTATGTATTTTATTGAAATTTTAGTACTTTTTATAAACTCTAGATTTAAATCATTTATCATGTAAATTAATATTTTTCCTGGTCTAGGGTTTAATTCTTTATTTTTTCCTAATATCTTTTTTTTTTTTTGGTACCAGGGATTGAACTCAGGGGCACTCGACCACTGAGCCATATCCCCAGCCCTATTTTGTGTTTTATGTAGAGACAGGGTCTCACTGAGTTGCTTAGCACCTCGCCGTTGCTGAGGTTGGCTTTGAACTCGCAATTCTCCTGTCTCAGCCTCCCTAAGTGCTGGGATTACAGGCTTGAGCCACCACACCCTGCTTGAAGTGAAGTTTTCATTTGTTAATTGGTTATGGTTAGATATTAGGTGTCCCCCTAAAGCTCATGTGTGAGATAATACATGAGATTTTAGAGGTGTAATGATTGGGTTATAAAAGCTTTAACCCAATCAGTGCATTAATCCCCTGATAGGAATTGATTGGATGGTAACTATAGGCAGATAGGGTGTGGATGGAGGAGGTGAGTCCCTGGGGCATTCCTTTTGGATATATATTTTGTCCTTGTTGAATGGAGTGCACTCAAGCTCCGCCCCCTGGCCCTCTCCCCCATTCTGTTGTGATGACTTCAGCTGTTTACCTCCACCACAGGGTTCTGCCATGATGTACTGCCTCATCTCAAGCCCCAAGGAATGGAGCTGGCTGCCTATAGACTGAGACCTATGAAGCCATGAACCACAAAATAAACTTACCTTTCTCTAAAATTGTTTTTGTCAGGTCTTTTGGTCACAGCAGCAAAAAATGACAAAAATACTGTTTTTTTATTTTTGTTTTCTCTGTATCTCTCTGGATCATGCTTCAGTTACCATATCAAGGAAATCCTTTCCTAACCTAAGGTCATAAAGATATTCTCTAACATATGGTTTTGGTACCTTGCCAAGAATCAGAGGACTGTATCTATGTGGGTTTATCTCGATGTCATCTACTTTATTCCATTGGTCTTCATGCCAAGTTTGATGACAATACCATACTGTTTTTGTTATTATAGATTTGTAGTATAATTTGAGATTGATATTGTTATGCTTTCATAATTTTTCTTCTTGTTTAATATTGCTTTGGTTATTATGGGTCTTTTATTCTACAAATAAATTTTAAGACTTTTTTTTTCTAGTTCTGTGAAGTCTGTCATTAGTATGTTGATGGGGATTGCACTGAATCTGTTTAACACTTTTGATAATATGGCTGTTTTGACAATAATAATTTCACCTAAATATTTTTTTGCCAGTCTAGATCCTTCATATTTTCATATGAGTATTAGAATTAGCTAGTCAATTTCTACAGAAAAGGCCACTGAAAAGTTTATTGGAATGGCATTGAATCAATAGATGAGTTTGGAGAAAAGGCACCTTAATTATGAATATTATAACTCATTAGTATGGTATATATCTCTATGTATTTAGGTCTTCTTTAGTTTCTTTAAACTCACATCTTAGCTCTAGCAGCTTTGTTCTAATATTCAAAATGATTTTTATATAGGTGAACATGTCTTCTGTGAATAAGCATTTGTTTCTTCCTTTATAATATAGATATGTGCTATTTGTTTGTATTGCTTTATTTATGCCAATAAGAGGAGCCTACAAAAACCATGAATAGAAAACAGAAATGCTCACACCATTTCTCATCCTAGAAAATAAATATTCGGTCTGTCACCATTAAATATGACTTTGATGTCAATGTTTCACAGAAAGCCTTTGTAAAGTAAAATTATTTCTCTTACATTTCTAATTTACTGAAAGTAACTATCAGAAATGATTTGATTTTTATTAATTTTTTGCATAAACCAATATATATACATACACACACATTGATGCATTAATATGGTGAATTACATTGATTTTTAGACTACAAACCAACTCTGCATGACTGGAAAACTCTACCCGTGATCATAATATATTATCTTTCTCTATTGCTAAATTTTGTTAATATTTGTTGAGGATTATTATGAGGACATATATGGAGACTATCAGTCTGTAATTTTCTTTCCAAGAAATGTGTCTGTCTTGTAGTAGTATTAGTGTTATGCTTCCTAAGATGATTTGGAGAGTGTTCTCATTCCTCCTGTTTTCTCAAAGCTATTGTATAGAATTTTTGTTATTTCTTCTTTAATTGTTTGGTAAAATTCATTAGAAAAGCTATCCAAAAATGAGATTTTCTTTTTTTGAAAGGTTTATAACTTACAAATTTAATTTCTAAAATAGGATTCTATGATTATCCATGTCATCTATTTCCTCCTGAGTGTATTTTGGTAGTTTTTGTTTTTCAAAACAGATTAGCCTATTCTATCTGAGTTGTCAAGTTTATGGGCAGAGTTTTATTTAGTGTTCCTTATTACCTTTCTAATGTATTGTTCATGTCTGTGGAAAGCAGTGATGGCTATGTTGCTAATTCTTTTTTCCATTTTAAATCTGGACAGAGGTTTATCAATCTTATTTATAATTTCAAAGAAATTGTCTTTTGTTACATTGATTTTTCTCTATTTTTTTGTTTAAATGTAATTGAGTTCAGTTTTAATTTTATTGTTTCCTCACTTCTGATTGTTGTGGATTTAATTTGCTCTACTTTCACTAATTATTTAAAATGGAACTTGTGTCATTGATGTTAGATTTTCTTTCTAATATAAGTAATTCTTGAACTACTTCCCCCCAAGTATGGCTTTAACTGAATACCACACACTTTGATATATTGTTTTCAAATTTTCATTAAAAATTTCATTATAATTTCCTTTGCCTGACACAGTGATATACACCTATAATTAATTCTAGCTACACAAGAGGCTGAAGCAGGAGGATCTCAAGTTCAACACCAACCTGGGCAACTTAGCAAGACCTTATCTCAAAATAAAATAATAAAAATAATACAAAAGGACTGAGGATTTAGCTCATTAGTAGAGTACTTGCCTAGCACGTGGGAAGCCCTGTGTTCAATTCCCACTACCCACAAAAACTAATTTTAAAGCAATTCTTTTGTGACTCTCTCTTTATCCAGTTTATTTACAAGTAATGTTGTTTTGTTTCTAAATATTTGAGAATTTTATAGATTTATATCTGGTATTGATTTTGAGATTAAATTAACTTTATATCAAAAATCAAAAAGCATACTTTATATCATTTGTATTCTTTCAAGTTTCTTTTTTTCTTTTTGTACCAGGGATTTAACCAAGGGGTGCTTTACCACTGAGCCATATCCCAGGCCTTTTGAATTTTTAATTTTTGTGACAGTCTCATTAAATTGCTTAGGGTTTCACAAAGTTGCTAAGGCTGACCTTGAATTTGGAGATCCTCCAATCTCAGCCTTCTGAGTTTTGGGGATTACAGGTGTGCATCACCACACCTGGCTCTTTCAAATTTCTTAAGGTATATTTTATGGCCCAGGGAATAGCCTTTCTTGTTGAATGTTTCATGTGTACTTTAAAAAGAATGGGCATTATGCTTCATGGGATGACGTATTCTGAGAGTGTTAAACAGATCAAGTTGGTAGAAAGTGTTATTTATGTCATTTATGTCCTCACTGCTTTTCTGCCCACTCATTCTGTCAATTACTGAAAGACAGTGTTGAAGTCTCCAATTCTAACTCTGTATTTTCTCCTAACAGATCTATCAGATTTTGCCTCCAGCATTTTGAAGCTAAATGTACATACATATTTAAGATTTTTATGTATAACTAGAAAATTGACCAGTTATCAATATGTAATGTCTGTCCACTCATTTTTGCATTATATGTTCTTTTCCATCCTGTGTCTTTTATCCTATATACACGTGGTCTCATTTGACTTTCAATAATATTTTCCTTTCCAACCTTCACCTGGGTTTCTACCCATGCTCACAGCATACAGTTTTTATGGTCCTTCTTTTGAAGATTAAGGCATTTGAGGAGACAGGGAAGGAGGGCTTAGCTTGGGTTTTGGCAATAGCCATTGTTTCCATACACCATCCAGCACCAAGATAGAAGCTTTCTTTGACTTCTCCCCATCTTTCATAAAATGGCAAGCGAGATCCCTAGAGGAGACTACAAGCCCTCCTACATGTTCATCCCATAGGATTTTTACTCTCCTAACTCACCCACACTCAGTCTTTAACAATCCATTACAATTTTCTGATTGCATCTTTTTCTTTATTGTTTTAAATTTATGCATTGTAAATCTTTTAAATGTACTTTTATTTGTTCTAATTAGTGACGTGACAGTAGAATGCATTTTGACACATCATACATAAATGGAGTGTAACTTCTCATTTGACTGGTTGTACATGGTGTAGAGTTACGCAGGTCATGTAATCATACATGCACATAATGTTTGATTCATTCTACTATCATTCCTACCCCTATGCCTGCTCCCTTCTCTTCATTCTTCTCTATCTAGTCAAAATACCTCTATCCCCTGCCTCCTTATTCTGAATTAGCATCTGTAAATCAGAGAAAACTTTCAGCCCTTGGTTCTCTGGGATTGGCTTATTTCACTTAGCATAACATTCTCCATTTCCATCCATTTACCAGCAAATGCCATAATTTAATTCTTCTTTAAGGCTGAGTAATATTCTATTGTGTATATATACACAGATTCTTTATCCATTCATCTGTTGAAGAGCATCTAGGTTGGTTCCGTAGTTCAGTTATTGTGAATTGTGTTGCTATAAACATTAATGTGGCTGTGTCACTACAGTATGTTTTTTTTAAGTCTTTTAGGTATAAACCTAAGAGTAGGATGACTGGGTCAAATGGTAGTTCCATCCCAAGTTTTCTGAGGAATCTCCCTCCATACTGTTTTCCATTATGGCTGCACCAATTTGCAGTCCCACCAGCAATGTGTGAGTGTACCTTTTTCCTTACATCCTTGCCAACATTTTTGCTTGTATTCTTGATAACTGCCATTCTGACTGGAGTGAGTTGGAATCTCAGTGCCAGATCTTGTCTGATTGAATCTTATTATCAGTTTAGTAACATTTGCTCCAGTAAATGAATCCTTGGGTCTTGTTTCTTCATACAGATTCCTGCTGTTCCCCTGGTCTGAATTAGTTGATTGATCAGTGCACTCAGTTGTGATGGGTTTAGGAAAAGCCATTCATTTTTGTTTTGCCTAACTTCTATTTTTTTTTTTCATGTGTAGGGATGATGTTCTTTCCATTCCCTACTTCTCCAAATATTTTTAAATTCACCACCTGACCTGGAGTCTAGAAATGATCTCTTCACCTCTACGAAGAAGGGAGTGTGTAAGCTACCCAAGTAAATGAAATAACATGCATTTTTTGTTAAGAGTGGTTAACAGAACTTATTATTGGCATCTGTTTAAGTCCTGAATTCAAATTATTTAAAATAACATGTAAACTGTGCATATTTATGTGGCCAGCCCTACATCTCTTCACTTTGTGCCAAAAGACCTAAGATTTGAAAGCTGAATCCTATTTAAAAGCCACCATCCCAGTTACCAGTCATTGAACTAGGGAAAGCAACAAATCCTAAATAATGTCACTATTTCTTGTTATAGCTTAGTAGTTTATTGCTTTGTGAGAAGAAATAGTATCTTGGTAACTATAATTATTTTATTCCCTATGCTCTATTGTCATGTCAAATTATACCCTGGGCATATTGTCTAACTTGAAGAGTAGTTCAGTCCTCTTTTCCCCATTTAGCTTGATTTTTGAGTGATATCATTTTCTCTTTTCTGTTGAATAAATAATTTTGATATTTACAATATGATTGATTAATAAATAATTTTGCCTTGATTAGAAAAGCAACATCTACTTTCAAGAAAAAAATATTGAGCCTTTTTCTGCCTTTCAAAATCTTTAGAAAAGCAACATGGCTTCTCTCTGGGCTCCTTACCCATTATATTAGTATGTTTTATTTCCTCTAATAGGCTGCAGACGTCGGGAATGTGATAGGAAGTCATTAATGCAATACAATCACAGCAGAAGATCAAGCTCATCTCTTTCTCTTTGCATTGTCAAGTGTTTCAATATTTTATTTTATAATGTGATGACCAGAACTGATCATGGTAATCTAAGTGTGGATCTGACTAATGTATTGTATAATCAAAGATTTTCTCTTAGATGATGATTCGTTTACATTCCCTGGCTTGCCGCACATCACAGTCAGGCCTATTGGAATCACCATGCTAGAGGGTAAGTCCAAATAGAAATCATGAAATGGGTCAATTGTGGGAATATGACAATAAGACAAAGAGGAAAACGTGAGTTCATGCTGCACGTGCTTGTGCCTCAGCTTCCCTATATGCCAGCTCAAATGCCCACAGGTCTGGACAGAGGATGAAAAGTATCAAGTAACAGTGTGGGCTTAGAAGAGGTTCTGGAAACTGGCAAACTGCTTTGTCTCAAAGGGTAGTAGTCCCTTAGCTCTAGCTCATTACTAAAATGTAAAAACACAGACCCAACCTTCCCAGAAAATCTAGTTTCTCTAGAAGCACAGGATGGTCATAGGAAATCTCTCATTTTAAAAATGTGAATACTATTGCAACACTCTGAAACTGTTTATTTGTAACCTACCTTGTTAGAAGACCTCCAAGTATCCTTCCAGTTCTTTTTTTTAAATTTTGTTATTATTATTATAGATGGACACAATACCTTTATTTTATTTATTTATTTTTATGTGGTGCTGAGGATGGAATCCAGTGCTTCACACAGGTTAGGCAAACGCTCTATTACTGAGCCACAACCCTAGTCCTTCCAGCTCTTTTTTACGTTTGAAGATTGTGGGTCCGTATGGTTTGTAAGGGGTTCAGCTGAATTAATTGTTTATTCTTGAGACCATGTAGAGGAGTTGCAGTAGAATTATCCAAAAGGCACTAATTAACTGTCTAATCTTAGAAAATGATGCAAAAGATACTTGAGAAGTTAAAAGGCATAAACTTTCCTTTCAGAATATACAAGTTATTCATTGGCTCGACAAATATTTATTGAGTAATGAAAGGTCAATAGGAGTGAAATAATTCCATTCCTCTCCAAACTTATTTATATTTTTCCACACCCTCGGTGCTCTCAGATCTCTGTAGACTGAGTCCTACATTTTGTATGATCTTAAAATCTATGTTTTCTGCTTCCTCTGGGACCTTTCTCCACTAATTTCTCTCTTGGTCTCTTGGTTGTTAGGTCTTTTAATTTCCACGCACTGCTTTTACTCCACTAAAACTGTGTTTGTGATTTACTGCACATGAATTAATCCCTCACCTGGTACCACTCCTCTTTCCCTTTACCCTTTATATTTCCTCAATAAACCTCTCATAAGAGTCTTAGAAGACAGTTGTCTTCAGGGTCACTGTGCAGCCCTCAGCAAACAGTCTTCATTCTTCCTCCTTGGATCTTTTCAAAATGCTAAAGAACTGGCTAGTGATGCCTGATTTCAGTGGGTGAGTGGAGACCTCAGTGAACACCCCTGTCCTCTGACAGCTTTAGAGAACAGACATGTGAGTAAGAGCAGCACTTTCACATAGCTGGGATGAGAAACTAGACAATGCCATTTACTAGCTGTGTGGGCTTGTACAGGGTATCTCTCCTCTTGTACCTGTTTCCCCTCTCTGACATACCACTCAATGCATAAGGCTGCTTACTATGAAGATTAAATGTGTTAAAGTTTGTAAATTCCTTAGAGCACACATAACCCATATAATCTTGATATATAAATGTTCTGAAAAATAATAGAGATTTTTATTCTCAAATTTTAAAATGGAGATATACAGAGATTATGGAACCTGCCAGGGCACCATGCTCTTAATTTCTCAATCATGTTATCTTGCTCCCAAAAGTAAAAAGAAAAAAGAAACATTGCAATAAATAAAGGTCACGTCAATGACATTGTACATATCCTAAGTTAGTAATAATGAACATTGCATTATTAATTTCCATTCTCTATACCTTGCTCAATAGAAACTTTTCATGATTTCCCTCCCTAGCAGTTTCCATAGGATGCTTGAATATTTGTTTTGCTTTGTTGCAGATAATATGCTTACTAAGAGGCATTGTTTTCTTTATGGGGCCAGTTCTCCTTCTAAATGTTCAATGCCTTTCTGATTTTATGACTCAGAGTAGTTGATTGTTGACTCTTAACTCTTCCCTCCCACTCTCCAGGTCCTGCTTCCTGCTATCCAGATTCCACTGTGTTTATTTCCAGAAAGGCTAACTTGAATCTTTGAGGTAGAAAATGCTTTAAGAAACTTGCACTTAACTTGTAGTTCCCCCTCCCCCTGCTAAATGCCCATTTATGCAATCTTATAACTTTTGCACAATAATATGATTTCTTCTAGCAGCCCCCAGTAATGTGGGTACAGGCAGATGACTGAACTGACACAAGATTTGGAATTTGCAGAAGAAAAAAGAAACCCCTTGAGGTGTTGGCAATAAAGTGGTTAAAGTACCTGTCATTAGTTCTGGGCTCAGTAGGCAAGAAAATGAAAAATGAAATCATAAGGTGAGGGGGAAGTAGGGGAGAAAGGAGAGTGTTGGGTTCATTCAGGTGAAGCCCTATTAAAGTGAGGTAAGTGATGAATGTAAAAGTTGAGAGTATGGCCAGGACCTAGCGTGTTGGGGTTTAGACCTCAGGGACAGAGCTCTCAGGGTGATTCCAGAGTGTTACAAGAGTGTGGCTCCAATGTGGGCCCTATCATTCTTCACTCTCATACCCTCAAGGAGGGTATGACTCCAGGGTTCTAGGAACCAGATATTATCAGTAACTAACACAAGTAATTCTTTCAGGTTTTTTTTTTAATGTTTATTTTTTTAGTTGTAGGTGACAGAATATCTTTATTTTATTTTTATTGGTGCTGAGGATCGAACCCAGTGCCTTATGCGTGCTAGGCGAGCACGCTACCACTGCGCCATAATCCCAGCCCCATTCTTTCAGGTTTTGACTTTCACTTCGTTTTATTTATTTGTTTGTTTGTTCTTTTGTTTTTATTTACACTGCTAGGCATCAAACTCAAGGACTCATATATGTTGGACTATGCTCTACTGTGAAGGCAAAGGCAAACACCTCCATTGAACATATCATGTGTTTCAGTTGTTAACTACATGTGTTAGTCAGTGTTCTATTGCTGTGCCCAAAATACCTGACAAAAACAACTTAGAGGAGGAAAAGTTAATTTTGGACTCACAGTTTCAGAGGTTCAGTTCATGATCAGCTGACTTTATTACTCTACTCCAGTGGTGGGGCAGAACCTCATAGCGGAAGGGTATGACAGAAGAAAGCACCTGCTCAGCTCATTCAAGACAAGAAGCAGAAAAAGAGACAGTACAAGGAGTCAGGGACAAAATATAATCTCCAAAGGCAATCCTCAAGTGACTTACTTCCTCCAGCCATGCCTTACCTCCCTGCAATTCCTACCTAGTAATCCATTCAAATTACTAATCCATCAAATGGTTTAATCTACGACTTAGGTACATCTCTCATAATCTAATCATCTTACCTCTCAACATCTGCATTAACACATGAACTTTTTTGAGGGTAACACCTTCTATCTAAACCATAACATTATAATGGAAGATAGATTATTGAGGAAGATTGGAATTGAATCCATATCTTCAGGGGCTGTGTGTGAATGCCTAAGGGTTCTTCAGAGACCATGAAGAAGTTGCTACAGGCAATTACTAGAATCTCCATGCAGGATTTTTTTTTTCAATACTAGGATTCAACCCAGGACACTTTAGAACTAAACTACATTCCCAGCCATTTTTATTTTATTTTTATACAGTCTTGCAAACTTGTAATCCTCCTGCCTCATCATCCAGAGTAGCTGGAATACAGGTATAATCCTGGCATAGTATTTGTATATAACCTATGTACATTCTCCCTTAAATTGAAAACTTTCCTCTAGCTTACTTATAATACCTAATACAATGCAAACATTATGTAAATAGTCATTATACTATATTGTTTATGAAGGCAAGAAAAAGAAATCTGTGTGTGTTCAGTAAAGATGCATCCATTGTAGGCCTCACTATATTTTCGGAGATCAATGTAGAATCTTGTAGATACAAAGGGCCAAATATATTTGCTCAATAATTTTGCCAATCATTTTTCTGGCCTCTAAGGGAGGAACTCTTTTGTGGAAAGGTCAGCCTGTTTCCTGGTTTCTTTCCTTAGTATGAAATCCCAGCAGCTGCCACAGGGGAAGAGGTCCAAAAGCTTTCATGGTGAAACAGGAAATAGTGGTAGTAATTAAAATCTACATCTGAAATAGGTTCTTTTCATAAGCCCCTAAAAAGATGGGTTAGTCCTTGGATTATTACTGCTCAGGACAAGCCCAGTCATCCACATAGATTTTGTCCTTTCTATTTTGAAAGAGGATCCAAGGCCTCTTTACCCAGGCCTGGAACTTGTAATCTCAGATGACAACTGTGTGCCACTGCACCTGGTAAGGCTCAAGTTTTGTGTAGAACAACAAGAGTACTTACGTTGGCATAAGGATAATGAGTCCTGAGTAAGTTGTACCCAAGTGGTCAGGAGGTTGGGAGGCAGATGGCAGCATCCTCAGGTGTTTCCTTTCTACCACCTGTGCTGGTTTCCTCCACCACTACCCACTTCTAAGATGCCTTGCATTTTCCAAGCATTCAAATTTACAAGTTTTCTTTGGGCTGATCCCCAGGAAAATTATTACTCCAACTTCTTCACTTTTTACTTCTTCTCTACATCAAGTCTTGCCTGTATCCCTGCAAACCTCCCCAGATTCAAATTTGTCTACTTATTATTGTGTCATTTTAGGCATCCTTGTTCTGGGTGCTACTCAACTTTCACCATCTCTTCTCTGTTGAATCTCTATCCATTCTTCAAGGACATATTTTCATGCCATATTCTTCTTAAATAGTCTTCTATATTTCGAGTCACAATTCATTACTATTTGAGTTCCCACAGCACTCTGTACTTCTAAGAAACCATCAGTGACAGTCAGTCTACTTTACATATCTTGTCCCTCATTAGATTATAAACCCTTGGAAGGAAAGATTGTGTTTTACTACTGTTATTCTCCAGAGCACCCATCTTAATACCTTGAATAGAGTGTGCACTCGACCAAATATTGGCTGATTGAATATCCATTTATAGTGAATAAAATAGGCCATTTCAATCCTTATAAGCAGGCAAGAGTCACAAAGAAACATCGCACACAAATAAAACAGCAATTTATCAATAGTTCTCCCAGTGGCTTGAAAGAGTAAACGACCTTTCCCAGAAAACAGGAATGTCCTCACTTCCTATTGTTTAAGGAAAATCTTGAATGTCAGAGGCATAGGTGGATTCCTTAATAGGCTGTATTTTGTAGAAATTATGTCATCGTTGTGTGACTTGAAGATGAAATTCATTAAATTTTCAGAATAATATAAGAAGATAGTATGCCAATGTCCTGTAGAATGGAAGAAGAAACTTGAAACCTGGCTCCACCAAGCTCAGAAAGCAATATATGCCTCATAGCCTAAGAGAATGTGAACAGCCTTGAGTCAGGGAGCCTTGGGTAATGCTGTATCCTTGGAAAAGGAATCATCTGGAACTCTGTGTCTTCCTTTGTAAAATGTGGTGGGGCCTGAATGTATTCACTATTTCAGATCCACTTGGCCTAATCTGTCTTTTTGCAGCTGCTGCTCAAGTGACCAGTTCTACTGGCTCCAAGGATCTTCCTGCTATTACAAGCTGAGCACCCAGTTGCATGCCCTTGACTCCCACCACCAAGTGTCTATGAGCATGGTGTGGCAACTCACAGGACTCCATGCAGCTTTGCAGTCTAATGGGCACATCCCAAAAATTCAGAGTAGTTTATACCTCCTGGGGTGAACTATGACCAGTAAATAAAGAACTTGATTTTTTTTCCTTTCTTGAACCCCAAAGAAAAAGTCCTGACATAAGTCTTCATAGAATCTAGCAACCAATTGCCTATAAAGTGGCCAGCTTGTATAGCAATCTTGCATTTGGCTTTTCTTTCTATGTCCCCTGTTCATCATGATCCCTTACTTCTATTCCCAGATTCACACCATTTGAACAACATTAATACCCTCAAGCCTTTGTCTCAGGCTGTGCTTCTGAGAAAGAGAGGCTGAGATATATGACATGGTTGCTACAGCTCGGACAAGAAAGCAAGGATACAAAATAAATAAAATTCCTGATGGAAAGTAGAATGAGATAGCAAATTGGCTTTATATTAGAAAGGAAAATGTAGAAAAGGTAAACATGATCCTATCACCTTCAAAGGGTATGAAAATTACAGTGAACATGATTTGATGGGAGCTTCTAGCCAAATGTGCCACTGATTTAAAAGAATATTCTTTGTGGTTACCAGGATTCTTTATTCCCTTGGGACACTAGCCTTGTCTTGGCGGATATAACTGCATAGAAATCACAAGGAGGATTATAATCACAACAGCCAAATTAACCCAAGCTGACCACATTGCTCTGTGCCCTAGGAAAGATGTTGGAAGCTGGGAAAGAAATGCTCACTAATGGAAAATAACCAAGAGGGTAAGGAGAGAGATGTTATTTTTGAACTTTTAAAGAGAACATTATAAATAGCTGAGAAAATGGAAAAGCAGAAATTAAAAACAATAAAAACAAAAGCAAGTTGACAGCGGCCCTTTTAATATGACAATTTTGGTGCTTCTAAAGGCTTAGGCTTCTGGACCTAATAGCTGAGTCCCGGCGAAATAGCCAAGGACCATGGGGTTTGAGCACTTAGTCACAATGGCATTTTAGGTTAAACAATCATTGACTTAGCAGTGAAAAATGAGATAAATTAAAATTATTTTCTTCACAACGGCCGAGGGGCTTGGCAAGTAATATATTGAAGAAATTTCCTGGACATAATAGGTTACATTAATTTTCAACCGCAAAACAATTCCTTCAGCATTATTTTTCAAGGAGGGAGAAAAGAAGGGGGGCAGAAAACCACCCTGCTGCTTGCACTATTTACTTCTGGCCTAAATGAGAAAACATGTTTCAAAGGGAAGATTAAGAAAGACATATCAAGACACAGAGCAAAATCCTGACTGTAAAGAATTCAAGTTAATTGGTTACCCATTTGCCTGTTCACACGTGGTCAGTATTAATCTAAGAACAATAGAAGCAAAAGTTATGAAAATCATTACATTGGGCAGCAAGATGTTGAGCCCTCTACTACTAAAAGCACCTTTGTTTGGAATATAGAGCTCATGGGAGCAAATCTTCCCATCCGAATGCACTGCCAGCTATTGTAGAAGAGCTCAGGGCCTGTGACAGGGCTGCCTTGTCCCTGACATTGAGCAAACAGGATGCGTACTTCACATTCCAGGCCTACTGGATTTCATATGCTGCTTATAAACCAGGCAAATGGCGTATTGTAGAGAATGGTGCTCCTAGTCGGCAACAAATGGGAACAGAAAACCCTGCTCCTCTTGTACAAAGTTTTCACAACTTCCAACCACATAGTCCCTGTCACAACTACTCAGCTCTGTGACTGTAACATGAAAGCAGCTATAGACAATTCTTTTTTAGCAAACACAGTGGCATTCCAATAAAACTTTATTCATAGGCCCTGAAACTTGAGTTCCTTGCAATTTTCATATACCATAAAATATTCTATTTTTAACTTTGTAAGCTATTTTAAAATGTAAAAGCTATTTTTAGCTCCCAGACTATAAACAAACAACAAACAAACAAAATTAGCCAGCAGTTTGGATGTGGCCTGGTGGATGTGTTTTGGCACCAACCCCTGGTCTACAGTAAATATTAAATAAAACAATAGTGATACAGTTCACATGTATCTTGAAACTTCACTTGTTTGTCAATGAGATGCCAGTGATTTCTTTGTTCAATTGGATATACGTTTTCAAATACTAGAAGAATGTTTTCTCAATTTCTTTCTGCATTAGCCAATTTCCATGGTATAAAAACTCCTCCCACAGTTAATTCCAAGTTATTAGCATGACATTTTTATGCTAGATGGCTGAGTCTTATAAGTACACTACAAATGCAAGACTCCCTTTCTCTGTTCTCTTTGTTACCATGCAGTATGGCATATAGAAATGAATCCATGCTAGGTGCTCAATAAAGATTTACCGATGGAGCAATATATCCATTGGTTAAATCATTTTCTCTGTCACATCAAATCATTTTAAGTGATGGATATAGGTCTGTGCAACCAGATAGTCCATTACCTTGTAGCCTCAGGTGATTACTGACCTTGAGTGTCTATAACTAGTCTTCAACTAGTGGAAGAGATATCAAAGGTCGCAGTTGTTCCTAAACCTTACCCCCTCTTTCCATGAATCTTTTCTTTGATGACTTTTCTCTTTTCTTTTTTTGCTCAAGTTCCTAGTACCTGCATCTGGCCCTACCAGTATTTTAATCTTCTCATTATAATTCAATGCCTATTATGGTGTTGATTTGGAGAGAGGAATAAGCTTTATTTATAAATAAACTTATACTCAAGCTGTAAGTATGAGTTTCACATGGCTGAAATTTAGGAAGTTAACTCCCTGATTTGTCTTAGCTCAATCTGCTTTAACAAAATACTATAGACTGAACTGCTTATATGGTAGAAATTTATTTTTCACAGTTTTAGAGGCAGAGAAGTCCAAGATCAGTTAGTACTGCCAGGTACTAACAGTGTAAGTTTCTGGTGAGGGCTGTTTTCTGGTTCATAAATGGTGTCTTCTCCCAAAGTTCTCACTTGGTAAAAGAGGATCACTAGCTCCCTGCGGTATTTTTCACAAGGACACTAACTCTACTATCAAGGGCTCCACCTTTATGACCCAATGCCCTCTCCAAAAGTCCCATCCCCTAATACTATTACCTTGAAAATTAGAATTTTAATATATGAATTTAGGGGGGACAAAAACATTCAGATCACAGCAGAAAGCCATGGGAATGCACATCTTTATGTGTTTGGATGTATTTTTGTATGACAAATACTGAAACAAACTTACTACTCTAATGTACTAATATTCCTACCACTTTCAGAATTTTCATGAAAAATAAATGAAAATTTTTCCTTCGTCTCACCTAATCTCTTCCCTGAAAATTAAATACTATTAAAAGTTGGGGGACTGTCATTTCTGATTTTTCCCTAAATTTGAAAGTGTAACTCTTTCTCTGTCTCTCTTTAGAAAAAAATAAGATATATATATATAGATAGATAGATAGATATACATATACATACACTAATATATATATATTTGTGTTTGTGTACACACACTATTATATATAGATACATGCATTATTTATTATATATATAAATATATGTAGATGTATTTATATGTCATTTATGAATACTGTGTTAGGTGTATGTAGGTGTGTATATTATTCACATATACAACTAAGTTCTCTCTCCCTCTCCTCCTCCTCACACCCTTCTCTGGAATACTCATTATCCAAAGTTTAGCCTTCAGCATAGTCACTCTTGTCCTTAGTCCTAACTTAAGTTCCACTCCAAGCCACTGCCTTATGCAGCCTCCTTGAGTTCTTACTGTCAAAGAGGCCGAGGGCCCATATTTTCACTTTGATATAATGCTGACATTTGCGTTAGTGGGTACTCTTATTCCCTTGGACTTTATTTATCAGTACCCATCCCCGTACTCCTACTTTTTTTGTATGATGACTCTGTAACTGGCATCCATAGTTATAAAACCATTTAGATTTCCTGGAACCAAATTGCTTTCCAGAACTCCAAAGGCATGAAGCTGATGTGGATATTGATTTCTTGTTTGTTAGTGGCTGGTAATGAGGAGGCCAGAACAGGCACAGGCTGGCAGAAAGAGCACCTGTTCACATCTGTGAACTGCTGGGGGCTGCCCTGCACTGCCTGCTGCAGCTAGTTCTCCTGATGCCTGGGGACTGCACCCTCTCTGCAGACTGCCAGGCTCTGGTAGATTATAGTCACACTAGCTCTGGTGCCTGCAGCCAGAGCTCTCCTGCGCCTACTGCCGCCCTTCAAAGCCATTTTGCCCTTTGTCTGCCAGGGACCTGATAGCGGCAGGGCCCAGCAGCTCCCAGCCAGCTCAGCAAATGTGACATTTTCTGCTGAGGCAAAATTGCACGTAGTGTCTGTCTGCTAGCAAAAGCATCACCTAACAGAAGCGTGTCAGATCCCCAGCCAGCCAGTCACCCAATTATTCATCTTTGCTTTTGCTTTTTTTCTTTTAATTTTTGAGTTCTGACAAATTTGTCTGGCACAGAGTAGGCGATGGAGTGGTGGGTCATTTTTTAAAATTTTTCCTTTGGCTAATTTTCCTTTTCAGCCCTGGAGGGCATGACCTGGATGTGCAGTGCCTTTTCCCTGCTCATTGGGTTCCAAATAAACACACCTGTCATTGACATATCTTTGTAGAAAAGCTTTCTGTTTTCCTCCTGGTAAATCATTAGTGGACATATTGCTGGTTTGGTTTTGTTTTTGAGGTACTGGGAATTGAACCCAGGGCCTGGCACATGCTGACAAGTGCTCTTCCACTGAGGTACATCCCTAGACATTTTTAATTTATTTTGAGACAGGGTCTCTAAAATGTCAAGACTGTCCTTGAACTTGGAATCTTCCTGCCTTAACCACTGTGTCCAGCTAGTATGGCTGTTTTAAATGTGTACCAGGATTAATCTATGGTACAAAACAACTACGTCCTTATCTTATAGACAATTTTTCCTAATTTTAGTAATTTAATTTTATATAAGAAAAATTCTTGGCTTATATATTGCCTTTTCAGGAAGGGCCACTGTGACTGCTCTATTTAAGACTGTATCGGTCACTATCCATAGCCCTGGCACTTCTTAACTCATTTTTTTTCTTTTCATAACCGCAAATTTCTAAATATTCACCATCTTCTCTTTAGTAGAACTTCTGCTCCTCACAAGCCGTATATGTCACCTCATTCAGTGCTTTCCTAGAGTCTAGAAGAGCATCTGCACACATGTGGAGCCATTATTTGTAGAGTGAAAGAAACAATTTGAGCAGACATGAGCTTCCCAGATCCAGGCCCTTTCCACAATCTCCCCTTCTCCTTCTTTCAGTCCTTCCCCTTCTGGCTTTCTTTACCCTTCTGCAGATGTAATAACTCCCTTCCTGAGTTCCTCAATCCAGGTTACAACAATCTTTTCCTGTAGGTTGTGAATGACTAAAAAGAGAGAAATATCACCCCATCCTCTCAAGAATCTGAGAAGAACAGGCAAAAGGAATTTTTCTTTAAATATCTAATTGTGATAAAGTAGACATATAAATTTACCACCATAATCTTTTTTTTTTTGAGAGGGGTGCCGGGATTGAACTCAGGGATAGTCAACCACCAAACCATATCCCCAGCCCTATTTTTTTTTTCTTTTGTATTTTATTTAGAGACAGGTCTCACTGAGTTGCTTAGTGTCTCACTTTTGCTGAGGCTGGCTTTGAACTTACCATCCTGCTTCCTCAGCCACCCCAAGCTGCTGGGATTGCAGGTGTGAGCCACCTTGCCATGAACCACCTT
>CM053412.1:31472259-31563724 GCA_028644305.1 Xerus rutilus
TAAGGTAATTTCTTTATTCCCCAGGTAATTCTTTCCCAACTTTTGCTTAGTTGTTTTCAATATCCCTTCCTTGAATCATGCCTCTGGTTACCTTTTGTCTCTTATTTTGCTGATAAAATGGAAGCAGTCAAAATAAAATCATCTTATCTTACCATCTACAATTCTCACACCATGTTTTGACCTGTTTCAATATGTTTCACCACCTCTTCTGATACCAGGGATGAACTGGTTCCTCTCTTGTCTCATAAAATACCTCTACTATTCTCACACCTTCTTGACTATTCAAGGATTTGGCTTCTGTAACTATCCTTTTCTCCTATATCAATTTTCTCCTTACTGTTTGTTTATAGAAAAATTCCCATTAGTGAACAAACATGTGGTGATATCCACCATCTTCTTGAGTACATCAACTTCTTTGTCAGTTTCTTTGTTTCTATTTATTGATAAAATCATTGGAAGAGTTTTGGTAAAACCTGGCACATTCCCTGACCTCATGGCCATCACAATTTAGCAGGAGATAGACACAGTTAAATAAGGATGCAGATTAGTATGTAATTACAGATTATATTGTGTGGATATGGATAGATGGATGGGTGAGTGGATGAATGGATGGATAGATGGATAGGGATGTACATAGACACATAAATTCAGAGGGAGAGGAGAAATCTAAATCAGTAAAATTTTCTTCTTAATGTGAAAGTAACAGATACGCTCAGATATGGAAATTATCTGGAAGCAAATTACACATGCATGCTTCAACAAATTCCAACTCCCCTTCCCTCCTCGTATAAAATAAAGCTGAACAAATAAATTTTAGCTGCAGAAGATAAGTCAACATGGAAAACATCAGAGGATGTATATGAGGAGGTCAGCAGGAAGCACTGAAATAATCTCATCGTGAATTTAAAACCAGGTAATTATAGTGAAATTCAAACTTTATAACTGTAGGGGAAAGGTACTACTATAAAAACCCAGTAATTTTGATGCAGTAGTTAGTGGCAAAATAGAATCACAGTACTTAGTTTTAAGGTAGGAAGATTGAGGGAATGAAGAGAAGGAGAATGAGGATGTCAACTAATACCAGCCTTCTAAAAAAGAGCAATAGAGACTGTTTCATTTCATATTATGCTTATTTGAAAATAAGTACAAATCTAATTTTGAAAATAAGAAAAAAGGACTTCAAAGATACAACAACAAAAAAATCCCTCATACTCTTCTATTATATATGTGAGATGGACTTCTTGAATAGTTAATAAAATTTTATAGCCGGGCGTGATGGCGCACATCTGTAATCCCTGCACTTTGGGAGGCTGAGACAGGAGAATTGAGGGTTCAAAGCCAGCCTCAGCAACAGTGAGGCGCTAAGCAACTCAGTGAGACCCTGTCTCTACATAAAACACAAAATAGGGCTGGGGATGTGGCTCAGTGGTCGAGTGCCCCTGAGTTCAATCCCCGGTACCAAAAAAAAAAAAATATTTTACTTATTTCAATTAAAATAGCAACAAATATAAATATTAATTGGATTAGATGTTCTTTGGGAAAAAAATAACTTTGAGGAAAAACACACAGAAATTATTCATTGATCTTTCTTCTATTGCATTTATTTGTTTATTTTTCCTTTTTTCATGCCTGCAAAAGTAAAAGCATACATTCACATTGCTTCCTTGTTTGAGCTCACTACTCCCACCCAGGCACTTACACTCTGTCAATGGTGATGGCATTGAGATTTACTTGGTTCTCAAATTTCAGAGAGGCTTTCTAAAACAGTTTCCTGGGCCCCACCTAGAGTGCTGTAAGATTCCAAGTCAGGCACATATTGTTGGCCTAGAGAAAACTCTTTGAGAGCGATGGTTCTTAAAAATAAAGTCCCAAGTTTTTCTTCCCAAGTAAAGACTAGGTCTAAATTCTTAGCTCTGCAGTTCGCTCCCTTGATCTATCGGCTGAAGCAAAATTGTTGATTGTTTGGCACAGTGAATGGAAACATAGTATATTACTTTTATTTTCTTGGTTTTACCTCTACTAGTGTTCCTGAGATGTGGAAAAAGTAAGAAATTCATGTAGATTGTTTTCTTCTGTAGCAGAGAAATACAACAAAGCTTTGTTCTTACATCAGAAAATAATCTTAGCGTTTTTCTCTGGCCATGTGGGATGAACATTGAGAAGAACCATCCCCCCTCTTACTGTGTCCCTGGGTGATTCTATATAATAAAATTTAATTGCAATAGTTTTCTTAGCAATGACTCTAATTCATATATTTGGGTCAAATACAAAACATGCTCCAATATGGAGATTTTGTTTACAAATCCAGGCTTATGCTAAAAAATGCAACCTTAAGGAAGAATTTAAACAGGATTTTATAAGATTTTATTGTTTGCCCTTAATTTGCACATTAAACACTGCTGCTAATATGAAGGATAAAGGTTTAAGTTGGCTTCAAGGTGTGGTACTAAGACTAGCTGCATCAGAATCCCTTTGTTCAAAAGTGTAGATTCTGATCTCCAGTATGAGAAACTGTTGGGGATGAGGCCTGGAAGCTATCTGCTAAACAGTCTCTACAACACAGTATAGATGCTCTAGATGGAATGTCTCTGTATCCTTCCATGCTGCTCTAGGATTGAGCCAGGACCTTTGCCCACTGCCTTTTCTCTCTTTATACTGATTGTGTGTGTGTGTGTTACTTGGGATTAAACCCAAGTGTGTTGCTCATTAAGCCATATCCCCAGTCCTTTTTATTTTTTATTTTGAGACAAGGTCTTTCTAAATTATACACCTTGACCTTGAACTCATAGTCCTCTTGCCTCAACCTCCTGAGTTGCTGGAATTATAGGTGTGGGTCTATAATCCACACAGTAGGCCTGGTTCCCTTGATTTTTGTTCTAGTAGAAAATAACTTGTTCTAGTAGTATATTTGTAAATATGTTTACATATCAATTTTTCTGCTAGACTTTTTCTCTGTGTGAAATAATATGACTATATATTTTGAAACCTCAGTTTCCAGCAGAGTTTGAGACACACAAAATGTTCATAAATATTTATGAAATAAATAAATATATTGAGGGATACATGAACAAATCAAAGAATGTAAAATAAAAATGAACAAGACAATTGGAAGGTGTGTGGGGTTGAACTTAAGGAAGAGATTATGGGAGGGATGAGTAAAATAATATGTGAGTAGAATAATCCATACAAAACACAGCACATGGATACATTCACAGAATAACATGCATGGGAAGGTCCATAGGTGCACTATGAAAAATTTGTCAGAATCAAAATGAAGTCACTTTTGTCAAGACTTAAGATGCTCAAGTAAATAAATTAATGAAGTTAGGGGGTTGAGAAGGATGGGATCACATGCATGTGTACTTGATAACAAATATTCACAAAATATTCTGCAAGAACCATAATCTTGCACAAAGGCCACCACATCCTTATACGCAAAATATTTCCACATGGACATTTGCCCAACAACTGCCTATTTAATTTTGGACTGTTACTGCCTTTGCTACTGACGTTAAACACCCTTGATTTTAATTTTATTGGCAAATGGTTATAATTCCAAAATATCTTATGTAATCCTCCTCATTTTGCCTTTAGAAACTCCCCTTTGCCTCAACTACTGTGTGCTCATAATTTATGATGGCATATTTATTCCCATTGATGTGCTCTGCTATTACCAAACAA
The DNA here is from genome assembly GCA_028644305.1 of Xerus rutilus. Classification (NCBI taxonomy): domain Eukaryota; kingdom Metazoa; phylum Chordata; class Mammalia; order Rodentia; family Sciuridae; genus Xerus; species Xerus rutilus. Next base: position 31,475,941 of record CM053412.1, read on the forward strand.
ATTTGATAATCTTAGGAGATTTTTCCTCTGCATGTCTTTTCTTAGGTTAAAAGCTATGTGTAATATCTAAGACCTAGAAACAACCTCTGTGTCTATCAATAGGGAATAAAGAAACAAATTATGGGATATTGACAAAGTGGAATGTTACATAGCAGCAAAAATGAACAGTGTTGATAAACATATTAAGGTGTATACTTTTTGAAAAAAAAATGTTAAGTGCAAGAAGCTAGATGACACCATTTATAAGAAATTCAAAAGCAGACAAAAATCATCAATAATGGTAGGAGTGAAAATAAGGGTTACTTTAGAGGATGTTACTAGTTGGAAACAGGAATAAGAGAATGTTCTGAGAATTTAGAAATGACTGTCTTAATACAAATGATGGTTATACAGTTGCACACATGAGCACAAATTCCTCTAGCTGTGTTTTTAAGATTTGTGCACTTGCTCTGTGTAAGTTATACCTCATTAAAATAAAACTGTTTGTACGGTGAAAGTCTCAGCATGGGAGCCTCAGCAAGAAGACCATGGAGGAGACAGGCCTTTCAAGATACACCAACTTGGGGATGTGAAATTACCTCAGAGTTGCTCAGATGCACCTCAGGGGAATAATGGCTGCCTTGGGGTGCATATTTATTATATGGCACATCACCATAGCATGATTTGTTCCTTCAGTTTGTGGATCCCTCCCTGACTGTTCCACATAAAAGAAAATGGGTTCACTTTTTTCTCACAGTCATAAAAACTTATCCAAGGAATATGCATTTCCTTCTCACCCATTGAACATGCATTTTTGAATTTATAATTTTCTGTCTCCTCTACCCTATTGAAATCTTCACTGATAGAGTCTATTTGTTTACACTACACCCCCCCAACAGAGTTCATTCTGTGTGGATAACACTCAATACATAGCTGTTAAATTAATGAAAGTATGAGGCATAAATGAATGAAACCACACCTGCCTAATTAGGGACACCAATTATAAGAAATTAAAACTGGGAGTGGGATTTAGAGAAAATCAAGTTTTGATTAGTCAATAAATGTGTTTTTATTCTGGCTGTGTCCAAGTGACTGTGTGGGGTTCACAGGGAAAAGAGAGGTATAACGAATATTCCGTTTCAATTAAATAAAAAATCACCAGTCTTTGGAATATAGAACACATCCTAGGAGGTAGTGGCCATTGGGGTGAGAGATATACGCAAATCATTCAGCACAGGGCAAGGAGGTAACACTGTGATCCATTTCTATGTGGTTGGTGCCAAAGAGGCAACACCATGCCCTTTTGTCTCTTCTCTGCAAGAAGAAATGTGGCTCATGATCATCCATATTAGGCAGTATCTGAGCATCAACAAAGCACTGAGCCATGATTCAGAGCATAGGAACCTGACCCTGTGGCTCCATTCAGACCAAACCAAAAAATTCCACCTCAACATAAGTCAAGGCAAGCTAACCACGCTCCCTTCTTTGTGACCAAATATTGTGCATATCCATCTTTCATGCATTCAAATTTTGTTCTATTTTCTGGTTTCCCCCCAGCTCATTTGGACTGGTTGTGATGCCTGACTGATGACCTTTCATGAAGTTTTCTCAAAAATCCCTATCTCGCTTTTCCTGTCCTAAATTAATTAGGCAATGATGCAGGGCTTTCGTTTGGGCCCCTTGGGAGTGAAACTCTTAGCCTGAACTGTACTGATTAGTTCTCTCACCAGAGTCATGACTTCAAAGGGCCTCTGAGCCTCTGAGAAAAATAGAAAGTCCATGACAAAATGCAAAGGGGAGATGACAGAGGCATTAAGAAATATGTGTAACATGTATTAAAATATCACCTTTCCTCACCCTGTATGACACCCACAATTTATCCAAAATGAGAGAGAAGATTATTAATCACTGAGGCAGTATGGGTTTCTTTGACACTGTAGTCAGGAATGATTTTATATTTTTATCAAGGTATATGTTTTAGTTAGCTTTTTCTTTGCTGTAACCGAAAGACCTGACAAGAACAAAAAGAGGACTATATTCTGGCTCACTTTTTCAAAGATGTTCAATCCACAGATGGTGAACTCCATAGCTCCGGAACCAAGGTGAGGTAGAATATCATGATAGAAGTTAATGGAACTTGTAGCTCAGAACATGGCAACCAGGCAGACAGAACCCTCTGCCCATCAGGGATCAAATATAAACCCCAAAAGTACATCCCCAGTGACCTGCGTCCTCTAACTACACCCTATCAGCCTATAGTCACCACTCAGTTAATCTGTGTCAGTGGGTAAGTCCACTGATTAAGTTATGCCTATCATAAGCTGATTATGTCACCTCTGAAATTCTTGCATTATCTCACAGAAGAGATTTTTGAGATATCTCATATCCAAATTTTAACAGTATAATGTTCATACTTTACAATGCCAAAAAACCTTAGATTCATCACCCAAATGAAGATTCAGAAAATTCCCAGCACCCCAGGATTTTCCTTATTGCTCCTTCTCCATCAATGCCTACTCCAAGATGTCCACTCTTTTATTTTCTATCACTACACAACCTTGCATGTTACTGAACAGCAAATAAATCAAGCATGAAAAATATTATCTTTTGTCTAGATTATTTAATTCAATATAATAGTCTTGAGATTCATCTATGTAATCTCCTGTCTGAATAGTCAGGAAATTCCTGTTTATTTTTGTGACCTTATATTTTTGCATTGTGTACTCATTCAATATTTTGTTTATCTAGTCTTCTTATTGTGGATGTTTTGGGATGTTTGTTTCCATTTGGAAATAATATCAACAATGGAGTTTGAATTATTTATTTTCTTTTTTTGATGATAGGGTCTTGCTATGTTGCCCTGGCTGCCCTTGAACTCATGATCTCCATGTCCAGCCTTCCAGGTAGCTGGGATTCCACTGATTACTCTTTATGAAAAAGTTAATTGATTTAGGGAACTCAGAAATTAAAGTGTTATTTTACCCATGTGTGTTTTATTCACTTAGATAGAGCCACTTACAAGGGATTCTAAAATGTTTTAAGGATCCTATAGTTCTGAAAGCCAACGTCAGCTATAGGAAAGTTGATTCTATGGCTATCCTAGCCCTAAAGAGAGGGTGGAAGGAGTGGAGCTTCTCTTCTCGGCCCAGCTCTGCTAAGGTGCTCAGTGTTTCCACCACATTTCTCACTGGCTTGGATCCTCCACAGTCTGTTGCTCCAGAGAGTGGCACTCATTGCATGCACCTCCACTGGATTTTCAGTCCTAATACTCTTTGCATATCTTTTATTTATTTATTTTTTTGGGTAGTGGAGATTGAACTCAGGGGTACTCCACCACTGAGCCACTTCCTCAGCCCTATTTTTGTGTTTTATGTAGAGACAGGATCTCACTGAGTTGCTTGGCACCTCGCCGTTGCTGAGGATGGCTTTGAACTTGCAATTCTCCTGTCTCAGCCTCCCTAAGTGTTGGGATTACAGGCTTGCGCCACCGTACCGGGCTCTCTTTGCATATCTTATCTCTGGATGTGATGTTGCCATGTAGGTCTGTGCAGTGATCTCTATGATGTTGCCATGTAGGCCTATGCTGTGAACGCTGGGATGTTATTTACCATCCCCTTGACAGCTCTGTTGTCACTGCAGCAACCCAGCTCAGTCCAAAAGTCTTAGTAGATCTGAGTAGCCTAGAACTTGAGGACCTAGAATTACATAGACGAATGTTGGAATTTTTTTTATCAGCAAATACACATCAGTGATAGACTCTTTATACATGAAATATGACTATATAAATTCTGTTTGTCCTCTCTAACATATATTTAAACATAGGAATTAGAACATGCATAATACATGAATAGATAAATATATGATCTGGTTAAGACGAAATACATTATAGAAATAAGAGATGATCAAACACCCATAAAATAATAAAATCCCTTTCTAATAGCAGTTTCACCAAAGAGCAAAATGTGCTTAAGCCTGTCACTTTTCACCGTGTGGTCAGGCCCAGTGAAACCTTTCTCTGACAGGATTCTGTCAGCATTGATGCCATTTAGACCTTAATACTTAATTAAGGCTCTTTTATTTTCTTCACAGCCCATTTTTCTTTGACATTCTGCAGTAGCTTTCCTCAGATATCTCTTACTCTCTCCACACCATAGAACACTATAAGACATATTCTTTGCCCACATACTTAATGCAAAAAATATGGGATTTGGTTTATAGCCAGTGTGTTTGGTTCAAGTAATTAATATACACAATTACTACCCAGATTTTATTTTATTTTTTAGTCTGGCCTCAGTGAGCATATATAATTATGATGACTTTTTCATTCAGTCTCTTGTAAAGTGATGGTTGCTTGTTCTGTGTACTCACTTATGCACATTATTTGAAACTAAAAGAGCAAAAATGATCGAAGAGAGGTGTCTATTTTTTCTCAATAAAAACAAAAGTACAGCACCAATGCAATCTATGAAAGTTATATCAAATGTTTCTGTGCTCTATCCCTCAACAATGTGTGTAGTACACTCGGAGGCATATAAATACAAACCTGTTATGTTATGCGTCTTGAGTTTTTGCATTCAAACACTTACAAACATTTCCCAGAAAAATGCCCCCAATGTTTCTAATTATATTTTTCACAGACTATGTAAAACTCCCATAAGATCACTAGATTATAACCCTTATTTGGAGGAAAGACTTAATCATCAATATCTTCTCCCCATAATGCTGAAGACATGAGTTTTCACACACTTGATACGTTTGGAGAGCTCAACTGCAAAATGCTTTAAGAAAACTGAAATTGCTATAATGTAATAACTGCCATATTAATGTTTATACTTACCCTGATAAACCTCAGAGTTCACAATGTATTAAAGATAAAACTTTCATCTTAAGTTAAAAATTATGAGGATTTTAAAATTATGAGGATTTACTATCTTAAAAATAGCTTAATTTTTATGATGCATATAAATAAATGCAAAGAGATGTCTACAACATATTTTCAAAGTGATTAAGGGCAAAATGATAAAGAATTTAGCTCTTGACCATTGCTGAGTACATAAGAAGTACTCTGAAAACATTCGTTGAATGCACAACTTGTGCACTAGGTTAAATTTTATACAAGGAAATCAAAACCATCTGTGAATACTAAAAACTGAATGAACAACACAAGTCTAAACAGTAAATACTTTTAAAATCATACTTACCTGCATCATATTTATATATGTATATCTGAAATAAGTAAGGTTCTTCTATTATTTAATATTTCTTTATACACACTTATACTCAACTTTGGTAGAATGTACCTCAGACTCCACGGAACACTATAAGTTCCCACTGTTATATTGCGGAGTGTGGGATGTCCTGTTGGTTTCCCCATCAGATTCCCTGTTGTTTAGTGCTGATCCTTTTCTGAGGAAGTACCCTTGTCCAAACAGGAACACTTGTTCTGATATTACACATACTTCCTTCTAGGCAGTCAGAAGCCAAGGACTATCTGACTCTTTTCAATAAAATAGCCTCTTGCTTCCATAGGGGAAGACTCCAGCATAATTCATATGAGACAGAGCCTTGCAAAGTTAGACTGGAGCTAGACTCCAGCAAAGTTCACATCGGTGCTTAGTTCATTTATCCTGTCTTATCCAGATTTCATCGTTTCTTCTTCTGAGAGTACAACTCGATGAATCATTCCCACAAGAATTTCTCAAGTTTTAGGCTTTATGTTCTAGCTCTCTAACCTTAGACAACTGATGGAAAAAAAGTTGTTCTTTGGAAGAAGACTAAATATGGGATCCAGCAGGTTGATCACCAGACAAATGGACTGGTAGCCATGACAGCTCTGTTAGAGTGGTCGATAGAGTATTAAGTCTCTGGCATCACAATACCTAAGGTTTTCATCGATAATAAACTGGAAGGAAATACAGGTGGAAAGGGAAGCACTAGCTGCTGTAAAGACTCTCATATTTGTTAGATACAGGAAGACATAACTACAAGAACTTTAAAAATAGGTATTTCTAATGATTTAAAGAATTGATGAGAGAATGATGTCAAGGTCAGATTGAGTAATCAGCAATTCAAAAGCATTTAAAGAAACACTCATGACCAGTGGCTGGACGGCAGACTGTTAAATATTAGGCAAAGGACTTAATTTTGAACAGCAGGACTTCAGACAAAGGAGAATGTTTAGGGGGCTGGGATTATGGCGCAGTGGTAGCGTGCTCGCCTAGCATGCATAAGGCACTGGGTTCGATCCTCAGCACCACATAAAAATAAAATAAAGATATTCTGTCACCTACAACTAAAAAATAAACATTTAAAAAAAAAGGAGAATGTTTAGTCTAAGAAGATATACTATGCTAAAATCAGGGCCTAGAGAGGGGGAAAAATTGAAAACTTAGTGTTAGGATTGACATACACAGGTAGATAAACTTTAAAACCTTAAATGCCCCAATTGCTCTGAAGACTATGGACCTCCTTGTTGAAAAAGCAGTTGGATTCTCTGACTGGGAACTATGGAGAGGACTCAAATAAGGCAGAACTTTCAAAGCAAAGTTTGACATACTAAAGATAATTTTGTAACTTTCTTCTTTGTCATCACATCCACAAGTAATGTCAAAGTTTTACATCAACCAATGGGCAAATGCCGTGTCTGCTAAGGGAAAAGAGCAGGTACACACCAAAAGATCTTCAGAATGTGTCTCACATGTACTGGCAAATACCAGAAGATTGTTCTTGAGAACATATCCTCAGAGGTAGAGGAAGATACAAAAGTAGATGAAGGAGATAGTGGGGAACATACCCATGTTAACTTCTTGCCTATACTCTGGAAGAAATTTAGAAGAGATCATGCTTATTAATTCCATAAGAGATGCATGAACTTCTATGGAAAACTGCAGAGGGAAAAATCAAATTCTCGGAGGACTGGGTCACCTATAATGTGTCTACTACACTTTAGTACACAAGACTGGAAGACCTAGAATTTGTCTCTGTCCATCTGTAGGGCTAGGGTTTCCTTTGTTTACCAAAGTAATGAAGAAATGCACTGATAAAGTGGGTAGAAGTCTTGTTCAGAAATTCAGTAACTATTATGTTCTATCAGGCTGGGAATGACAAATGATATGGTGATATAGAATTGAAAAATGATATGGAATTGAGTTCCATAGGAGCCTAGAAAACCAGAGACCAGTTGGCAGCACATAACCATTAGAGGCCAGGTCAGGATAATGACTAAAATGAACAACATAGTCCATAGAAATGTATAAAGATGGTTAATAGAGTATGATTACTTGTTCTTTTCAATGGTCATCAGAAGTAAACCAGGTAATCAGATGGTGTAAATAACAGAATGCCTTTTCCAGGGCTATGTAAAATGTAGGGCTATGTAAATCATCTTGGTCTCTTTCAGCAGCTGAGAGACTTGATGGTCTAGACATTTTGGAGAACATCGCAGTGGTCTACTATATTGATGACACTGTATCAACTAAAGTGGATGGTCATGAATTGGGAAGAATTATAGATCTCTTTAGGTTCCAGATTATGAGTCATAAATGCTACCAAGGGCACTGATACATCAAAGACATTTTAGGGGTACAGTAATATTTGACATGCTAGGAAATCCCTTCCAAAGTATTGGCATCTTCCGACTTTCCTCTCCTACCATGAAAAAACACACACAATATTTGGCAGGCCTCTTTGAGTTCTGGAAGAGGCACATTTCACACTTGGGAATCCTCCTCTGATCTTGTTATTGAGTGACATGGAAAATTGCCAGTTTAGAACAGAGTAAAGAGCAAGACAGAATTGTGCTGTAGATCCAGTTTTGCAAAATTAGCTTTGTCACTTAAGCCACCCAGAAGGATTCTTAGTCCATTTAGACGACTATAAGAGAATAACACAGACTGCATGGATTACAAACAAATTCTCACAATCCTGGAAAATGGGAACTCCAAGATTAAGGCATCAGCAGAATCTCCAGTGAGGACTCACTTCCTGGTTCACAGTAGCCCTAGTCTCACTGTCTACTTAGTTGACGAAAGGAGCACAGAGGCCAGCCGATGCTCCCACCAGTAACTTTGTCACTAAAAATATCTGTGGTTTCCTCACATTCACTTTTTTGTCCTCCTGTCAGTAACCAGCAAACACAAAAGGGAATATCTCTCTGCAATCATTATGAGGAGGCAGGACTACTACTGCTTAAAAATAGTGAAAGAAATACATTTAGCATGCAAGTGACCCATTAGAACCTATTTAGTACTCTTCTGCCCTGTAACTATAAGTAGGTGGTTACCTGACCAGAGCTAGAGAAGGGCATGGTAGCAGGGACTGACACTTCTCCAGGATGAGGATCCGAAGTAATCCACCAGACAACCCACTTAGCCCAGGGGAAGTGTTGGCTAAGGCTGTGGAGAGTCCAGATGGTGAAGGGAGATAATGAGCATTGTTGCAACCTCGCAGTCAACTGTTCCAGCAGTACACTGACACTGTATCACTCATAGATTTTCCCAGAAATTGTGATCAATCAGAATCCCACATTAGCTGTTCCTGGACTATGTGAATTCACTGTGAGAAGCAAGTGCATCTGAGTAGTATAAGGTGTGGACTTTAATGTTTGTGTTTTCACTTCACAAATATGCCCTTTACCTAAACAGTGCATCTTTTCCCCAGTGCACTCATGCCCCAGCAATGGTGGTATCTTCTGGTAACTGCTCATAGCTTTCCCCCTTTTCTTCGAAAATTCCCTCTGCTGTTTGAGTACCCTCTCTCATCTGAGAACATCATTTAGGATGTAACCCTTCTATGCCTGTTCATGCCAGGCTGCCATCAGTAGGCCATGGCTAACTGACTAAGACAATAGAAGCAGCTCTGGTAGGCCAAATCTGTGGTACCACTAATCCTCCAGCATTCTCTGGGGTCCAGATGAAGCCATTCTTGAGTAAATAGAGCATCCTGATTAGCTCTCTACCCTTTTCTGTCTCATAACCCTCTTTTCCTTAGACCTTACCCTTAATAAATCTCTTTTACTAGAATCCCCTTCAGGATGTTACTTCCTTGTGAATCCATCCTAAAGGTCATATTTATTAAAGAAAATCCTAAAAGAGTCATTGAATGCTGACAGGATTTTTCTCTCTAGGGGAACTTGTGGTCTCTTGCACCAAACATATAAATGGGGATCCACCTTTGGTTAAACATTGAGAGAAGCATCAATTAAATTGCATTCCTGTCATGCACTTTGAGAATAATATATCTAAAGATACTTTTTTGCCCTTGAGAAATATGGTATCTAGTCAGGCAGCTAAAACTTAGGTCCAGAAATTATTAAGATTAATGTGCACAATTTAAATAAACTTTTACTATCTAGGTTTACATTATCCAAAGAGTCTAGAAAATAGGTTTTCTAGATTATGGAGAGTTTATGGGTGAAGCATTAGCATTAAAATCATAACCAGTTTGGATGAGAGTCTATAAATTTTTATTACAATTTGCATGCTTTCTTAGACAGAGGATATTGGATATTATTTTGACTGTTTTCGATGACTTAAAGTTATTGTTATTAACAGCCATTTCTGCTTGAATGTACTATAATAGTGTTGCCTCTGACTCTGCTTGGATGTGTTTGGATATGCACCAAATGAATAATGATGGCTTTGTTTTGTGTTCTTGTGTCTGATTTTTGATGGTGTTTCTATCTTTTCCCATTACTTTACAGTTTCTTACTTTGTACTCACTCATTGCAGCTCCTTTCTCTCCTTCTATTGATTATTATTTGTGTCTTATTGGCATGGAAATTAAATAATAATAATAATAGTAGTAATAGTAGTAGTAATAATAATTGGATGCTTAGTATATCTCAGGCATTTTCCAAGGAACTTACATACATTCATTCACAATGATCTTCACAGTATGGAAACTCATTACACATTTTTTTCATAGTAAGAATAAACTGGTCCTACTAAACATCATATATGGCTTTCATTTGAACCATGCACATAGATAGTCTTTAATTCATGAACTTACTGACATTATTTTATTGGTTCAGAAGCTTAATTTTTGTGTCCTTCTAGGTTCTGAGATAAATCGTGGCTAAGTAAGAAAGGTAGGATATTCTGTGATAGTTGAGTTCTGCCTATAAATATGGGAAATTATGTGACTGAGACTAAGAATGCAAGGGAGTTGGAGCATAAATCACCTCCAGTGAGGTGCTGGAGATCTGCTTGGGCAGTGAGAGAATGAAGGGCACCCCAAGTAAGAGAAATCATTTTTACAATGCTGCATCGTGAAGTGCAAGTTTACAAAGGATACAATTTAACAGTCACTGACAAAAATTTCCAAATAATTTTCATGCATTTCATTAATTCTGAAAGGATGTCTTTTCATGTGCTCCATGATGATTCTAAAGTTCACTTTCAGCTTTTACACTGATGCCTTTCCCAGGAATTTCTTACATTTAACATAAAAACCATTAAGTTGGTAGAAAAAAAATAAAACAGGATATCTTTAGATATATCCTTTAATTTACATTGTAGCATTTTCTTAGATTCCAGTCGGAACCTGTTATGATAACCTAACCCTCTTATTCTGGCATATCTGAGGAAACTCGGAAGGGGCCAATTCAGTCATTGACCTTTTATCCCCTTTATTAGTGTTTCAGTTAATATAACAGAACACCATCTATATTATAAAAAAAATGTATCCAGGTTTCTTCTCTGATTCTGTTCTTAGCTTTTCCTCCAGGGAATGCTGGATTAGTGTCTTTTTGGCCTCCCATTAATTTAAGACATTCTTTTCAAACATGTGTATAACACTCCCCAAAGTATTATTGGTTTATAAATTACACTTGTTGTTTCAGGGCAATAAATGGAATGATGAATGCATGCTTTGTTCAATCACCTTTTTATTCATGAAAGGCAAAACAAATATTCTAAAAAACATTTATCTACATCAGGAATAAGCTATAAACCTTTCAAAAATGCTCCAAGTAATCTAGAAAGAAACCACTAATTACTGTCATCACAAAAAGAATTCAACAGCTCTAAAGGCTCATGGAACCATAGAATGTTAGAGATGGAAAATCTAGTCCAGTACCCTCCCTTTATAAATGAGGAATTAATGCTTTTGAGAGTAGGAGTGGTCATGCAATGCATCCAAAGAATCGTTGAAGCCACCAATCCTAGGCTCCTGATCTCCTGATTCTGTATTCATGGCAGTTTCACCCCAGGAGCTAGGAGAATAGTATGGACCACCGCCTACTTCTTCCTCTTCAGTTTCTCTGTTAAAGTTTTATTCTCTATGCATATTTTCACTTGTTAGGATGGATCTTAACATGGACAGACAAAGAGCTCTAAAGAGAGAAGCTGGGGTTGTGGCTCAGTGGTAGAGCGCTTGCCTAGCATGTGTGAGGCACTGGGTTTGATCCTCAGCACCACATAAAGATAAATAAATAAAGGCATTGTATCCATCTACAACTAAAAAAAAATTTTAAAAAGAGACAACTCTTTAGAATTTCCATTTTGTAAATGTGTCCTGCAAGTTATTTCCCCTAGTAAAATGTGCAGGTTTATAACTCAGCACTCCGTAGTTCATCTGAAAGTTGAGGGTGAATAGAGAAGAAATGAATTTTCAGACAATGTTAGAAAAGGCCACCTTCTTCTCCAGCTGAAATTGCAAAGTGCTGATTTTAGCATTCTTTCAATCTATCTACACAAATACTAGCATGTCGCTTTCTCAATTCATCTTTAAAAATAAAACTCAAGAAGAGCAGCCCTTTAACATTTCAAGACATATGTTTGCCTCTGTTGAAACCATAGATTGTGTAGGTGATATAAATCAACATCCAAAGGAAGGAGTGAGTGTGAGATCTCAGTGTTTGGCTTTACTATAAATAGTTCTCCCCCAACATACTACCATTAACCAAATTTTTCATATCCCCACAAATAGTCAACTTTTCTTCTTAACTTTTTATTCTTAAATAATTTCAAACTTACAAAGAGCATTTGGAGAATTTGCAAGAATAGCACTTTTTACTTAGGTTGCCCAGTGGGCTATATTTTAGAACTCTCTGTGCATCTGCACAGGTGTATACATTACTGTCCTTTTTGAACCCAGTGAGAATACATTGCAGAAGTGACACTCTCTTTCTTATGAACACGTCAGTATGTCTCTCCTCTAAATCAAAAGCATTTCCACACGCATGTATTAATCAAGAAAATGACATTTATGAAACACTACTTCTAATGAATGGAACAATTTAAATGCTTGATGTTGTCACTTACGTATTGTGTTTTCCATCCACTTCATGACCAGAACGATAATCATACAAAGCATTTAATTGTTATGTCTCTTTAGTGTCCTACTATGAAATTTTTCAATTTTTCTTAGGTTTCTGTGGGGGGGGTGTGTGTGTGTGCACGTGCACGTGCGCGTGCGCGTGCACATACTTGATAATTTTTAGCCCATCTAAGGTATATTGTAGAGTATCTCTCAATTTGGACTTATTTGCAGTTTCCTCATGGTTAGGTTAAGGCTCTATATTTATTGCATGATATTACAGAAAGGATGCTGTGTAGTAGTGTGTGGTACCTACAAGGCAGCTATATTTATTTGCGCCCTCTCCAGTGATGTTAACTTTGACCACTTAGTTATGGGGTATCTACTAATTTACTTTACCATAATATGACTATGTTTTCCTTTTGCAGCCAGTATTTTATTTTTTGTTTTTTTAGTACTAGAGAGTGAACCCAAGGGTACTCTCTCTATCACTGGGCTACATCTCCGGTATTTTTTTTTCCTTTTTTTTTATGACAGGACATTGCTAAATTGCTGAGGGACTTGCTAAGTTGCTGAGGCTGGCCTTGACCACGTGATTCTCCTACCTCAGTCTTTCAAGTCATTGGGATTACAGGCGTATGCCATTGGAGTCAGCTTAATGGATATTTTATGAGAAAATACTTTGTAAATATTCTGTTTCTCAATAATCTTTTGCCTACTTGTTTTATCATTTGCTTATGATTCTTTGAATCAGTTGTTGCTATGATATTTATCAAAGAATGATTTTCTAATCGCACAACACACACATATATGTAAAGTTGGTTGATAGTGAATTATAAGGTGGAGCTTTCTCTTAACTATTTACTTATTCACTTATTCAGTATATCAGTATGGACACATGCATGCCTATTCTTTTAATCTGATAGCTCATTAAAGTCACCACTTATTTTGATGCTCAAATTTTACTTAATGTGGCCAAAAGAACTCTGGTTAAGCTGAATCGTGTGTTCTCTTGGCAAATGTGTGTTTTCTTAGCACTCCTACATTCCTGGAGCAAAAAAATATTCCAGGTTCATCTTGTACTTTTACTTGCCTCACCATGGAATCAAACATTTGTTCAACAAATCTTGGCTCTGTCTAGTGGAAAACAGCTTTTAGAGCCATGATAAGGATGCTAGGTATGCTCATTGATACTTGGATGTCATGGCTTTTAGGCCTTGTTTGTGGAGAGAAATAGATAGTTTAAACACATGTGCACACACACACACACACACACACACACACACTTGTCTAACTACATTTATCTACATATTCTTCTTTGTTTACATATATAAGCCATATATTCCTATATATCTGTATTTTACCTAGATTTTATATATACATATGGATCCACATGTGTTTTTTGTGTGTATATATATGCATGAAAGTGTTTTTAATTTATATAAAATATATACAAGATACATAATATAGCCATATATAATCACATATTCATCTTAAAAGACATGTATTCACACTAATTTCTCTGATTTCAATCTGAGAGTTCATTTTAGACTTCCTGTGTTCCATATTTTATAAATGAGAATCTTGAGCTAATTTCCCCTAATATACTTGTGCATTTATTAATTCTTGTTATAGATAACCAATCTCCTGTTCATCCCAGGTCCCTCCTTGAGCTCTGCTCTGCATGCTCCACAAGCCTTATAGGCTGACATTAGCTCCTTGGCACTAACATCCTGGATTTCCTCAGATCCTGCTACTCTGACCCCCTCTTTGTGGACCTTGCTGGTGCTGACCAAAGCAAAGAAAGATGAGAAAGGTGAGTTGATAGATGAGTGATCAAATAAAGATTGAGGATATAGGAACAAATTAATAGGACAATATTTATCAAGTGACTGTGGCAGTCTAAATAGTAAGAATGAATTTGAGGAAACTTGTCAGTTCAGATGAAATAGATTGTGGAGAATTCCTTGACTGATGCTTGTTCTAACTTCCAAGCAAGCAACAGTGCTCTCAGGTTACATCTGCTTAACGATTAATTGGCTCAGTGTGTCCACTCGCTGCTTATTCTGTTGGGCAGACTGTATCTGGAAAATGCTATTCAACAGACCACTCCATCCTGTAAAAAGATGGGGAACTGAGAAATCAGAGCCAGCAGGGCACAAAGAGGATGGAATGAAGGTATTGTATGAGGAGAGGATGGAGGAATCCATAAAGCAGAGCATGTGGTACCACAGCCTCAGAAGGGCGACCCTCAAATATCAAGTTATGCTATTTGAGTGGCTGATTGATTTACTCTGGCTTCAAAGGTAAAAACTAATAACATGAAAAATATACATACATATATATATATATATATATATATATATATATATATATAGACCTAGGCAGGTAGTGACACAGTACAAGGCAGAACTTCATCACCTGGGATGAGCTACTCCATGAGATGTCACTGGAAAGATTTCACTGGGTGGTGGGGGATGGACCTTCTGTTGCCAGTTCTCAGAAGGGAAATGAAATATCTCAAATGTTTTCTGTCACATCTAGCATTTATCATTTTATGAGTTTCTTTAATTCCAGTGTGAAAAAGTTTTTTGGCATATACTGCAGTCACGCAGTCACTAGTCTTTTAGGTCTGCTGTAGAAAAATTACCCAAAACAGCAACTTAAAAAAAGAGAGAGAAATTTATTTTCTCATAATTTTGGAAGCTAGAAGTCTGGAATCAATTCTACTGGGCTATCATTGAGGTATCAGTAAGGTCACTCTTTCTCCAGAGGTTCTGGGGAAAAATGTGTTTGTTGCCTTCTCCGTTTCTAGTAGCTGCCTGCATTCCTTGGCTTATGGCTGCATCTCTCCAGTCTCTGACTTTTGAGTCTCATGGCTTTCTCCTCTTATGTATGTACCTTCTCCATACCTTCTCTTATAAGGACACTGTAATTGCATTTTGGGCTGTTCCGCATGATCAAAGAAAATATTTACATCTCAAAAATTTTAACAATCACTTCTGAAAAGACATTGCTGTATAAAGTAATATCCACAAGGTCAGGTATTAAGACATAGCTATCTTTTGATGGCACTATTTGGTCTACCACAGTCACTTTTGCAATAAAGGGAAACCTAGGTAGGATGGCAAAAGTAGTATTTTATGCCATCTTTGTCACCTTATCACCTTTGTCATAATAGCAGATCATTAAGTCTTTGCAGTATTCTGCAAGCAGCAATGTTCAGTATCTATGTTCTGTTCCTAGTAGTTTGTCCTCTGAGATCTCATATAGAAAAGAAGAACAAATTTGCCTTCAGTAGCCACTATCTGCACTAATCTCTTTTCTTCCCTTCTCACAAACTTATACGCCATTGTGTACACAAGGTGGATAAAGTCGGAACCATTAAATTTGTAATGTTCCAACTGAGATAGACTTTGGTTTCTAAATATTTGGTTGAATGAGACTGAATAAGTCAGGAAGGAGATTTATATGTCAATTTTCATATGCCAAGTAATTTACCATTCTTTGCATAGGCTTTTTCATTAGATCACCATATAATTATTGATTATATCCTCATTTTAAATATGAGGATTGGAATTTAAAAAGCCAAACCTCAACCTAATCTGTCAAGAAGGGAGCATTTTTTTCAATTTTATGAAAGTATTAATGAAGTTCAGAAGCTAATTTTTCAAAGACTCATAGAGAATACATGGTAAAACTAGGTTTTGAAAGTATGTCCAACATCAAAAGATATCTTCCTAGAAAAAAAAGGTAAAAGAAACAGTTTTTTTTTTCCAGGTAAAATGAACTGAAGTACTCTATAAAGGTCTCTCCATTATATATTATCCATAGATAATACATGGTTTCTAAATTCCCTTTATTAGCACTTTACTCTTTTGGGTTAAGACACAATACTTCCTAATAACTGGTTAATGTCTCAAAAAGGCAATGTATAATATTTTTTTAAAAAATTTGACATTACAATGTATTCAAAATAAAGAGAAATATGGAGCATACACCTAACCTGAATGTCTGGTAAAGATGTGCAGTGATTCTGGACAACCTGCAGGGGCAGCTCAGTAGGAGAATTCGAGGGATGCCAGTAGCCAAACATATGGGAGCAAAAGAGTGCCAAAGGTAACTTTTCTTGCTTTGCAATTTGCTAAAGATGAGTTTTCCTTGAACTCTGTACTGGCTGAGCCTCCGTAAAGTCCTTTTGATCGTGATATTGAACAACATCATTTAACTTTTCCATGTATATTTAGAGGTGAAAACACATTAATAAATTGTAAGTTTCGTGAATAAAACTGTCTTTGGAATTACCTACCTTATTTGAGTGAATACACTCAGTGAATTTACAATGATTAATGGTAATACGATGAACACCCCAGCGCATAATAATGATTTGCAACTTATTATACAACATTGCCAATATTTTGTACAACCAAGCAGCACAACATGCACGAAATTCAATGAAACCTTTTTAAACAAGCCATGGGAAAAGGGAAGAGCAGATCAAGCCACACACACTATCTCTGGGGACAGAAGCTTCTCTTCCATCATAAATAGATTGCTCTGGCACCCATGAAAGGCAACAGGGGCAGTTAGAGGACTGTGTGAAGAGATATGACTGTCACAAAGGAAGTGGAGACAGAGGACTGCCTCTAAGGAATGCAGTGTTTCTGAACCTGGGAGAACACAAAGGCCAAACTTCCTTCAAAATTAATAACTTTAAATTCTGGATAGCTGAAAACAATACTGAAAAGCAACTTAAGAAGACAACCCACACATTCGGCAAAATTTGAAAATAGGGGATAGCCTAGCTTCAGAATATGCACAAATTATTTTTAAATGTCAGCAAGCAGTCTTTTACATTGTAAGCAAAACATGGGGAAAAGGAGACAAAAGCATGTTGACACAAAAGCATTGAAAGAAAGCGTAAGTGCACCCTGAATATAAAAGTATTAAATATTTTTAAATAGTATGTGTGCAGATCAGAGCACATTCTAGAAACTCATAAGAAAGAGACTTGAAAATGTACATAGCTAGAAGTGATAGCCTTCAACATATTTAATTTATCAGGTTTTTTAAAAAAGAAAGCCAAATAGAAGAGAAAAATTATTTAGAAATTGAGTGGTAAAGAGTAGGAGATGAGAAAGAAAACCAAAATATCAGCACACACAAATCCTTCCCTACTGCGTGCACACATGCACACACACACACACACACACACACAAAATCTATTAAAGGATATTGACTTTACCATATTGAAAAGTATGTGGCACCTGTAAACAAGAAATCCTTAAAATTACTTTAATACCAAAAAATATGAACAGAAAAGAAACCCCTAATAGACCCATGCAGATTTACTCTTTAAAAATGAAGAAACCAAGATTGAAACAATACCAACAGAAAATTCTTCCTGAATTATATATTAGAAGAAACTGTAAGACAACATTCAAAGTTAAGGTGAATATCCTCAAAGAAATATTTTTGGATAGAAAAACTACTTTCAATTAGAAATTCAAATTGAATTTGGAAACTGGTAAGAAAGAGAGGGGTGATAGATTGAAAACAGTAAAAAAGAGTTAGGGGAGATAGGTTCAGAATAGTAAAGAAGAGTTATTTGAATTTGGAAATGTAAGGGGAAAATTAATCCCCCCAAAAGACTACTTTTTAAATATATTGGTACGAATATTTAATGGTATAATACAAGTAGGTTTTTCCATACACAAAGGAACAGAGAAAACTACGTACTGAAAGGGCTCATGGTTCTATGGGAAAACTAGCCTGGAAGGATGAACTACATTATCTATATTACAAAGTATCATACAGGTATAAAAGGTAATGAAAATGAAGATAATCGTTATGAACTAACATGGAGTGATAAGTCATATTTTTAAGTGACTAAATCAAAGTAGAAAGGAGTTCTTATTGTACTCTATATTTTTTGTAAAAAAAGAATTGAATATAAGAAAATAAGTACATACCTAATCCTTTATGCAAAGATAAAGAAAAGAAAAAAACACAGATTAAAGAGATCTATTGCCTATCAGGGTGTAGGAGAATAGAATTGAAGGTAAAAAGAAATGAGAATCATGTAGAGAAATGAAATGTGGATGATATCTGTCCAAGTTTATCTTATTTTTTTATCCTCTGACATTTAGAACAATGCTAAGTTTTCACATAGTCAAAGAAATAAATAACTTAATTATAAAGCAGGATTTGTAGGAACCTAAAATGGAAGACAAACTGTAGAAAATGACTCTAACTTTCTTGCAAATAACTTTATTGCAATGACACGGGAGAGGAAAAAGAAATAAACTAATTTAAATAACTTTGGAAATAGTATTTTTATATATACTATAATGCCTAAGACTAAAAGAAGTATCTACAAATATTGTTCTTTAGCTACTAAACCCATTTCTAACAATAGTATGGGCCAAAATTTTAATTACATTATGTGCATTAAAAGATGGAGAAAAAAATTTAAAAATATAGATACTGATAGTCAATTTTCTTATTATTAGAAAATAAATTACATTTATATATAGAAAGAGAGAAAGAGAGAAAGCCAGAATGAATTTTGTGGTGTTGGATTGAAACTGGAGGTATGAATTACTGATAAAAATGTTTTTATATGCTGCATATGTAAATACACACACCTTTATATTATACACACTTGCAAGTGTGTCTGTATATATACATTTTTACATCTGGTCTCTAAAAGGTCTAGAACTAATGACACTTTGATATAGTGGCACATATAGTATACATATTTTGGTTTTCGAAATAAACTTTTCTCTTCCAAAACAAAACAGGATTCCTTGGAGCAATTTCTAATTCAAGATCTGGGATAGGGGAAGTATACATTGAGTCTAAAATATTTTGAGATACTAAAAAGAAAATAAGTACTTAAAAATTACGGAGATGACCTAGAAAGATGCTAGAGCAATCCAAAGGAGGTTCCATTCCAAATATATAATAACAAGCCATAATCATAATGAGAGTAATGGATTATATTCTAGAAAATTAAAATCAATATCTACAAGCCTATACTGATATAAATTAAACAGTTAAAAAATAAAAATGAGCACCGTTAGTCTTTTATTATAGCAGAATGACAATTAACAAATATAACAGAAATAATATCAGTCACATCAAACCCTTATTGTTTCAGGTAGGAGGTGATGCTAAAATCAATGAGCAAAATTACGATAAAAACTAGGATATTTTCATAGTCACAATGTATACCCTGAAGACTATTTATTGTGTGTGTGTGTCTGTGTGTGTGTGTGTGTGTGTGTGTGTGTGTGTGTGCGTGTTGGGGGAGTAACATTAACCCTTGGAGAAACCCGGCTATCATCTTAACCAATTGATCAATGTTGACATCACCTGAAATGGAACCATCACCAATATCAGGTGCCTTCCAATATGATGTGTGAGCCAGACAAAATATACTTTCCATAGCATGCCTGGCACAAATGCAGAACCAAATTTTAAGTATAAAGAAATTTCAGATTAAACAAAATTGAGGCTTATTCTATAGAATAATTACAAAATTACTATTGTTCACCTTGGAAAAAAAAATATGAAAGTTAAAGAAAGACTGAGGAACTGTACCATATTGAAGAGACTAAGGAGATATGACAGCTAAATTCTATGTGTCATCTTGGATTGGATCCTGGAACAGAAAAACAGTGTTACCAGGGCAATTGGTAAATTTCAAATGAGGTCTGTAAATCAGACCTCAGTTAAAAGTATGAGATCAATGTTCATTTCCTGATGCTGCCAATTGAACATGGTTATGGAATATACCAATGAACATTTGGGAAAGCTAGAGCAAGGACACACAGGAATTCTTTGTACTAATTATGCAACACTTTTGTGGATCTGAAATTATTCTTAAATGATAAAGTTAAAAAGTAAAAGATGAGTAATTGCTGGAGACAGGCTTCCTATTATATATCTGTATTCCTTCCACTTTGATACAAACTTCTAACAAAAGTGGAAAAAAACACTCTCTCAAACTCCAGTGTGGCACATGCAAGAAACTGAAACCTAAAAGGCACAATTAAAATGTAAATTCTAATGCATGACTTGAGCGCTCATGTCCTCCAAAGGCCTATGCGGTCTTCAGCATCATCTTGGTCTTCAGCATCATACTATTAGGAGGGGGCAGAACATTTACAAGTATTTACTTTAAAATTAATTCCTTTAAGAGCCATCTTTCAGGTATTAAGTTTGGAGATCTGGCCTTGGCAAAGACTGTGGGATCCTGGTCACTCCTCTTTCTTTTGTTTCCAGCCAGGAATTGACAGTACATGCTCCCTCCATGGTTTACTGCCTCAGCATAGGCCCAAAAGCAACGGACTGAAACCACTAAATACATGAAGCAAAAGAGAGCTTTTAAATGGATGCTTATGGAGTCTAAATTTGAGGGCATAGTGGTAAGTGGAAATGAGTTAAGTAGATATGGATCAGGAGGAAGATGACAAGAGAGCATTGCCAAGACCAGGGTGACTGAAAGAAGTGATAGAAAAAAAGGAGAGTTCCCTGTGGCCAATCCGGGTGGGAAGAAAACCAGAGCAAGGCAGTGAAATGCGTCCTATGGACACAAGAAGAAAGCTAAGACACTCCGTCAGTGTCAAGAACCTGATATCAATTGTGATATGTAGCCCAACTGCCTTCCACAGAAAGAGATGACAAGCATTTCTTGTTGAGTATAAGCAAAGAAGTTATTATATCTAACTATGCAACATAGAAATTGAAATTGGCCAAGTTTTCCACTTGAGGAAGGGCTGGATCCTGAAGCCAGCCTGTGGACAGTTGGCAGAGGCAACATCAGTCTATAAGAATCACATACATGCGCAGAATCACTGTGCTACTTCAGAAATACTGTGTTACCTTGTATTTGTACTCCAATGTTTTTACATTTAGCCTTCTTATATTTCAGAAAAAAATAATCTGCCTAGTCTAGTTTCTCCTAAAATAAATCACATTTTCAAATGGAAGCTGAAAAAATGCTAACATTAACAAGTCATAT
Source organism: Xerus rutilus (assembly GCA_028644305.1). NCBI lineage: Eukaryota > Metazoa > Chordata > Mammalia > Rodentia > Sciuridae > Xerus > Xerus rutilus. The sequence continues at coordinate 31,497,206 of CM053412.1, forward strand.
TATTTTCACCCATGCAGATGGGTGACGTTTTCCTATTTCTAAAATCAAAGATTTCATGGCTTATTGCTATTTACAGGAAGAAAAAGATTATCATATTTAAGTTTGAAAACCTTGAATATGCTTTCCAAGAAGTTATTGAAGAAAAGAAAAACAGTAATCTGAAGACAATGAAATGTCTGCCACACCACTTCCACTTTCTCACAGAAGAAAATAATTGCGCACATATTTTTTTAAATGGTAATGTAAAAACATCCCAGAGTTTCCAGTCTGTAAGCTGAAGCCTAGCTATAGCGGTTTCTCACTCAGTCTCTCAGATACTCTTATATTGTTATTTGATTTTTTTAAAATGACTCAACTTAGTCTCTACTTTGAACCTTCAAGTCTACATGATCACAGAAGATGTGATTGTATTCATTCCATAGTCTGCATAATCTTTCCTGGCTTAAATTCAGTCAGTGTGGGGATTTCTCCTCTTTTGCTTAGTCCTGGGGTTTTCACCTGACACTCAGGAGCAAGTGTCTGGACCAAAGTTCTCAGCAGTTTTCCATGCTGATATTCACTGCAGTGAACCATCACCTCCTTTGGGTCTAGGTACCCCCTACCTTTTAGCCAGCATTGCTTGAGACTTTTATGTGTCACTTTCTGTGTCCATGAGCTTCATCAATTATGACTATAATTCATCTGGCTTCATATCATATTCTCAGAGGCATGGAAAAGTTTGTCTTCTCATTCTAGTTTGATAATGCAGGAAACTTAGGAGCTGCCTTAGGTTTATGCTGTCCAAGACTATTCTACAGCTTAATGTCATGGTGGAACAGGGTGTCCACATGGTTTACACCTCTCCTTATTCCAGTGAGAAAACAGGTCCTGTCTGCTCTGTACTCTCAGGCCCTGAAACATGCCATCATATGCATTGACTCCTGGACCTTGAACAGATCATCTGATTCTCAAAGATATCTCCTTTGTTTGCCTTTCTTGTATTCCCTTTAATTTTTTCTGTCAATCTCAAGGCAATGGATTTTCACCAGTTTTTCTGTAGGCAAACTGGCTCTCAAATTATTGTGCATTCTCGCCGAGTGTGCTAATTATGTAAAGAGCTTTGGGCTTGGTCTTCAAAAGCAAACCTTTTGATCTTCCAAAGTCCTTCCTTACTAACTAATATCCATGCCAGAAAAAGGAAAACTTTCTTTCCTTCAGATTTGCTGAGGCATCCTATTACATGCAACTTGAAATGGTAGAAAATATGTCTGAGATAGGTGGCAATGTAAACAAGATATAGTGGGAAATATCCAACTATTAATCCACCATAATATAGAGTGTAATAAGTGAAACACTTTTGCCACTTAAATCTGTCATTACCTTAAGATTCTGTCATTACCTTAAGATTCTGTTATTGATCAGGAATTGAGTGATAATGTGATTTTCTCAGAGAGCTGTCTAGAAAGGTATGGATATGTGAAATACCACCCTGTAACCTTATAAAATGTCAGAAAAATTGGATAGTAAACCACAGCATTGCTTAAAATGAGGGTAAACCTGTTGACAAGAAAGACACAGAAAACTAGAGGATAAGCATAGAATACGATGAGGGGATCAGACTCAGGAAATCAGCACTAAATTCTAGGCTGAAAAGTAACTAAGCCTGGAAGCCCAGGCACTGGGGATTGGCTGTGATGCTGAGTTACTGAACTATATTCTGGGTTTCCTCAGATACTTTATGCCCAGGGCACAGACTGATTTTAAAGTCCAAATCTGGTTCAATTTAGAAGACATCATTCCATTTTGGATGGGTCTCCAGATTACCAAAATAACTCTCACAATGCCAAAGTTTTTATCATCAGACAAAAAAAAAAAAAAAAGTTTCCTTTCCCAAATGAGACATTGGCTTAAAATACAAATCCTTTTGAAAAGCAGAACACAGTGATTTATTTCACACAAAGTATCCATACCCAGTTCTAGGTCCATTAGTTTCTTTTCTTTGAAATCTTTTCTTCAAACCTTTTATTTATGTCACAGCTTTATTGAAATATAATTAACATTTCACACACTGCATCCAGTTAAAGTGGTTTTCAGTACATTTACTCAATTTTAGTATGCTTAGTCAATAATTTGGGGTATATCTAGAGATTTATACACATCGTAATAATTAATTTTATAGCTTTTGTTTTTCTGTTGGTGCTGGGGATTAAATCCAGGTGTTTATGCATAGTAGGAAAATGCTGTACCACTGAGCTACATCCTTAATCCTTTCCTATGTTTTTTTTTTTTTTTGAAACAGGGTCTCACAAAGTTGTCCAAGTTGATCTCAAACTTGGAAATCCTCCTGCCTCAATCTCTTGAATAACTGAGATTATATCATATGCCATCACACCCAGATTTAGAACATTTTCATTACAATAAAATCTAAATCTGGTAGTCATTTCCCATCATTATCTCCCATCTTATCCTTGTCAGCCCTAGACAACCATGGGTCTATTTTGTGGATTTATGAATTTCCTTATTCTGGACATCTAACACTAAGGGTATCATACACTATCTTTTACATCTAGCTTCTGTCATCCAACAGCATTTTCACGTTTCATTCATACTATACTATGTCTCAGTTCTTCATTCTTTTCTATTGTTAAAAAATACTTCATTGTATGTAAGTGTATGTACAACATTTGGTTCATCCATTCTTAAACATTTTTGCAGGAAGGACTTGATATGTATAAGAAGTGTTTTAGTCATCTTTTCTATTGCTGTGACCAAAGGACCTGACAAGAACGCTTAGAAGAGGAAAAGCTTATTTTGAGGCTCATGGTTTCACAGGTCTCAGTACATAGACAGCTGACTTCATTCCTCAGGGCTTGAGGTGAAGCAGAACAACATAGTGGAAGAGTGTGGTGAAGGAAAGCAGGTTGGAAAATGGCACTAGAGAGAGAGAGAAAGAGCATTACTTAACAAGAACATAATATAAACCCCAAAGGCATGCCCTAATGACCTTCCTCTAGTCACACTCTACCTGCCTCAGTTATCATCCAATTAATCCCTATTAGGGGATTAATACACTGATTATGTTAAGGCTCTCAGAACCCAATCATTTCACCTCTAAGTTTTTTTTCTGGTACTGACAGTGAACTCAGGGGTGCTTAAACACTGATCCACATCCACAACCCTTTTTTAAATATGTAGATATATAATATATATGTATATATATGTATAATATAATATTATTATGTATAATATTATTATACATATATATACATATATATACCATATATATTTGGTTTGAAACATGGTATCACTAAGTTGCTTAGGGCCTTGCTAAGAGGCTGAGGCTGGCTTTGAGCTTGGAATCCTCCCGTCTCTGTCTACTGAGCTGCTAAGAGTAGAGGCTTGTGTGCTTGGGTCACCTCTAAATTTTTTTGCATTGTCTCATATATGAGCTTTTGTGGGGACACCTAATCTAAACCATAGCAATGAGTAGAATCATTACGTCAGTCAACCTTTCAATACTGTAACAAAATACCTCAGACAATCAACTTATAAAGAGAAGAGGCTTACTTTGCCTCATAGTTCATAGTTCATACTAATTGACTGCATTGCCTTGGTTCTATAGTGGCCTAATGAATCATGGTACAAGTGTATAGTGGAGGAATCTGTTCACCTCTTGGCCAGGTGCAAGAAAAGAGGAAAAAAAAAGAGGTGAGTGTCGGGTCCCACTACCCTTTTCAAGGCATACCTTCAATGTCTAAAAGATCTCTCAGTAGACTCCCTGTCTTAAAGTTTCCACCAACTCTCAATAGTGCTAAACTGGGGACTAGGCTAAGGCCTCTGGGGGTCATTCTATATTCAAACAATACCACAAATCCATTATCCAGCTTCAACACTTATTAGCTCATGATTATTTTATTTAATTTCTGTCTCCTACTGTTCTCTCTTTAACCTACATCATTTGGACTTCAATTCTTGCATAGATATTTCAATATAGATTTCTAAATTTATGTAATTTTTGTAAAGAGAATCATTTTAAAAAGACAAAAATTTTCATTGCACTTAAAATTTTATCTTATTAAATTTTATTTCATTTTCAAATAACAGCAAAATGCCCAGTTATATTATTTTGTCTTTCTTTCCTTCTGGTTTATTTGAATAAAGAATCAAAAAAACAAGTCTTAAATTTTTTGAGTCTGTCTTTTTCACTTAAGTTTATTCTTTTCTATTTTTTTAATTTTTTTTCTTCTTGCAGTATATTGGTTGAAGAATCACAATAATCTCTCTATTTTGGATTTCCAGGGTTTCATTTCTGTGTTGGAATTTAATATGCTCTTATTTTCTCTGTATTTTCACAGATTATCATTTGAGCTATACCTTTATCAAATTTTGTTAAGATAATTTGGCAATCATTCTTCATTATACTGACGTGTATTGCTGTTAGGAATTGCATAAAGATTGTTCATTCTTATTTTTTTTAAATTTTTAAGTTCTTGATGTTAAAACTGACCAAGAATTTCAAGTACCGTCAATCCTACTCAACCATTATAACATTCCCTATTAGCTTTATATTAGTGTTTTGGCAACATTGAGCATTATTACCTAGGCATATTATTTCATTAGGGATCAAAATATGGTAAATATCTAATTCTAACATCCTTATTTTTTCCTTGAGTGGCTTGAATAATTTCACAAAACATTATATCATCAATTTCATAAAACATTATATCATCAATTATTTTATTAATCTAATTTATAATTTCAACAATGGAATCAGTTATGTTCTTTGTTCTTAAACAGATAGAACTTTTCAGGAATATTCAAAAATACCTGTGGAAACAGAAAATTCTACATAGTAAAATATTAGTTGATTTAACTAATAATAAAATACCATTGATACTAGTATTTCTAATTTAAACTTAAATTTCATGCTTACAATGAACTATTTTATTATGAATTATTTTAGAGAAAGCATGAAAACAGGTTTCAACTCAAAAAGACAGTATTAAATTAACTGAATGACTAACGGGAATATATGGATAGAATCAGGAAAGAGAAAGAGATTATCAAAGACAAATTATGTTACTTCACAGTGTAGTGACTGATTCAAGGAAGACAGGGATTTAAGGGGAGGGAGGTGAACTGAATTTTGTAAATCTCCTATACAATTCCAATATTCATCCCAAAGTTAAGAACCACTAATCTGGACCCCCTTCTCCAGCACAATATATGGAAATAGCAACTTCAGAATCAGAAGCCTCTGTTCTTCAGTTTACTAGCTGGATTAGTTTCCTGTGGACGCCAAACATAGCAAAGTACCACACGTCTACTGTCTTTTAACATTAGTATGTTATCTTTTATTTCTGGAAATGAGCATTCCAAAACAGGGCTCACTAGGCTAAAATCAAATTGTTGGCAGGGCTGTGCTGCTTTCTGGAGGATCTGGGGATCTGTTTCTTATCTTTTCCAGCTTCTAGAGGTTGTCCACAAAATCAACACAACTCACAGCCCACTTCCATCATCAAGGGCAGCAATGGCTAGTTGAGTCTTTTTCACGTTGCCTCACTCTGATGCTGCCTCTGCTGTCTCCTTTTTTCTTATCTGAGGACTCCTGTTGGGTCTACCTGGGTAATTCAGGACAATCAACCTTTTTTAAAGTCAGCTGATTAGTAACTTTAATTTCATTTTCTGCCCTATTTTTCCATTTCCATGTGTTTTAGTCAGCTTACCTGCTGTTGTGACTGAAAGATCCAATAAAAAGAATTTTAGAGGAGGAAAATATATTTGAGGGCCCATGGTTTCAGAGATCTCAGTCCATAGGAGACTGGCTCCATTTCTCAGAGCTTGAAGTGAAGCCAAATATCATGGTGAGGGAGTATGGTATAGGGAAGCAGCTCACATGATGATCAGAAGGCAGAGAGAGATCTCCACTTGCCAGATACAAATATATACTTCAAACCTTGCCCCCAATGCCACACCTTCGCCAGCCACACCCTACCTGATTTCAGCTACCACCAGATTCATTCCATCTGGTGATTACTTCATTGACTGAGTTAAGGATCTCATGACTTAATCATTTCTCCTCTTAAACTTGCATTGTTTCACACATGAGCTCTAGGGGGACACTTCACATCCAAACCATAACCATGTAACACACCATATTCACAGATTTTCAAAATTAAGAAGTGGGCATCTGGGGCAGGAATGTGACTGACTGTCATACTAGCTATGCCACTATTGAAAAATGCGTTATCTATTCTGAACCTCATTCTCCTTTTCTTTAAAATGGGCATCTGGAATTATTTTGCTTCTTCCTGAATTTACTCATCCTAAAGATTCTCAGGAGAAGGAGAAGCTGATCAAAACATCTGGAAATTCTTTCTGGTAACACTGTTTCCCCAGGTGATGATAATAGACCACTTCCTCACACATGCATATCCCTTCTGAAGGATTGTGCTGAGGATTAAGAGAGATGATGAATGAAAATACCTGGACACAGGGACCAGGACACATTAGTTTCTTTCACTATCTTTTTCATTTTATTTTATTCTATTCTATTCAGACAGAGCCTGAGTACTCAAGTATGTGTGGACAAGTTTACTAGATACTAAGAATTAAATTAATGAATGTTTACTTTATCCAAGATTCCAGCTAGATAATTTCTCTCTCTACCAAAGATGCGCACTTTTAGTAAGCCTCTACTTTCCTGCCAACCTCTGAATCATGCTCAATTCTTTGCTCAGGACACCAAGAATCTGGACCTGGCACACACTTGGGAAAACCACCCTTGCTTCAGTAGGAGATAATAATTTGCATTAGAGAATGGGAGTGAACTTAGGGAAATGTGGGTGAAATGAAGAGATACATAGGAGACAAATTCATAGTATTTGCTAATTTATTGACTACAATGGGTGAGAGGAAGTTCCAAAGGATAATTTTAAGATTTTATTTTGTATTTTAATCAATGCTAGTACCATTTACCCAATACAGGGAACACTAAAGGAGATACAATTTTTTGTGTGTGTACTAGGGTATGAGAAAGGGTTAAATAATGAATTTTGTCTTTTGACATTGTGAGTTTGAAATGGCTTTGATGTATTAAATGAAGATGTCAAGTAGACATTTGTATGCATGTGTCTGTGACTTAGAAGGAAGTTCAAGGCGGAGGTAGAGATGTTTAGCCTCTAGGTAATTATGAAAGCTAAATGTATGAAATAGATTGCTAAGGAACAGAAGCAGGAATGAAAAGAGCGAGGCTTCACTTAGAAAGCATGAAGCTCTAGCATGGTGGATCAGGTGGAGGATGGTAGGCTGCAGGGGAGACAAGATGAGTGGCCTGAATAAAAGGAGAAAGAATAACCGGCAGAGCTTTCCAAACGCCAAAGGAGGTGTGTTTCAAACAAGGATGAGAGATAAGAAAGTGAAATGCTGCTGAGAGTTCAGGGAAGATGAGAGTAAGTACTAAATATTATCCAGTGGATTTAGCACTATGGAGGGATTTTTTTTGTTTGTTTGTTTTCCAAGTGCTCGGCCTGAAGAATGGTGAGTAAATTAATAAAGCAGAGATTCCCTTTTAGAGAAGCAAGGAACTAGGAAAAGACCTTGGATCAGAAATTCCCACCTATCAACTTAAACCTGAACAAATGGAAAGCTATTGCCTGGATTAGCGTAGGCAACAAGATAGCTGTAGTATTTTATACTTTATCTCTGAAAAATAGGGTAGAGGCTCCACAGAACATGAAGCCATCTCATTATAATAGATATTTAGCCCTGGACATAAGTTTAAAGACAAAAATGCATGTTCTAGTAAATTGCAGTGTGTACTGGTTCTGAAATTGTGCTACATATAAAGTAGAGAGGAGGTTGTTTAGAAGTTAAACCCTTTTTAAAAAGAATTTTAATTCATTATAATTATACATCATAATGGGATACATTGTGACATAGTCCTATATACACATGATTTGCTCCATTCTGTTCCCCAGCATGACTGCTTTTCCTGCCCTCCTCCAGCCTCTTGATCCCTCTCCTCTCCTCTCTTCCGTTACTAGTGCTGTTGGTTAGTAGATAATACTTATTCATGAGAATGGAATTCATTGTCATATATTCTTATATGCACTTGGCATGATTCCATTGGCTGCATTTTATAGTTCTTCCACTTTCTCTCCGCAACACCTCACCCTCCATTCCCTTCCTCTACTGGGCCCTAGAACTTGGATTCTAACAGCCAATCACAGAGCTTTAGACTCAGAAAGCATAGGGTCAAGCTCAAAAAACTGCATTATTAATAGGTAGATCAAATGGTTCTGAGATAGGGATCTGTGTTAGTTGAAGTTCTTCAGAGAAATAGAAACAATAGGGTGTGTGAGAATGTGTGTGTGTGTGTGTGCACACACATGTGTGCACGTTATCAGCTCATGTGACTGTGCAGGCCGACCAGTCTGGATACATGTAGTACACACACAAGTTGCTTAAGAGCCAATGAGGTAGTTCCAGCCAGAGTGGAGAAGCAGGACAGCCAATTTAGTCTAAAGGCCAGGAGACTCAAAGCCCCCAAAAGCCAGAGTATTAGTCTTATGACAGGAAGAAAGCAATGTCTCAACTCCAAAAGTAATCAGGCAGTAAGAGAGTTTCTTCTTGCTCAAGAGAAGGTGTCATGATTTGGATATGATGTACCCTGGAAAGCTCATGTGTAATACAATGCAGGAATGTTCAGGGGTGAAATAATTTGATTATGAGAGCTGTAACTGAATCGGTGGATTCATCCATTTGGTGGATTAATAATTTGAAAGAACTACCTTCCTGGGTGGTAGACAGGTAGGGTGTGGCTGGAGAAAGTAGGTCATTGGAAGCATGCCCTTTGGGTTTATATTTTGACCCTGGTGCCTCTATATCTCTGTCTGCTGCTAAGAGATGAACAGCTTTCTTCCTCCACTTACTTCCACCATGATGTTCTGTCCCATCCTGGGCTCAGAGCAATGGTGGTTGGTGATCCATGGACTGAACTTCTGAAACTGTAAGCCAAAATAGCTTTTCCTCCTCTTTGTTGTTCTTATCTAATACAGAACATCGATGTTTTTGTTCCTTTCAAGCTTTCAGCTAACTGGATGAGACACACCACACAAGACAGTCATCTGCTAACTCAGTCTATAAATTTAAATAGTAATGTTATCAGAAATACCCTCAAATAGAAAAATGTTTCTCCAAATGTGTGAGGACCTCATCACCCAGACACGTTCACCCATACAATTAGTCAAGGCAGATTTGAGAACTAACGTTGGTAAAAACACCATGTATATTGTATATGAATGGAAAGAGCCCAGCAGCCCTTTAAAGAAGCCGAGGAGTCTTTCCTGCCTATCTTCCTCTCTCCCTTTCTTCCTCTATTCTTCCTTCCCTTCCTCTCTTCCTTCCTTGCCTTTTATTCATTGTCTTTGAATTATGAAGTATTTGATCTACACAAAAGACTAGTTATTCATATGTAAAACAAAAGAATAAAAACAAAATGTAAGTTTGTGTTTCTTAAAATCTAATTTTATAACTAAAACACTGCCAAAACCTGGAGCAATACCAAATCTCCTTTATTTTCTACCCATTTGAAATCAAATGGCTTCCCCATCCAGGGTTAACCTCTGATCTGCACATTATCATACTGCTTTTACTTATTTATTTATTTATTTATTTTAGGTTTTTTTAAAGTTATTTTGATAAAATTTAAAATTTAATGCAAATTAGAAGCAGCAGCCAAAGTGTACTTACATCATTCTCAACATTTCTCTCCCAGTCTTTACCTGTATTTATGTATATGTATATGCATATATGTGTGCATATGGTGTGTGTACACATACACACACACACAAACACACATGCATTTTTTCTTTCAGTACCTTTTGAAATTAAGGCACAGAATCATTCCCTTTTATCCTTAAATACTTCACTGTTTATTTCCTAAATTCAAGGAAAATGCAATTATAAAAATCAGGAAATTGACCATTAATCTAATATTATTATCTATTCCAAAGTTTATAATAAATTTCATTAATTATCTCAAAAATGTCCTTTATTGATACTTTATGCCTTTAATGCAAAATATAATATAAGATCTCATTTCTCTTATTTGTCTTCTGTGTTTATTTTTTGTGGACTTATTTCTCACTTTGTTTATAATATGCTCAGTACTTCTGATGTTCAGTTATTTTGTGGAAGAATGCTCAGTGGATTGGCCTGGAGACTGCTCAGAATTCGTTGTTGGCAGGAGTGCAGAAATGAGATTACGTCCTCAGTGCACCATGTCAGGGAGCTCAGGAAGTGTATTTGTTCCATTGTTGGTGATACTTTTCCTGGCAAAATAATTCAAAATGTGGGGAGGATTTGAGGTGAGAGATTCCCCTCCTCTGCCTTTGAACATAAAGGAGGGATGACACTGAGTGTGGAGTTGGCCCTTCTAAGAGCTTAGAGCAGCTCTCACCAAGAGCTGGATGAACCTCAGCCTTATAGTCACAAGGAACTGGCTTCTGTTAACAATCTGAAGATCATGAAATGGATTCATTAGTTAATCCTCCAGATAAAAATGCTAGCTGGCCACCACCTGATGTGAGACCCTGAGCTCAACCCCAAGAAGCCTGAATTTCCATCCTACAAACTAAACAATAGATGCTGTTTTATATTTTTAAGTCTGTGTAAACACATTTATTACACAGAAAAGGAAAACTAGATGTACTCAAATTGTCCTATATTTGGCTAGTGGGAGAACCTTCTAGAAAATTATTGTGTCCTTTAGACATATCTTGTTTTTCTTAATTGGCCCACTTTGATTTCTGGTTGGCACATATACACATATATGAGTGCACCCACGCATTTCAGGTACCTTCTATACTTTATCTGCCCCAATTTCTGAGGATCACTGGTTTCTTTTAGTGAAGTAAGCCATTTAGAATCTAAGATCTGTCTTTATAGCTTAAATGCAAACACACACATACCACTTAAACACTCACACAAAAATGCATATACACACAAACACAGAACATTAAGCCATGTTTAATTTAGTGTCTGAGCTTTAAAAAATAGTATCATACCATATATAATTTTAGGTTATTCATTTTGTATTCTCAACAGGCCATTTTTTACAGTTTACTTGAGTTGATGCACACAAACATAAATCAGTTTTACTGCTGTGTATTACCCACCGTAAAATTATAACACAATTTTTACTTTGTACTGATGAACATTTGAGACATTTCACTTTTTATATTCTGTTACAAATATTGGGGCACCTACTTTCTGGTCATGAAGGAGCTGGGAAGCATCAGGTTTACCAGATAATGGTACATCAGTGTTATGACTGTCCTGCCACCTCTTTGTTAATACTTGATATTATAAGCACTTTTGTTATAAGTCATGTGGGCATAAAATACTTTCTTTTGGTTTAATTTACATTTCTGTAGGTCCTAATGGGGACGTACATGTCTGAATAATTTAATTGTCCAGTTAATATGTTATTCGATGAAAACTTGTTCAAGGCTTTTGGCTAATTTCTATTATCCTGTCTAATTGTATTAATTTATAAGTTATATATTCTAAATGTTTTTCTTTGTCAATTATATGTGTTGCAAATCTGTTTTCCTACTTTGTACCTTCTGATTTTTTTTTAGATTGATATTTCTACATGTCTGCTATGGTCTGAACTGTGTTCCTCAAAGTTTATATGTGGAATCCCTAAACTATATTTGTAAATATATATTTGTATTAATATGACTATATTTGGTGATAGGGCCACTAAGGAGTTACTAAAGGTAAATGAATTAATAAAGATGTGGTCTTAATTTGATGAACTTGTTTTCCTTATAAGAAATGAAGAGACATCAGAACTGTCTCTTCAAGTGCAGGAACCAAGAAGACCAGGTCATCTCATATTTTTAATGTCCTTGGATACCCCAAGAAGTAGCCACGTGCAAACTGAGAAGAAAGGCCTCCCCAGAAACCTACTCTGCTGTCACCCTGCTCTGACATTTGTAGCCTCCAGAAATGAGAGATGATAAAATCAATTGATAAGGCACCCACTCTGTGCTGTTGTTACAGCAGCCCAAGCTGATTAATACAGGGTTTCTTAGTGAACAAATTTTTCCAATTTAACTTACTCACATTCTCAAATTCATCAATAAGTTCCTTTATGTTGGTCCATTTTGCTTTCAGTTTACTAGAATTTCCCATGTGCTATTTTATAAATATATTGTCTTATATTTTTTATGAATATTTATAATTTTACCTTTGTTTTTCTATTCCATCTAGAATTAATTTTTTATAGTGTGTGATAGATTGCATTAGATAATTTTATTAAAAAGTTTATATAAAATTATACAAAAATTATATAAAATTTATGTGAAATTATAGAAAATAAAATTATAGCCATATATTATTTATAATATATACTATATTGATCACAGTTTATAATATAATATGCATTTAATATGAAAGACTAATTATTCTACTCTATTTATTAAATAATTCATTCTTCAATCCAGTGCTATACTGTCCTAGCTAGTTCAATTTTATATATGTCATGATATCTGGAATGTATAATTTTCTCAACTTGTTTTTCAGAAAAATCATGGTATTTTCGTCATTTGCTTTTCCACACAATTTTGGAATCAGATTGTCCATTCCACTAAAATTCTATTTCAGGTTTGATTGTAACTGCATTGATTCATAGATCAATACAAAGAGAATGGTCACATTTTATAGTGATTGTCAATAAACATGATATATCATTCCTTTTATTTTGAACTTCTTTTACAGTTTTCCATAGAAGTCTTGCACATTTTTGTTATATTTATTCTCAGTCATCTCATATTTTTAATGTTCTTGGAAAAGGAAATATTTTCTTTAATTATATTTTCTGAAATATGCTGGTATGTGTAAATACAATTGATTCTGTATATTGATCTTACAGCTCACAGACACATTGATGAACTCTCTTATTATTAGTACTAATAATTTGTCTGTAAATGCTTTTTGGTTTCTATGTAAACAACCATACCATCTAAAAACAATTTGTTTTGTTTACATCTTTCTGATACTTATGGCTTTAAGTTTATCTTACTTTCCTGGGCTCAGATGTCTAGCATGATGTTAACTGCAAATGATGACAAGAGGTATCACTACCTTATTTTTGATTTTATTGAAAATGCTTTGAAATATTTATCTATATGGTAAAATGTTTTCTCTTATTTTTATTGCACTTGTTGTTTTTCCTTACCAGGTTAAAGAAGTTTCATTCTGTTCCTTATTTTACCATATACTGGTGGTGCATTTTGTCAAATAAATTTTTTGTATCTGTTGAGCTGTTCTCATGGCTATTTTCTTCTTAATCTGTTTATGTAAACAAACCACATTAATCGATTTTTTACCACTAAATCAAGCGTAAATTTCTGTGTATCATCCAACTTGATAAACTGCTGAATTTGATTTACCAAAATTAATTTAGCTTTTTTGCTTTTAGTTTGAGAATGAATTTGCCTATAACTTCCCTTCCTTTTAGCAGTGTAAATGTGATGGGGGATTGAGATTATCTGCTACTTAGATGTCTAAGTTTTAGCAGACCGTAGCAAAGTCTCACCCTTCATACTCACAATCCTACATACACAGGTGAATTTTTTGCTACAAACACTAGCAACTGCCTGAGCATTTTTTCTGGCTGTTGTAAACTAGTTTGCCCATTTCCCAGAGGAGCTGCAATGCTGGGCAATAAATGCCCCTGGGAGCAGCAGCAGCAACCAGTAACAAGTGGGTGTCAGTGTGCCGATACCCTGTTTCCTTTCTCCAGCGTGTTGAAAGCTGAAGGCCTTGACTACATAACCACTCAGGGGATCCTCCAGGGATGCAGCTCAGTCACCCACAGGCACTCTGTTCACTAATGTATCCTTTCTTGAATGTCTTCCTCCCGCTTCCCTTTTCTACTCCCTATCAGTGATCCTTGGGATCACTTCCCAAAGAAAAGGCTTCATTCAAATCCTTGGTTCAAGGTGAGTTGAAAGGGAGATGAGATCCTAAGACAAAACACTTCCCTGTAAAACTACATGGATATGATGCTTTCTCTTTGGTAGGATTCAAAACCATTCTAATGGTTTTAAAATACCCAGTTATAACATGATATTTGCTCATATATTGATTACCAAATATACATTTGGTAATTTATATTTTGGCAATGTTTTAGATGGCATATGTGTTTTCAAATGGATTGGAATGTGCTTGCTCATAATCTCTGCTATGACTCTTCTTATGGCTCCTTATTCAAAACTAATGCTCTGTCTTTCATAGGTTTTCCTCATTTTCTTGTTCACAACCAGAACGAGTTTGTCAATCCTATTAGTCATTTTAATGCATGTTTGTGGTTCTATGAATTCTCTATTGTGTCTTTATTTCTGAAAAGTCATTTTTTTTCCTTTCCTTTGGAAAATATTTATTTTTTTAGGAGGGTATTTTGTAGTTATTTTTACAACATTTATATTATTGATGTTTATCCTTTTTACTTTTAAAATATTAGCTTTTTTTGAGCAAAAGCAGAATTACGGGCACTCAACACTTCTAATTATGGATTAGCTCAACACTTCTTATTATAGTATTGGATTGGATTTTCTTTTTTCTTTTTTCTGGCACCAGAGATTGAACCCAGGGGTGCTCTACCACTGAGCTATATTCTTCTTTTTTAATTTGTTCTTTTATTCTTTTTTAATGGCATAGCCATAAGAATTTTATTGATCTGATAGATTATCCAGGAAAATCTCTGCAATTTCCAGTCAATTTTGCTATGAACTGAAAACTGTTCTTTAAAAAAAAAGTACATTTTAAAAAAATCATGCTTAGTGTCAATCAGGGTACAGGAAAATAGGCATTTTCATGTAGTATTAATAACATGTATTGGTAGAAACCTGAGAACAAGTGCTTTTTTTGATTAGTTTCTTTTTTTAATTTATTTATTCTAATTAAGTATACATGACAGAAGAATGCATTTTAATTCATTATACAGCACAACTTTTTGTTTCTCTGGTTGTACACCATGTAGAGTCACACCATATGTGCAGTCATACATGTTCCTAGGGCAATGATATGCATCTCATTCCACCATCTCTCCCCTCCACTCCCCCTTTGACCAAAGTCCCTCCATTTTTCCCACACCCCCTGCCATTTTGCATTATGTATGAGCATCCACTTATAGCATCCACTTCTCATCCTAGAGAGAACATTCAGCCTTTGGTTTTTTGGGATTGGCTTACTTCACTTAACATGATATTCTCCAACTCCATCCATTTACCTGCAAATGCCATAATTTTATTCCTTTAATGCTGAGTAATATTTAATTGTGTATATATACCACAGTTTCTTTATCCATTCATCATTGAAGGGCATCTAGTTTGGTTCCATAGTTTAGACATTGTGAATTGAGCTGCTATAAACATTGAAGTGGCTACATCTCTGTAATTTGCTGTTCTTAAGTCCTTTTGGTATAGACCAAGGAGTGGGATTGCTGGATCAAATGGTGGTTCCATTCCAAGTTTTCTAAGGAGTCTTCATACTGCTTTCCAGATTGGTTGCACCAATTTTCAGTGCCGCCAGCAATTGTATGAGTGTGCCTTTTTTCCTACTTCCTCACCAGCAATTATTGTTTGTATTCTTTTTTGCTGTTGTTGTTTTGGTACTGAAGATTAAACTCAGGGGCACTCGACCACTGAGCCATATCCCCAGCCCTATTTTGTGTTTTATGTAGAGACAGGGTCTCACTGAGTTGCTTAGCACCTCACCATTGCTGAGGGTGGCTTTGAACTCGAGATTCTCTTGTCTCAACCTCCCTAAGTGCTGGGATTACAGGTTTGCGCCACTGCACCTGGCTTGTTTGTATTCTTGATAGCTGCCATTCTGACTGGTATAAGATGAAATCTTAGAGTGGTTTTGATTTGCATTTCTCTAATTGCTAGAGATGTTGAACATTTTTTCATATATTTGTTTATTGATTGTATATCTTCTGAGAAGTGTCTGCATATCAGAGAAAACACTTGGTCTTTGTTTTTTTGGATTGGCTTATTTTGCTTAGCATGATATTCTCTAACTCCATCCATTTACCTGCAAATGCCATAACTTCATTCATATAGTATTAGCTTTTAAGACTCTGTTTTCTATAATTACCAGTTTATTTCTTTTCCAAATTTTGTATTTTTTTATTGTTGTTACTAAATATTTTAAATATCCACTATGTTTTCTCCTTGGAATTGTGTACAATTAAGAAATTTATTTTAATATTTCTATATGATATTTTATCATTTTCCTTGTCATTTTATTCCATAAGTAGGTTTAAAACAAATTAGACAACATGACAGATAGACTCTTCAATATAACATATAAAGTATGTTTTAAGGCCAACTTTGGGATTAATGTTAATGAAAGTCTCAGGAGTAGTAAGAAAGAAACCTCTGTTCTCTACTTATTGGGTTCAACTCTGTTTATTTATCTATTCAGTCAAACTTTCAACAGTGTTGTTTATATAGTCCATATTTTATACTGTTTATTTTTCTTCTTGATCTATAATTGTTAATATGTTAACTTTTGCATTTGTATGTTTTATTTGTTTATCTTCAGAAATCTGTAAATTTTTATCTCATATATTTTAAAGTTATAAAATGAGCACATACAAATTTAGAATTATATCACTTTGGCAAGTAGATATCTTAAAGTAGCAGCATATTTTACCTCTGAAATCTCTGACATATATATCTACATAGATATCACTGTTTCATTTACATATACAGATATTTGTGTATTTGTGTATGTATCATCTATTATTTGATTATTTCCCTGATATATATATATATTTTAAACTTTTCCTTGTTTCTGGGTATTTGCATTTTAATTAAGTCTCATAAATAGAAAACAATCTTAGATTTTAATGTGGTTGTTCAGTCTGTTTACATATGGTAAAAATGGTAGATTTAATTTCTAATACTTTGAAGTTTCTTTGTTTCTTTTCCTGTTTTCTTTAAATTTTTACTGACTTATTTTCTTTATGGTGGCTTTTACGCTTGATGCTTACTGTAGGGGAAAAAAGAATGAATATTTTAAACAAGAAAGATAAACTTAACATCTTAAAATAAAATCTGGGGTCATTGTTAATTAGAAAAGCAATTGCTGATGGCTTCAATGGAAGATTACACCTAGAGATTTCCATTTAAGTTTAATCTTAGTTTTCTGACTATTTTTACTATAAAACAATACACAGGAATATTCCTACAATTCAGTAATAAAAAGCCAAGCAATTCCATTAAAAAGGGGCAAATCAAGCACTTTGTAAAAGAAGAGCTAGGAATATCTATTAGGCAGTTGAAAAAGAGCTCATCAGAATTTAACCAAAATGAGATACAATTATAGAATCATGTGAATGGCTAAAACTTCTAATGACAAAAAAATAAATAAAAATAAAAACTAAAATTCTTTGCTCTATTTTAATCATTTTATTTATGTTCTCAATGTATTTTATTATTTTACTGGTAATTATAATTTTACATAACAGTGGGATCCATACATGCACATAACAAAATTTGCTCAATTTCTTAGGCATTCTTGGACAGTTTATTATAATAAACTGTGACAGTTTATTATAAAACAAAACACATTTTTCTACCCCAACAGCCCAGTAATTTTGTGATATTGTATATGGTATATGTGTACAAATATGTAACAACAAATTCTATCAGTATATATAACTATAATGCACCAAATGCACCAATAAAAAATGTGGGGGAAAAAGATGTCAGTCAGGTCCAGTGTCTCTTATCTTTAGTCTAAGCTACTTGGGAAACTGAGACAGGAGGATGACTTGAGCCAAGCAGTTCAAGGACAACCTAGGTAACATAGTAAGACCTTGTCTTTAATCAATCAATCAATCAGTAAACAAAACAAAAGATAAACTTCTAATAACCCACTAGTTTGAAACTTCCTATTGACTTCTTTGACCTCAGCTCCTACCACCAAACATTGTGCTCACCATCCTCCATTCCCACTGATCCTCTTACTGTTTCCCAAGCAAACCTTACAAATTCCTTCTTCCAGATTTTGCCCAGGTTTTTGTCTCTTCATGGACCACACTTCCTCCAGACAATAACAAGGTTACGAGGTCCTTCACTCTCTTTAGGCCTTTCTCCATCTCTACCATCCCCAAGGCCCTTTCTAGCCTGCTGTATCTAAAATACTTGCCACAGCTCCCATGTACACAATCTATCTCTTTCTCATTTTGCATTTTTCCCAGCATTGATGTATAATATCATGCTGTATTCTTATTTATCTTGTTTCTTTCGTGCCTCTTCCTGCTGAATGCAAACTGCATCATAGCAGGTATGTCTGTATGCTCTGCCTTCTGCCCTTTCCCCAGCAGCCACAGCAGGACCTGGCACATAATGGGAACTCAGTCAGTATTTATGGAGTGAATAAATGACCTGTCATGCTTATTTGTTAACTTGATGCTCATTAATGAACTACACTGTTTCTTATACCTGAAAGAATATATGCAGCCATCAAATTAGAGCAAATGTAGTGAGGTCCCGAGCTGGGAGTGACAATATTCACCGAGTGTATGGTCCATTTGTCATTTAGTCCCTTGGGTCGTCATTGTCTTCTCCTCCAAAAACATAGTGTTGTACCAACCAGGGTCTTCAAAAATGCATGTTAATGGAGCGTTCTTGAATCCCTGGAGACATAGGAGAGTTGTGGGGGGAGGGAGAGTTCAGGACTTCTCTATTTCTACATTCATTTTTCTTTTTTTGGGGGGGGTTATATATTTCATGTTTTATTTGCCCCAATTAAATATTTTAAACTCATGAATGGAAAATCCATTTGGCTCATTAAGAACAATTTCCATTATCATATTCAAATATGCAGATAGAATTTATAGAGTCATCAGAGCACATTTGAGGTCAGCAAGATCAAGGATCAAATCTTAGACCCATTCTTCTTGTAATTATATGATTAGACCCCTTTGATTCATTTTCTTCACATGAAAAGGAGGAACTAAAACAGCGTCCATATAGCAAGGGGCTTTTGCTTTATTTGTTTGTTGTTTCGCTAAATAACCAAGCATGTGATCATTCATGGGAAGGTACTTATTACCATATCTGGCACTTAGTAAATGTTCAGTAATTGACTGTTTTTGCTTCTGTTAACCTATTGCAGGGCTCTTAGTGAAACATACCTACGATGTCTAAACGTTACTCTTCAAATAGTTGACTGAATTATGTTTTATGAACAGAGATAATTATATTTAAGACCTTCCAAAATATAAGCAGAGATAAAAAAAAAAAAAAAAAACAGTTGCTAGTTTCTACTACTTCCTCCTACCCCTCCAGCCACTACCAAGTATATCTCATCACCAGGCCCGCATGTGACAGTGATAAAAAGGTCTGTGCTGGGAACAATATAGTGGGTAATAAATCAAGGCTAGGAGTGGGGGGAGGACCAAGCAGCATGGGAGGAGGGATGATGGCATTGTGAATAATCAATGCAACAGACTCTGTAAGAACATGGCAAAACATCTTACTTAACATGCTTAATAAAGCCAGAGAGGAGAAAGCAGTGATAATGTGGAAAGTGGCTGTCGGATTCATGGAGAAAACTGGGCTCACAGAAGAGGCAGGGGGAAGAGCCGAGAGCTGCAGCCACTGTGCTGACCGCCCGAGCCCTGACCATCCACCCCTACCCTGTGCTCAATGTCTCGGATGATATAATGTATCCTCTAACTCAGTAGTTTCATGAATGAAGGGGAAAAACAACTATTTAAAAAGTTTCTAACTATGGTTAAATGCAAGAACATGTAGCTAAACTGCTACAAAGCACTGGGACCCACTCCATACTTATAGCAACAACATAAAAGGGGTTTCCAAAGGATCTTAGATGCTTAAACTGAGACATGGCAGTACTTGTTCCAGGATGATAGTGAGAAAGTATTTCTGGAACATTCTAGTGCAGCCCTCTTATATTTATAAGGAAGGGAACGAAAGCTCGGAGAGAACCAGGTCACATAGATGATCAGTGCCAGGGTAAAGACTAGGGTCAGGCATCTCAGTTTAATACATTAAATTGTATAAAATTCCTTATACTCAGGAAGTATTCCATAAGTAGTGAGTCACTCTCTTTCCTATTGTCTCTTTTCTATATCTAACATTTACAGAGAAATGAAAAAAAGAATACTGTACTAGTAGTCTGAAGACGTTGATTAGAAGCTTGCTCTTCTGCAGCCTGCTACAGTTTGGTGCAAATCAATGTCCTTAGTTCCCTCACTTCTAAATTGAGAGTTAGTTTTACGTGATCTGAAGGTCTTTTATAGGTCTAGCATTCTTAATTTGAAGCATTCTCATTTCAGATTGAATGTGACCTGTGTACATAATGAAAAAAAAAAAAAGCTGGGGGCATGGTGAGAAGCATGCACACAGAAAAAGTTATGATATTATAATAGCATGTTGTCCCCTGGCAGCTTTGGGATAAGAGTGTTATTGTTAAATTTGGTAGTATTATCTTAGCAAGGCAAACAAAAATGTAATGTTTGCTAATTGAACTCTAAAAATAATAATTACCTTTGATGGAGAGGAACACAATGTCTCGGTGGTGAGCTCTGATTGTGTAAGTGGAAACAGTTATCATCAAAGTTCATATCAGATTAAAAGGCTATTCCAGTAGCATCTGGGTAGTGCTGAATGTACCTCAGACTTGCACTGTCTTCTGTGTAGATGACCTCACCCTCAGATGCTGCAGGGGAATAAGAGGAGCAAGGGACCTGACAGCTCTAAGTGACATGTGTCTGCACAGAAGGCTGGAGTGTTTAACCAACAGCCCAGACTGTGGAGGGGTATGAAATAGGATAGAATGTTGTCCTGGAGATTATTTTGTCCCATTCACAGGGTCATCTGCACTACTTGACTTAGTGGCCCATAGGATGTTTTTCTGACTCTAAACTTTTTACCAGCTATTGTAGAAAGGAACATGAAACCTACCTTCTATGATTCAGGATGCTGAGGGTGGAGCACACACAATTCCCACATCCTAGCACCTCAGGCTCTAGATAGAAGCAGCTGACTAACATCAAGTACATTTCTCCAGACATAGGCCACCATCCTGGGCCTGGAAAGTCACTTGTGGAGACAGGCACTGCCTCAGAGCCTGTGGTTTCAACAAAGCACGTGAAACATCAGGCATCAGAGCTTCTACCCAAGTGTTATGTCATGAAATTTGAAGTCCGTCCAAATCCATATGTTGAAACTTAATCTCTAATGTGATATTAGGCAAAAGGTCCTTTGAAAGGTGATTGAGAGATTAGTGGCATTATAAAGGAAGCTCCTTAGAGCCACCTTGCCTTTTTCTGCATGTGTGGACATAGCAAGAAAACACTGTAAACCAGTAAACAGACTCTCCTCCAACTCTATCTGCCAGCTTCTGAAATGAGACTTCCCAGCCTCCAGAAGTGTGGGAAATAATTATCCATAGTTTATGAGCCACCCAGCTTATGGTGTTTTGTTATCGCATCCTAAATGGACTAAAATTCCTAGCCACAGCAAGAGCAAGGAATTCAGAGTAGGAGAATAAGGTTGCAGTGAGTTAAGCTAAGGAGGAACAGGTCAGTTGGGCCAGAGAAACAAATATCTGTCTGAATGGTCTGGTCTGCCTCACTATCCCTATTTGCCACTGTGTAACGGGCTCCTCCTGGATGTCCTGTGACCTATTTTTTCCTTATTTGCTTGTTTGTTTGTTTGTTTTTCTTCTGACTCCTCCTCGAACCTAATAGTGATCAGGACAAAAATTGGTGCTCGAGAGATGATTGCTGATTGAGGGATTAGACTGAAGGATTTGATTGCTTGACTGATTTGAAATAACTTGTCTAAATCCAGTTTACCACAAATCCGCACAAAAACTTAGGAGAGAAACCATTTTATCATCTAGCCTAAGATATGTGAGAATTTTGTTAGGGCCTCTTGTCAGAATATTTTCAATGAGTATTTTATTATACAACAAATTTTCTTTGGAGACCCCCTTCCTCCTGCTCACAATTCTCAGTTAGCTTCTAATTTTAGCTCAAGCTGTGCCTCCACCAGCTCTGTACAATTTTGCTGCCCATCTCACACTAGCCCCCTCCCCAATCAAATCATACCCATATTTTTTTCCCCCAGAATGCAAAATATAGAAACAAGCATCTGTTTGGACAAAATCAGTTTTCACTTGTGAAAAGTGGATGCTTTCTAAAATCACAGGCAACAAGAAAAATGTCAGAGAAAGGAACCAACTGTTGGAGGAATAAGAAAACCTTCATTCTCCAGTAGGATGAGCTGAGAAAGAGGCTCACTAAAGATGGATTGGGCAGAAGGAGTTCCGAATTCAGTTGGTTACTGAGTTTCAACACCCCTACCTTCATACATGAACCTTAGCATGTATGAAACTGGAGTTATCATGATACAAAGAAATGCCTGTTCATTCTCTGTGCTTTGAGCAGATATGCAGGATCAACCATCTGACAAAATGATGTCTATTTCCTTGTCATCTAAAAGTGGTATTACAAAGAACATTTCCTTGTTAATTAATAAAAAATGTTATCCAGATCCTCGCTATTTTTTCAATAGTAATTATTTGAGAAGTTCACATCTTCATTAAGTGCTATAATGTCTATAATACATAGAAAAGATGTTGTGTGGAAACTTGGTGCTTTAATTCCTGGGTTCTGCCATTGTTATTTTAATTAAATGAATCTCTTGGACAATTATTGTATCTTGGTGGATCTAGAATTTATCCTTGGCCAAAGTTTAAATTTTTTTATCTGGCATTATAAAGGATTTGAGGTAAGATTCCTGGGAATTATGCTCAACAAATCATTGGTTACCATTTCTTATATGCCATGGACTAGGTAGGATGAAAAAGATCCCGACCTCATTGAACAGCTATTGTGTACAAGGAGAAGCAGAGGATTTCACAGACAGCAATAAGTCCTTAAAAACATGATGTACAAGGGACAGTTGGAATCAGAGCAGAGCCTGTGCAGGTTTCCAAGACTAGTTTCTAAAGTCTTTGTATACATCTTCACACTCCTCATGGCATCGAGCCCAGCACCCTCATATAGTAGAATCTCAATACGTGTTGAACAAATAATCAAATTTTCAAAAGTCTTTCATCTCCCCCCCAAGGCCGATCATTATTCTACCAACTTTGAATTCACAAAACTATACTCTAATTCTGAACAGAATGTGTTGTTGAAATGTCTCAGAATATTTTCAGCTTTGTTTTTAAAAGTAATTTTAGAGATAAAGTATGTTGTATTCCATCATGCATTCCATTTTCTATGCCAATCCTTAAGCAGAAATTGAATGATAGAAATTATACAGTGATTTTAAGAGTTTGTATTTTTTAGAGTTATTGAAGTTCTATGGCACCGAGTTTACTTGTGCTAAACATGTTTTATCTTATTAACTGCATTTCTTCTAAGTCAGCATAATTATCCTAACCACAAACTCTGGCCTGTACTTGGAAAGAATGGAGATAACAAACTATGTAATTTGACCTTAAAAAGTTTATATTTGATGAAGTATTTATCATGTACAGAGTTATGTGATTTACACAGGCATAACAGAACATTATAGGAACATACCTAATCAAATATGTAAGTGGAAGATTATGGGATTTATATATAATTTGCTGCATAAATTGAGGAAGCTTCCCTGAGAGAAGTGGTGTTTGGATTGAACACTGAAACTTGGGTAACAACTGATGTAGCAAAGAGAGTGAAATTGTGAATAACATTAAAAACCAAAGACAGGAATGCAAATAACATGGCATTATAAGGTCAGAAAGGCAGAATGGAATTTAAATATTCCTTGAAGAGTGTTTCTTAATCATACA
Organism: Xerus rutilus; assembly: GCA_028644305.1. Taxonomy (NCBI): domain Eukaryota; kingdom Metazoa; phylum Chordata; class Mammalia; order Rodentia; family Sciuridae; genus Xerus; species Xerus rutilus. The sequence continues at coordinate 31,521,092 of CM053412.1, forward strand.
AGATAAAGACAAAACTTCCTGTGAGGACTCCAATACCTTGAGAATCTGGGTCATTCCTGCCTTCCCCATTTTATTTCTGCTGGTTCCTTAATGACTAATCAGTGTCCTTTCAGCCAGTATTGGACTTTCCAATCTCTATGCATTTTTTTTTTTACTTTTTCTCTTCCTTTGGAATGACAGAACAATCTCTACTTCCTATTTAATGGATACAAAACTAATAATAATTCATCAGCAATAGCACTTGCTTGAGGGTTCTCTTTTTCTGAGCTCAGTTATCATTTATTGCCTGTATATTAATTTACCTTTTTTAAATATTATACTGAAATTTTAATTATTTTTTCAAAGGCCACTCCAAATTAAAATTATAAACACATCCTGAGGAAAGAAAAAATCTTTTATTATATATATTTAGACATATATTTGTAGACATTCTAAGTACTTAGAAGTCATGATAATTAACTAGCAGGCAAAATGACAGATTGTGGGGAGACATCCTTTCCAGGTTCTCTGGAATCTCAGCATATATTCTTCCCAGTATTGTTTCAAGTCCCACATTGGTCTCTCATCTTGACTCTACCATTGTTTCATTAAGGGACCTCCAACATTTCCTTAAGTTTGGGGGTCTAAAGAGTCTTTATTTTCAAATAGTTAATAAAGTATAACTTTGCTAAATTTACTTGAAGAAATAAGCCTTGAAAATAAAACTACAGTAAATTCTTACCTATTGCTTCAAATTTTCTCTTTGAAACTTCCAAGACCAGCAGTGTGGGCAAAATAGTACAGATGCCATTGATGCAAATACAGACAGACAAGAGAGCTGAGAAAATGTACCAGAGCAAGGGAGGGAGCAATGACAAGAAGAAGACAATCTTATCATATGAAACATTAAGTGGCTGCAATATTGTTCCTTTTGGCATCTGGATCTTGATGCGACTGCGTGATGCTGAAGGCTCCTTTACTTAAAATGATTCATCTTCCAGAGCGGACACCATCTTCTAGAGCAGACATCATCGATCAGTTCCTTGAGGACTGAATTCGGACATGAGGCATCCCCTAGAATTCTAGTCCATTCTCATTACTGTAAGGCTCATGTGATTGTATTCTCAGAGATCCAGAATGTGAATTCCTACAAGTGTAGAAGTGGATAAGTGGCTGGGTTCAAGAGACCACTGAGTTCAACTGAGGAAATAAAGTTTGCAGCCCACGACTTGGAGACAGAACTTTTTCCTATGCCTGTGGCTGACTGTGGACACCAGTGTCCCATGCCAAGACAGCATTTAAATACCAAGAGATGAGATACATCACTGCACAGGCGTGATGCCTGGCACCCACACTATCTCCAGATGGCTTGATGTGCAGAAATAGCCTTTGGGATCAAACTCAATGTGGCGAAGTCCAAACTCGTGATCTGTCCCTCAGGGCTTCTCTGTAGAATAACACCCCTCTGCTGTTTTGAGGCACAGCTCCTAGTCTGTTAGGGTGCAGTTGAATATCAGAAATTATCCTTCTTACCAACAACACAAACATTTATTGAGCTCCCCCATCTGTCGGGGACTATACAAAGCATTTAGATTATAGAGGAGTACAGCATGACCCTCACCCTCAAGTACTTCCAGTCTAGTAGGGGATAAAGGATATACACAAGAAAACTTAAACATCTATATGGGCTTGCATAGCAATGCTGTATAATTTATGTACAGGGAAAGCAATACAGAATTTCAAAGCAAGAAGTTCATCTTGAGTTCTGCAATGAAACACCCAAAAGACAAACATCACACATATTAACACCAGATCTTCTTTTTTAAAGCTGGGTTGTGTACAAGAGGACTTTTCAGAATGATAAAATGTTCTGTTCTTGAGTGTCCAAAATAAAAACCATTAGCCACATGTGGCTATGTGCACTTGAAATACAGCCAGTGAGACTGACAAACCAAACTTTTAATTTTACCTAATATTAATTGAATTTAAACAGCCACACATGGCTAGTGGTTTTCTAATTGTACATTACAGTTCTTAAGTGTCTCTCATTTATTATACAAAAACCCAGGTACAGAGATGTGGAGTTCAAGGGTAACTCATTTAGATGCTGCTCTAATTCCCAGTCTGGGAAGATTTTGACTTCACACTGACTATAATCTGGAAGAAAAATATCATTCTCATTACATTGGTTAGGTACAATCTCTCTCAATGAACTTTGCATTGTCTTCATAAAACAAAACTGAGATCAAATTTAAGGACTATTGGAATCCAGCTTCACCAGGCCTGAGTCTTCCTCAGTCTTGCTTATTATTATATAACCAACACTTTACATAGTAAGTGAATAATAAGTAAATAAAGGAACTAGTAAACGGGTGAATGAGCAAAATACCCTATGCATTATCTTAAATACCTTTACTAGTAAACTGAGCAGGCACTTGTGATGAGAATTTCATTATCTAGATGAGGAGTGCTGTTCACCTACATGATGGGGGCATGAGTCATGCTGATGATAGCATGAACCCTGCCACATTTAAGTGCTGAATCCATATTTATTGAATAAACATGTTCTATTTATTTACTTGCTTCTTTCAGTTAACTATATGTAACAGGGATTTTGCCCACATTTCTTTTTTTCTTATCACACAGAATGCCTCTCATATGCAAGAGCTTCCAAACTTAGTTAGTAGAATTACTGGGAAGTCATAATGGAGGCCGGGGTGCAGATCAGTGGTAGACAGCACTTCCCCAGCATCTAGGAGGCCCTGGGTTTAATCCTCAACACAGAAAAATAAAGAAACTAGGCAAGCAAAGGCATAAGGAATTTTTTGAGGAGTCCCTATAATTTTCAAGGAACAAGTTGGAAGGGACTAGAACATGAGTACTTTCATTTCATGTCTTACTTATTACATACAAGGATTTAGCAAATGGAGCTTTACAATACAAATTGAATATCCATTATCAGAAATCCATTATCAGAAGTTTTTCTGATTTTTAAAAATTTTGGAATATTTACATACACAGAATGAAATATCTTGAGACTAACCCCAATCTAGACATGAAATTTATTTTTACTTCAGATACATCTTATATACAACTAGACTGAAGGTAATTTTAGACAATATTTTTAGTGAACCTGCATTTTGATTATAAATTGTGACATGAACTCAGGGGTCAGATTTTCCACACGTGGTGGTATGTAAGCATTCAAAAACTTTCAGATCTTGGAGCATTTTGGATTTCAGATTTTGGCATTAGAGTTGGTTACTCTGTCCATTCTCTGGTCTTGCTATCACTTCTGTATTAATTTAGCAACTTCTTGCACACATCTTTCATAGAGATAAGTTAAAATATATTTCTGTGAAACCTGGAAGAGAAGAGAAGCTTTCTGCCTCCCCATGCCTGTGGTATGAACACACATTCATAATACACACTATCTTTCCCAGTAGAATGAGCAGGGGACTTAACCCACACAGTGGCACATGAACTTCTTGGTTCTGCCAAAACATGTCAGCTGAGATGGTGTTGCTAATTTATTTATGGGGACATTTGTCAATGTCACTCTGAGAAAATAATTCCAGGACACACACACACACACACACACACACACACACACACACACACACTCCTGATTGTTCTCAGGGCAGAACTTATGTGTATGTGGAATAGCCACCTGTTCACTTACTTTTTCAGAGATTAAGGGATCCAAGGAGCCCTGTCTAATCTCGGTCCTTGCTCAAAGAGTCCTCTCTAGAAGAACTTCAAATGATCCTCACTGAAGTGAAGTCAATTCTCTAAGGAAGGAAGTATTCCCAACTCTGCTCTCAGTAATTTCCTACTAAGAGAATGAGAGAGTAGGTTTGGGCAGGGGTTAGAAGCATGTGTGAGAGTAGGAGAGAAGGCCATGGTAGAAAGCAAAGGTATACAATAATGAGGCTGCGGAAGATAAAAATCCAGTTTCTAGAGATTTCTGAGGACATTCAATGGAGTGTTTGTCATATGAAAGGTGAGTCTCTTGGAATCTGAAGTTGCAGATGCATTGACCAGTAAAAAAGTTAGTCCCTTTGCAGAACTGCCCACAGTAAAACAATTTCTACACTTCTGTTTTACACTCCATAAGGGGCACAATTTTCCTGCAGGTATCTGAGATTCTTCTAATTCTGTTTAACACCTAGGATCCAGAGCTGCTCACACTCAGCAGGCAACAAAAGAGTGCCTACCCTAGGATTTTTGCTTGCCTTCATGTCTCTTGTTCAATAGAGCCATTGTCCCAGCCTCTGTGATCACTGAGTCTCTGGACCCTGACTGTTTGGGCTTTTGATATCTACCTGCCGAGCTGACTTCCCTGGAAAGTGGCCTCTGACCTGTCAACTTCCTGTACCTTCCAGTCCACACTCGCATGACCAAGCCCCCAGCCCTGTCTCCTGCTCTTCCTGAGACTGTTGTTGTCCACTCCTCAGCATGGCACCCAGGCTCCTGCCTTGAACAACAAAGCGATGTGAAAGCTTTGCTACAAGGCTGGGACAACTGTTAGGATGGCTGTCTTTGCGGATGGTCTGGTGGCAGTGGTCCTTGCAGGCAAGGAGGTGGAAAGTAAGCTAATATTAGAAACAGTGGCAGAGAGGCAAAAATCCAGTCTCTGCTGTCACCAGCTGCTTGACCTTGGGTGATAGACTTAAACCCTCTAAGCTTCAGTTTCCCCAACTATAATTGGGTGATACTAATATCCAACTTGATGACTCTTGGGAGAATTAAATGTTTGAAAGTACCCAGGACAAGTCTTGGCACATAGTAGGTAATCAATATGCAGGGGATTCTTTTCTTCCTTCCTAAAAATAACTGAGCCTGAACCCAAGGTGAAGGTTGAAATTAGTTGGTATCTGTTTACCCTCTTGTGCTAGGATCCCCACATTTTATACCTCATTCCTGTAGGCATTGCCTGTCTATGTCAGTGTGCCAGTTACTCCTGTGCCATCAATTTCTTGTAAAGTTTAACTTCTATGACACTTATTTTTCTCATCTGGAAAACAAAAAGGATACCATTTGTTTCCTTTCTGCATAGGGATTTCTATTGACTTCCATATACAATTGTTTAATTGCTACTATACATAACATACTTAGATTTAACATCATCTCATTTTAATCATAATCTGACAGAAGAGAACCCTTCTGTTACACGAGAAAATTCTGAGACTTAGGTCTGTTGACTAAGTCCTAGTTTGCCATTCCTAGTTCGACTCAATAATGAAAAGCCAAGATAAGACTCAAATCCAATTTTCTTTTATTATATCATATAAGTCTGAAACTCAAGTCCAGACTCAACTCTTGATTCAAGTCTAGGTTTCTTTTTTTTATTATAGTGAATAAATACAAATGAGAAAGCTTATAATGAAATGATGGGGCAGAGAGGAATAATATGATAATAATACAGTATATATATTTAGAAAGCTTTCTCTATTTTTAAAGTCTTGTTTCTCTTCCAGATGAGGAGATAGAAAAATCCTGCTTCACTGAAGAATATTTGGTGATGCCCTTTCAATTTTTTTTCATCGTCTCCTTTATCTCCACCATTGCCACTGTCACCAGTAAACTGACAATGATGGTTTTCTGAGAAACACGGACTAAATAAGAAGCTGATCATGAGCCAGCCCAACAATTTCATATTTAATAACACCTAAAAGACAAGGGATAAATAGGTAAAAACCATATGGCTCATATAAATGAACATGCAAGAACAAACTTGGCACTGTGTTCTCTAATTTTACATTTATAAGATCACACAATGCATGCAGCATGATACTGTTGAGAAAACTGAAGAATGTCATGGTAATCTCACTTCCAAATTCAGGAAGATAGGTCTGTAATCCATTGCTTATTCTATTCTTGCCCACTGATTCTTTTCAAGTTGGTGGAAATCTGGGACAGTCAACTTCAAACTCCTGTACAATACTGCAAATTACTACATGCCCTTTCCCAGGGAATTTTCTTTCAAATGTAATGCACAGAAATTTTAAAATAGAGAATGGGGAAAGCAGCTTTTTAATCTACACAAGGCTTTATTTGTAGAGAATTCTAGCCATGGTTTGTCTGACAGTAAGAGCACCTTCCCAAAGAGGAAGATTTCTGAATAAAAGTTGAAAACAAAATGAAATAGAAAAGCTACAACAACTAAATACCAACAGAGACACAAACTCTGTTAAGATGGTTGTGAAGAAAGCACCCAGAGTGCTGAGGTTGTCTCCTTTGAAACTGCTCTTGTGTGACAGGCTAGACAGTCTTCAGTCACATTTGCATAAAGCTTCCTTTCCATTTTGTGTGGTCTTAATCCCAGAGAAAACTCTGCACTGTACTCAAAGTTTCCCTAGTCAGACCAGCCTCTTTAAAAAGCTGTTGGGAGCTGGGCGCGGTGGCGCAAGCCTGTAATCCCAGCACTTAGGGAGGCTGAGACAGGAGAATCGTGAGTTCAAAGCCAGCCTCAGCAAAGCAAAGGCGTTAAGCAACTCAGTGAGACCCTGTCTCTACATAAAACACATAATAGGGCTGGGGATGTGGCTCAGTGGTCGAGTGCCCCTGAGTTGAATCTCTAGTATCAAAAATAAATAAATAAATAAAAGCTGTTGGGATCATTCAGGAACTCTCCTAGATGGTGCATGGATGCCTGAACATAGATATAACATCTTGCCTGTTTTATTAAGTACTCTCTATACGTGCATTGATCTAGGTCTTTTGAGAGAAACAGAGAACATGTGGTCCTTGGTCTCAGATAGTCTGATATCTATGCACTAATGCACGTGAAACATCAAGAATAAAAGGTTAGTCTCTGGAGTTGGTTTGGAAACTGAAGGAAGACCCTTTAAAAAGACTCTGCAGAGGCAAATAATCATGAAGAGAAAGACAGAGTGAAAGAAACACTGACCTAAATTCTTAGCTTCTTATTCTATTGTTATTTTGGTTGTAAAGTTATTTATAAGGAGAGACTGCAGTTAAACTACCAGTAGCCGTAATCTCCTCAATCCTATTTATAGACTTCTCCCATTTTAGGGCTTTCCACCTTCTTCCCATTTATTTTTCTTCCTAATGTATTCTACTCATTCTCTCTTCTCACTCATTCTTGGATTTTTAGATTTCTTTCCACATTATTTTCCCTTATCTCCATGACTTTTAACATGTTATCTCATCCGTATCTTGTCCTTCCCACAATCTCAGTTTCTCCCTCTATTTACACATCTCTTTTTCTCTAAGGCTACATTATTAATTGTGAAATGATGAATGTTCACCAATAGGAACTCCTAAACTCCAGAGAAAAAGCCCTGGAAATCTAATGTTTGAGTTGTGAAGCATCTGAGAACATTGAAGGTCCTCAGCTCAGTGGACAGGAAGGCTGCCTAAGGCCTGACTTGGAGCTGGCAACTTCAATCGGATCATACTTATTATTTTACCAGTGATCATTTTGGAATTTGAGGATAATCCAAATTATTCTAAATTCCTGAAAATTAACTCCAGTCCTGATCTTTTCAATCTGATTTCCCCACCCCTACCTACAGACAGAAACATCATCTCCAGGCCTGACTCAAGAATGACTTCCACTTGCTTGTTGAGTTTCCTGAATCTCTGGTCTTATTACATTTTCTAACCCTTGACTCTGTGTTCATATTCTATTTCCATATTTTCATGGACTCCAAAATCCATTTGTGCCACCACATTTTAATTTTCTGAGATCAGAAAATAACATGAATTACTGCCAGTCATGTAGCTGTTATAGCAAAGTTATCACTAAATGGTCATATTCATCCTAGCTTGCAGAAAGAAAGCAGTTACAAAGAAAATACTAGACATAATTATAAATCATCCTTTAAGGAAGGTTGACTTTGTATCTCTTTTTTGCACAGAGATAGTGTTTGTAAATACAAGAGCATCAATGTCCAAGTAGAAAGGTAATTTAGAAAAGTCAGCGTCAAAATGAAAAGGGCACTACAGAACTCCAAAACCAAAATGGTGCTTGTACTTTCCTTTCTTCATATATAAGTCTAAGTAAATCTAAATACTCTCAATTAATCAAAATAAAATAAGAAAGTATTGAATCCAAATGTAATTGACATTCTTTTAATTTTGTTCTTAAAATAATCATGTCTCTTACGTCTTATAATGGACACTTCCTGGATTTTATGATATGTGATGTCTTCTACTGGCAGTTCATCTCTACTACCTCCTCCAGCTGCTGCCTTGAGCATTCTCAACTCTTCATTCTGCCTACAGATATGGTGGCTGTGGCTCTGTTGCTGGGGACCAGAAACCTACTTTCTACCAATTCTTTTCCTCAAAGACACACCTAGCCAGTCAGATCCCTCTGTCACAGCATGGGCTAATTTATACAAATCATATGCAAAACTCATTTTATAATTGCTTCTTCAAGTAAGTCAGATTCCTAGTCACTGCTGTTATAAAGAGGAAATAAAAACATAGATGCCATCATTATTCTGGGGACAGATGCCTTAGAGTTTTCATAAATGAAAAGAAATTTTAAACGTTTCAATCTAGGAGCATGCTCAAAAGATCGAATACAGCAATATATTTCAGTGTATTTTGTAAAAATCAAAATAAATATAAATTAAAACTTTGCTGTTCACTTGTTTTTATGCTTTTTTATATGTGTCTGAAGATATTTTTTCTATAAGTGCTAGCAACAAAACAAGACCAGTAACTTTAAAATCAGTGAAATCAAATAAAAGCTTAGTGAAAAACAGCTGGCCAAGGTGCCTTTGCTAAACTGGAAAGTTATGAGAAAAATATAACGAGATTATATGAGGAACAGAGCCCCTCACTCCAGCCTCTCTCAGCTTCCATGTTTGAGTGACCACAATCTCATATAGATGGGAACCAACTCCATTTGAACTTGCAAGGACTAAGGAGAAAGGCAACTCAAAATCTCAGTCATGGACTGCCAAGATTTTGAAATATTATTAGACCTTGGATCATAAATCTGAAGGCAAAAATGAATCAATCAATTCAATATTTATGTGCAAATCACTCTGCTAAAATCAACAAAAAATATCCTAATCTTCATACAGCAAGACAAATGATGGAGAGCTGATACGATTGAAAGTAGGCATAATAAAAGCAATATCTTATGTTTATGTAGCACTTTATAATTGACAAAGAAATTTCACATTCATTACTCTTTTATCTTCATAATACTTTGTGGAAGAGATATTATTCTCATGATAGATGAGAGAGATTAATTATTTTCCCAAAGTCACGTAGGCTTAGTTAAATGGTAGAAGATAAGGACCATGAGTAATTTGCTAGTGGATTCCCCAACACCTTGCTAAGAGCATGGTACTGCATTATATGTGGCAAAGGAGTGTTTCAAAGAATCTGTGGTATTGAAGTCCAAGTGAGCCAAAGAACTCTTAAGAATAATTGGTTGAGGATACTTCATAGAAGCTATGAAGCTAATTCAAGTCCAGAGAGGGAAGAAAGCATCAAACACCTCAAGAGGGTGTCATATAGATGTTTTAGGTAGAAGGAGCAGAGAAAACAAAGCACAACAAATAGAAAACTGTACAGAACATTCCAGAAGATTCATGTGTTGGCTTCTTGGCTTGACTTCCAATAATCAAATTCATACACGGGCTTGACCATTACGATTTTTAGAACTACTTATCTCGACCAGGGAGCAACTGGTTAAACCATGTGAGTCCCAAGAGACCAGGATGGACTGGTGAAATTGCCCATAGGAACAAAATATTGGATGTCTGTGGTAGAGATATGGTGCTTTGTGGATAGAAGTGAAATTAATAAGCAGACTGTAGAAACTAGTTAGTCTGTAGGAAAAAGAAATAGTGAAACTGGGGATCTTGAACATGCCAAGCTAGTGCAGGGCTGCAGGGCTTGGCACCTGCCCGCCCCTGCTGTACGTATATAGCCATCAACTTCCACAGCTAATAAGCAAGCAGAGGGAATGACAGGCTTTACCTAATGAAAATGGCAGCTATCAGTCTGTGACTCAAATGGTCTGGCTCCAATTCCTCTTACAGTTGATGATTTGATCTTTGTCGAATTAGTGGGGTTGTGACAAGGAGTTGGTATGTGAAAGCTGCCAAGTTTTCCTTTTAAATCCTCTGTAATTTTTTATTTTCACCCTTTTCCACAGGAAAATTGTGGCTACTTGGAAAGGTATGTGCTTTGTTTTGCTTTGTTTTCCCTTCCAAGGAGAAGTGTGTCATTACTGCAAACCTATCACCAAGAGCAGCAAGAACCTGAAATTAGAAAAAAATCTCCAAATCTATATAATTGGGTTGATATTTAATTCAAAAAGTGTAACAATGTTGCTGAATCATCACATTCACCTTTAATTTTTATTCATTAACCAAATTCAGAATCACAATGTGAACCCATCATTTATGGTCTCAGCCTCTTCGTATGGCTCCTAGCTTTGACCTGATCATACTCAAACCACTTTGATCTCAGAGGGTTGTTTTTCATGATGGACTCTCGTTCACAACATGGCTTAGAGGCAAGAATAAAAAAAAGTCATGCAGTTAATCAGATTAGATGGGACCATGTAAGGTATTTATCTTTGAAATGTCCTATGTGCTCTGAAATTTGCCAGCTACACTTGTCATACCTCTGATCTCTCCTTTCCTCAGTGCAAGAATCTTCCCTGTTTTCTTATCACTTGTTCTCACAATTGGGAACATTATGTATTTTAAACAGATAGTTTTAATATGTTAGCAAGTTCTTCAAGATGTTCAATAGAGTTAGATAAATCATAATTTTTTATCTTATTTTAGAGAAAAAAAACTGAGATGCAGCAAGGCAGAGATGTTTGAAAAGATGTTTGGAGACACTGTCCCTGGACCAGGCAACTCTGCTTGACTCAGAATCCAGCCTTGTTACCATCACTAATTTTCTCTTCATGATTCTCTTCTAGGATCATGACTTAAAATCTAGGCATAGAAGACTGTTGAAAGGATCATCAAAAATCACACAGAGGGCTCGGAATATAGCTCAGTGGTAGAGCACTTGCCTAGCAAGCCTAAGGCCCTGAGTTCAATCCCCAATACCCTGCCCCTCACCAAAATCACATGAAAATAATTGTGATCAGACAAACTATGCAAGTTTCCCAAAGACATGCATGTAATAAGCAAGGAAATGAGAACCATGAAGCACATGAAGTGGCCTTCTATTCACTATGTCCCTTTCTACTCACCAAAAACAGGTGACAAAATAGAGTAACCTTAAATCACATTCCATGTGGGCTTTTGAGTGTATCACCAGTGTTGTTGAATCTGATACCAAGCCCTAGAACGGTCAGTGTATGGCTCTGGATTCCTGAAATACAGCTTCCTTTTGAAACAAGCAGCAGAAACATGGAATGCTTGCAAAGAAATCAAATCCAATCAAATCAAAGAAGCATTTGACTCCTTAAGAAAATGTTCCCTGAGACAGCAGCCAGGATGGCCATCATGTAGGGATATGTGGCGTGCAGGCAGCCATCCATTCAGGCCACTGGCTACCAACAGCTGACTCTAGGAGTAGTATTTGAATCTACCCTGAGGGGGGCCAGAGCCCACAGACAGCTGGGCCATCTGTTCTGATAATACCACATTACTCTCTACACTCAGTAATGAAGGCTCCTGAGTAATCTTTCATCAGAATGACTTCATGGCATTAAAAATGTATTTCAATACATAGCTTGTTTAAATATTTAACCCTCTTCGGCTTTGAGAGATTGATTCGGAGCTGCAGTGTTTATATGGGCAGGAAACATTGATTTTCATATGCATGCATGCATTAATTCGGGAAGACTTGGGCACACACCAAAGGTTTTGATAAATGGATCTTTAAATCTCGGACTTTAATGGAGAATATTGGTTTGCCGCCCAGAACCCATCCCTCTGCCAGTATTTAAATATTTTCAATTCTCATTTCCCGATGGTGAAGAGGGAAAGTCAGTAGATGAACAGATTTTGAAGAAGTATTTTGAGTAAAGTTTGCTTATATGAAATGCATCTGCACAAACACATATACACACAGATATTGTTCATTTTGTTGGACTTCAGTGGGAGCTATTTGTGCACAGGGCTGTCCAGCTTTTATTAGATCTGTCTACAATTCACCTTTTTCTGATATGTCAATAAACTCTAAAAAGTGCTGTGAGTATTCAGCACATGTAGGGCAAAGAGGCAGAAAACCCTTTTTGAATTTCTGTACATGTGACATCATTTAAACTCATTTCAATACCCAGGCTTATCTTATTAAACTCACTCTTTCACTTTATTGAAGCTGTAATCCTGGGAGTTGCATAAACTCAAAACATCATCTTTGCAAACTTAAACATTTTACTGGGCTTAGAAGACCAGTTGTATATATAAGGTGTGTGTATGTGTGTGTGTGTGTATATATATATACACACACACATATATATGTTATATATCATATATATATATATATATATATATATATACACACATACACACACACACACACACATATATATATATTTACACATAGCTGTTCTTAGCACTTAAGTCTTTGGTGATGGATGAATAAACACTAATGTCATATATATATAATTGTTCCACCTATTTTGATCACTACTCAATATTACCACTTTTATCTTAGCTAACATACCATTACCACCATTGAATATATGAGAGAAAACAAGCCTCAGAGAGCTTAAGCAACTCTTCCAAGAGCAAATGGTCCAGGAGTGGTAGGCTATAGCCATGACTCTCAGCTTTTTAATTTTTCCATCATGTCAATGGAGACAAGTTCATTCTTCTAAGACATATAGTCATGAAATAATTAACACAACTTAATCAAGATTTATTAAATATGTATTAAATATCATGAAAGGTGTAAACACTGGGAATGTAGTCATAAATAGAATAGAGAACTGTTTTCAAGGAAACTAGAGACAGAAAGGGACGTAAGTCAGATAATAGAAATTCAGTGGACATAATGGAATTAGATACTCTGCAAACAACCAGGCAAGTGTTAACACAACCCAAACACAAATTCTTCCCACCTTTTCAGCAAGAGAATCGTGTCTTAATGACTTAAAGCATTCATTGAATACAATGAATTAACTCCACATGCATCTAGAATGGTATTGGTTATGTACCCTTCTTGGGAGAATTGACGAGAAGTCTGCTCTTCATTTTCTATGTTTTGTGGTGGACTCTAGGGGATAATAAGTGAACCAGAACTGGAACACTTTCCAGAAGAAAGAGAAACAGTGAATCTCTAAGGTTATCTGCATGATGCATATGCATAGTTTAAAAAGGTAAATAGAGCTTATGGTAGTCCCATGCCCCAACATGCCACCTCTTTGCTGTTTTTCCATTAATTACCTCTGTGTTTCTAAACATGCAGATAAATCTCTTGTACCAATTTTCTATTTCACTCTTTTCGGCATCTTATCTTCCACTTATATTTATAACAGTAAGTTGTTCTATTAGTTAAAACAGTAACCTCTGCTAACATTATAATTATTATGCTAATATTGTTCATTACAGAGCAAAATAATAATTGCTATCATATTCTCTTGCTTTGTAGAAGCTTTCATTGCCAAAAGTTTTCTATTTGTCTTTCCTTTTCTACCCTGTAAAGCAAACATCAATCCTATACTTTTCCTAAATGCTCTATGCTACTCTATTATCTCTTTTTATCCCCCAGGGACTTTGGTCCTAGATCTTTATACCTTCTTTCTATCGTATGGACTTAAAGCTCTCTCTCAAATGTATTTTCATTATTCTCCAAGGAATTTTCTTAGGTGTTCTTCTGGTATGATTACATTTTTTCCCAGGTATGATATCTTAATCATTCCTGGTTAACTAACTGTGCACTCTTGGAAGTCACCATCATGCTGCTGTTCACAAAAGGATGACTAGTAGGGCATTTCAGAGATTTGCTTGTCCTTTCTTTGTCCTCACATTCAATTGATAGTTTGGCTGGCTACTGAATTCTAGGTTAAAAATAATGGTCACTCAGATTTTTGAAGGCCTTAATTTTTGGTATCCATTCTTGCTGTTTTGAAAATAGAAGTCATACAAATCATTACTTTGCAATATATCTATCAACTTTCCATGTCCTGAAACATGATGATAATTTGCCTTAGGGTGAAGGTATTACTTTTTTTTTTTTTTAATATTTTGTTTAGTTGTAGATGAACACAATATCTTTATTTATTTTATGTGGTGCTGAGGATCGAACCCAGTGCCTCACGTATGCGAGGCAAGCGCTCAACCACTGAGCCATAGCCTCAGCCCCTGAACGTATTACTTTTTGTGACACTAGGCTTGGGACATTCTTTTTTCAGTATAGAGTTTTTAATTTTTTTAAATATATTAAAAATTTTTTGATATGTATATTTCTTATGTTTGCTCTGGACTGTATATTAGCTCTTGGGATCCTGGATCAGTTATAAATGTCTTTTGTCTTTGCTTGAAGTGTGTCAGTTTTGTGTTATGCTTTATGGAAAAAATTGAATTTGTCTTCCAATTTTAACTATTAAAAATAATATTCTAGTTTTTCATGAACTTTTTCATGTCTTTTAAATACTATCATTTTATTAGCATTATTTTTGTCTTTTATAAGAATTTTGTTTGTAAGTATATCTGAGAAGAATAACAAGACAGTTATTGATTAATTTCATTTGTTCTCTATGTTACATATCTTTATTAAGGAAATATTATTTATTTCTTTGAGTTTTCTCATGTATCTAATGAACCTTAGATCTCTATTCACATTTAAGTAAGAATTATTCTAAAAATAACAATGGGAAATTAGGCTTTTCTGATAGAAATGATAGTTTTATTTTCCAAAAATTTCCTCTGCCTGTAGCATATGGAATGATATGCTACATATAAAATATAAAATGATATTAATATGAATAAAATATAAAATGATATTAATTATGAAGTAAAATACATATTAAAATAAATATTTATGTGAATCAGTGATAGATGACCTCACACTATAATAAGCAAAGCTAAAGATTTAAATTCTGAGTGTGTATGCAGGGAATGGTAGGCTTTGTGGGCCAGATGAAGGAAAAGTTTCTGTGAGAGAAAGGGCAGCTGAACCCAAAGGTGGTCATGAAGAAGAGAAACTGAAAAAAATTTTGTCAGATATTGGTAAGTGTTTTAAGTAAATTGTTGTAGATATTATAACTCTTGATGGCCAAGAAATAGATAAATCTGTTAACTTTATCTTCATGGGTAAGTGATGGTTATGACTTGTTCATATGACAAGGGAAACAGATATCCATTTTAACACTCAGAACTCATCTGGAGCTTGAAGGCTGTTTAGGTGAAGCCATAGAAACTCTAGATTGGGTTGGACATAGAGATGCACCCATATAATCCCAGTGACTTGGGAGACTGAGGCAGGAGTATCATAAACTCAAGGCAACTGAGTGAGACCCTATCTCAAAATAGAAAAAGTAAAATTAAAAGGTCTGGGTATTAGGCTCAAAGGTAAAGAGCACTTACCTAGAATGTTTAAGAAAAAATTAAAACTGGATTGCTAGATTGGGGGAGATTAGTAAAATCGGAAATAGGACAGAAAGAGGTAAAGAGAGAATGAGAAAAACTTAAGTAAACTTACTAGTATAAAAATACAGAAAAATAGAATAAATCCAGTGATACATACATCAATAAAATTTTAAAAATTCAACAGAATGAACTCGAGATAAAATTATTTTTAGGACACCAAATGATAAAACCTTATAAACAACTGGGATCATGCTGCTCAATGATAAAACAAGAGAAATTACACCCATAAAAACATATTCACAAGATAGTACAGAAAAACTCAAAGTAGAAATAGAAAACATAATTGGTATATATATTTTGTAAAATTACTTAGAATAAATAAATTACTTAGAAATTCTGGAAATAAAAAATTGGAGAAATTAAAATGAAATACAATGTTGTAGTTGAGGTCAATTGTAGACTCAATAGAGTCAGAGAAAGAATCAATGAATTAGAAGATAGTAATGAAGAATTAAACTAGAGAAAGAACTGAGAAGCATGGGGAAAAGAACTCAAAGACTTTGGCTAACCACTCAGAATTTCAGAATTCAAGAGTGAAAGAAGTGGAAGAAAAGCCATGTTAGCTGAGATAGTAGCTAACATATTTCCAGAATTGGAAAGGCAATTATTTTCTCTACTTAAAAGGTGACCCAAAGGACTTATAAATAGCATACTACAGAAACACAGTCACTTCAATGTTTATAGCAGCACAATTCACAATAGTTGAACTGTGGAACCAACCTAGATGCCCTTCAATAGATGAATGGATAAAGAAACTGTGGTATACATGCACAATGGAATATTACTCAGCAATAAAAGAGAATAAAATTATGGCATTTGAAGGTAAATGGATAGAGTTGGAGAATATCATGCTAAGTGAAGTAAGCCAATCCCCAAAATCAAAGGCCAAATGTTCTCTCTGATATATGGATGCTGATCTACAATGGGGAAAGGGACATGGGGAGAATGGAGGAACTTTGATCAAAGGAGAGGGAGGGGAGAGGAGGGAACAAGGGGGCAGAAAAGATGGTGGAATGAGATGGACATCATTGCCCTAGGTTCATGTAAGACTGTAGATATGGTGTGAATATCATGTACAATCAGAGAAATGGAATATTGTGCTCCATTTGTGCACAATGAATCAAAACGCATTTTGCTGTCGTGTATACCTAAGTAGAATAAACAAATTTTTTAAAAAAGTTGACTATGAATACTGAGATGTATTTTTTTATACTGCAATGACATTTTAAAACTCTCAGATTGAGAAATAAATCTTAAAATGACTAGATGAAAAGACTTGATAGGAAAAGAACAACAAGAAAGTCCAAATAAAATTTAAAAAATTTTTTTCAAAGTGTTCTGTGAACAACTTTATAGTAAGTTTTTCTAGTAAGCATTTAACAAAATGTACAATATGTCAGACATTAAGGTAAATATTTTTGTATAAATAAACATGGGAAATTTTATCATGTTAAAATAAATTTGGAGAGATGTATTAGAGCAAAAAGAAAATTTAACCTCAAGGGAATGATTAAAATAAGGGCCAAAATAACAACAACAACACCAAAAGAAAGAATAATCTTAACGGATTTATTTAGTCCTATATTATAAAATAATTATGATTGATTTGTCAGCACCAACAAAACCTAATTGTAAGTTATTTGCATGTTCCTGCTTCCTAACATATTTTATTTTAGTGTGATTAGATCAAAACCAGCTTTGGCCTAGGAGATGCTTAAGTATAAATTCCAATTTATAAAAGGCCTTTTATTCTGGACTTACAAAGACACTGAAATACAAATTCTGGAAGGACTCTGAACAAAGGCACTCCAGCTTTAGAAAACTCATAACACAGACACAATAATGTAACTTAGGCAATGTCCTGTCTGCTTGACTTGGAATGATGTTTGAAATGGAATCTTGAAGCAACTTGTAGCATTCCAGAAAGTAGTATATTACAAGTAGTCATATACTTTAGCCCAAGCTTTTCCTCGAAAGCCTTTTTCTTTACCCTCTCTGCTTGCTTTCCCAGGGTTAACTTGTGCTTATCTCTCCAAAAAGGATGATGTCAAGCTGGGCACGGTGGTGCAAGCCTGTAATCCCAGCACTTAGGGAGGCTGAGACAGGAGAATCCCAAGTTCAAAGCCAGCCTCAGCAACGGCGAGGTGCTGATCAACTCCGTGAGACCCTGTCTCTACGTAAAACACAAAATAGGGCTGGGGATGTGGCTCAGTGGTCAAGTGCCCCTGAGTTCAATCTCCAGTACCAAAAAAAAAAAAAAGGATGATGTCAAGTTGTGTGGTGTTTCTTCTTTACTTCCCTTTCTCATACCTGTTGTCAGATACCTGTCCTGATGGGAAATGTGAATGTCTGCATGGGACATGACATGAATCCAGGGACCCTTTCTGTAAAACACGATATATACAAAAAGATGATGTATAATCAAAGAAAAAGAAGTGGGGAAGATGTTATGCCTCTCTCCATGAGATTTGGAAACATTGCACGCTGTATATTCTACACTTAGAGATTCATAATTTGTATATGTATATGAAAGCCACTGCAAAACCCTTCATAAAAAGGCAAGTGTTTTAATTTAATTCTTCTGTGGCCAAAATTATTAGACTTAGGACTCAGTTTTTAAGTACACAATATTCTCTTATACATCCCAAGGCACATTTGTACTTTGAAAAAAATGTGATAATGTTTTGGTATGCTAAAAATATAAATAGTATTTTGTAGCTTTTTAAAAATCCAGATTGGTAATAATAAAACCCAAATTTTAAGTTTTGCCACAAAATAACTATACTTTTTACCTGTTTTATTATTTTTTACTTTTTTCCCAGCTCTAAGATTAATTTTATGAGCAAAACACATCATTTTCATGACCTGTGTCAAACTAAAGTGAGTAATGCTTTGGTGGAGGAGGATAATGATGTCTTTTCTCTGATCTCCATAAGTAGCACATGCAAATGTCTTCTTGTCTAAGGTAGGCTGGACATCATTGCTGGGGTGACCAGGCTAAGAATGAGAGAAATGACATTTCAAAAGGGAGTCATAGAGCATGCTAGCAATCTTGCTTGTAAAGAAGGAAAGAAAGGAAGGTAAAAAAAGAAGGAAGGAGGAAAGGGGGGAAGGAAGGAAGGCAGAAAGGAAGGAGGGAGGGAGGGAGGGAAGGAGATGAAGAGAGATGGAGAGAGAGAAAGAGGAAGAGGGAGGGAGAGAGAGAGAGAAAGAGAGAAAGGAAGGAAGGAAGGGAGGGAGGAAAGGAGAGAGAGAGAAAGATTTAAAAAAACATAGAAAAACAGAATGAGGCCTACATTAAGACATAATTCAAGGTGATTGTTCTTGCAAACTCTCTAAGTCAGTATAAAATTCAATAACCTCAAAGTATACCCAGGCTTTGTTTCCATAAAAAGGAAGAACCCTTGCATACCAAGAACTCCTTGGGGAAAATAATCATTGGGAGATAGTAACAAAGGTGACAGTGCTTGTACCAAGGTCTAGGCATTTGAATGAGTAGAGTTTAGGTTCTATATATGGATTGGCTATTAAAACAAAGCCGCTTCATCATTAAAAACTGGGCAAGTCCATGGCAGGGCACATGCTAAATGGTTGAGGAGGGCGAATCAATTGTAGTGATTCCACAGAGCTATTTGAATAGACTGTCCTAAAAAGACTGGCCCAGTCACAAGCTAAAGGATGGATACTATCCAGATTGCAGTACAAGGGTTTGCCACTAGTGGTGGAGCGCAGAAATATTAAAAACTTCCACTTGTCAAGAAATACACTCAAGGAAGTCATAAGATCAATGATTTAGACTATAAAGTTTTGGCTCATAGGAAAGCTTCACTAGCATAAAATTCTAGATCAGAGTTACAGAAACCGTATTAGATACTGAAATAGCATTACCAGGTATAGCAAATAGCAAATAGAAAATATATACAATAGATCTAGCAACCATGCTAAGGATTAAGTTCATTTAAGGACATCAAATGCCATTTGAGGGTCCTAGCATCTATCTCCCTTCACTATCTGTTCTTCATGCATTTTGTTTTATGCTTTACAGTTTAGAGATCATTCTCCTTGATAGATAGAATGTGAGTAAAATAAGAGGTGAATGAATCACTCTGTCTTTTCTTTCATTTTTAGCCGTACCTCATCTACTGTAAACCCTATCCTTCCAGTTCTCTTCAGAATAAAAATCACCATTTTCCTAAAACAAATATTTTTTCTTGATTTTAATATTCTTTTGTTTGTGATTTTCCCCATGAAATTCTTAAGGGCACCAGGGGCTTTTTTACTTATCTCTTTGTTCACATGTCCCTCTTTCTCTGTTTGGTGCAGGCCTTTTAGAATGTGAATTCATCTAAGCATACACACAGTGGTCACTTTGCTCTAGTGGGGGAAAGGATCATATGGACAATTTGCTCATGTTTTCTTCTTTCCAGGAGATAAGGACACATATCTTGCATGTGAAATACCTACCCTTAGCCCACATGGTAGCTGCTACACAGAATATAAGATCAGCATAGAATTGTGACATGTAAAAGTAAATTTTGTTATCCTCGATGCCCCTGGTATTAATAACAAATGTTAAGCACAGAGAAGGCGGCAGGAGTCTGAATACTGATGGCATCAGGCAAAGTCTGTATTGTAAGCCCTGGGTCCCTATCACATGCCTACTGATGCCCTCACAGACAGATCAGGGACATCAGTTCGACTATTGAAGGTCTTAGATTTCTTCTTCAAAGTTATCAATTCTGAGATGACAAGTCATTTTTCCCCAAGATTCTTATCACAGTGACTCTGCTGAAAAAGATTTACTCTATATCATAGTCAGTTGTAAAAACTTACTGTTTCCTCATCCTTGTAAAAGGTGAAATCATCAACAAGGAGAGTCAGAAAAATGTCATACACCCTCCATCTTGCAGCTATAAATTTCTAACAAATTTATTTAACACTTTTATTTTTTCATTCAATTATTCAACTAGTGATGTGTATGTCTTAAATAAATTTCTTCAGTGTGCTAGGTTAAAAATCTTTGCCTCCATGTAAAATATAGTCCAAGGATGGTATGGTTTAGATATGAGGCGGGCCCCAAAAGCTCCTGTGTTAACTCAGAAATGTGCAGAAGTGTAATAATTAGATTATGAGAGATATAATCTAGTAAGCTCATCCTGGTTTGAATGAACTGACTGGATGATAACCATAAGCAAGTGGGACATACCTAGAGATGGGTCACTGGATGCGTGCCATAGAAGGATTTATCTTCCCTGAAGTCCCTTCTCTTTTCCCTCCACCCCCTTCTAGTTCATGGTCACTTTAAATGAAACAATTTTCCTCTGCCATGCCCTCTGTTCTGTCTCAGAACAATGGACGTGGCTGACCATGGACTAAACTTTGAAATCCCTAAGCCTAGGTAAATGTTTCCTCCTCTAACTTGTTCTTGTTGAGTATTTTGCTCACAGCAACGCAAACCTTACTGACACAAAGAAGGAGAACAGAAATAAGACAAATACTTGTGCAATTAATTATGATTGTCACAATAATTTTAAGGGAAAGGAAATGCTTTGGGTATATATAGTAGGACGATCTAAGCTTATTTAAGAGATACTTAACTATTGAAGGATGAATAGAGTCACCTATAAAAAGAGTAAGGGATAACATTACAATAGAAAGAGTAATTTTAATAAAGTCTAGAAGCAGGAGAGACCATAGAATACTTAAGGATTGGTGTAATAATAATGAATTTGTAGATTAAGATTCAATTGCTATGCTAACTCTCAATAAGGAGGAAGGGGCTAAGGCAGAAGAGGGTACTTTAGATTAGGTAGAGGGAAGTGAAGGGAGGGAAGGGGAAGTAAGTTGGGGTAGGAAGGATAGTAGAATGAATCAGACATTATTATCCTATATACATATATGACTGTATGACTTGTGGGGTTCTACATCATGTACAGCCAGAAGAATGAGACACTATACTCCACTTATATATGATGTATCACAGTGTGTTCTACTGTCATGTATAACTAATTAGAACAAATTAAAAATAAAAACATTGAGTTGCTGGCCAGGCATGGTGGTGCACACCTGTAATCTCAGCCGCTTGGGAGGCTGAGGCAGGAGGATTGCAAGTTCAAAGCCAGACTTAGCAATTTAGCAAGGCTCTAACCAATTTAGTGAGAGCCTGTCTCAAAATAAAATAAAATAAAATAAAATGGCTGAGGATGTTAAGTGCCCCTGGATTCAATCCTTGGTACAGAGAGAGAGAGAGAGAGAGAGAGAGAGACTGAATTGCTTTTTTTATCTAATACTGTGACAAAATATCTAAAATAATCAATCTTTAAGGAAAAAAGGTTTATTTTGGTTCATGGTTTCCAAAGTTCAACCCATATTTGTTTGGCTCTGATGATTTTCGACCTGTGGCCTGTGGCAAGGCAGAATGTCACAGTGAGCTGTACCTGCTGGAGCAGAGCTGCTCATCTCATGGAGGCCAGGAAAATAAAGGGCCAGAGTTTTATTTGGGATCCCATCTCCTAAATGTTTTGTGATCCCAAAAGTTCCATAGGCTAATGACCAAGGCTTTGACACATGGGCTTTGAGGGAAACCATAGCAGTTGCACAATAAGACATGAAATGAGCTTCAAAATAGAAAGGTATCTTATCAAGGCAAGGTTTTCCAGGCTGTGTGAAAGCACTTGAAATTTATTAGCAATTGGAAGCTATTTAAGGATTTTAAGCAAGAGAGTCCTTGAATGTATTTATTTCAAAATACATGGATGGTTTTCTGTCCAAAGAGAGATGTGAGAAAGACTGAAAAATAACTGTAAAAGGATGTGGGAGAAATGACCTCAACATGCAGATGGGATGGTAGTAGTAGAGACTAAGCTGCAGGGTGGTAGTCATGATGGAACTGTTTTTATGTCAGGTAGGTAATAAAGAGCACTGAGGTCTTTGATCAGTTTAATTTCTACTGGGTAGACCAAAGAGCTGCTGATAGGAAGAATGGAAGTGGCAATATGTTGTTGGATACAGAATGTTAATATAACTGGGTATAGAGAAATTAGTCAAATTTAAAGAAAGGATTAAATGATAAATTTTTGAGGTTATGACAGAAGATATGCACACGTGCACACACACATACACTTATAAATCCCACCCTCTCATCTTTCCCTTTCCATCTCTAACCCCCACCCACCCACACACAGGATAAGCAAGAAAAAAAATCCATTAAATATCTTTGCTTTGTTATGTTTCTGTGCAGACTTTGAGAAATTCTGGTAAATATTTAAGTTAACATTTTTTTTAGTGCCATGCCAAGCTGAGACTGGACCATTTAGGTAGTTTCGTTCTAATCAGGTGACAGATAGTACTAAGTGATTGATTTCATCTGAATTTCAATGGAAAGAAGATTTTCAAGTATAATATTTGAGTCTCTTCCACAAATAATTACAAAGACTGTGATAACGTTTTCTAGAAAAGTAGGAGAATATTTGAAAAACCTTCCATCTGCCTCCCACTCTCTATACTTTAACATCTGTATGTACCATTTTTGTGATCTATATTAGAAAAACTATAACCATATATTTTTTGTAGTGATTTTCTGTATAGTATCATCTCGCAGTAGTATCACTTTGTTTTTCTTTTATACTTAATCATAAGAGTGTTTTGTACTGCTCTCCCTCAGATATGTTTGAGGATTTCTTTTCAGGCTTAAAACAGCTTCTTTGATTATAGTGCTATTTTCTCATGTCCTTTGTTTAAACAGTGTTTTTAAGGTATAACTTTCATTTGTCATCTTCTAATCATCTCCCTGGCCACTAATTTCAGTGACATCTTCACCAGTGCATATATATTTGTACCTAAAGTTTCAAACCCATTTTTTGAGTAATAAGTACTTTGTACATTGGTATAGGGGATCACTCATTCTGATTTTTTTTCATTTAATTCTTTTCTCTTTGAACAAAGTCTACTGAGTGTCTGTTATGTACTAGACATTGTCGAAAACCTAAGATTATAAAAATGAATAAGCTTTGCTTCCATAAATTGGCATTCAAATTAGAAGGTAAAAGATAGAAAATTAATAGGAAAAGAACAAGTGAAGATGTGTCCTCTTCAGATAATTAATAGGGTCATATCACAGTGACTAGGAAGCTACTTTAGATTGCCTGGAAAGTGACACCGAAGATGCAATAGAATACCTGACCACAGAAAACCCTGTGAAAGTCATGGGGGAGAACATTCCAGGCAGAGGGAATGCATGTGAGAAAAGCCTAGGCAGGAATGAGAAGGTATGATACAAGGAAACCTAAAAAGGACCAATGAATCCTGGTGGGATGAGGAAAGTAGATGGAGATGAGGGTCAGTAGATAGAGAGCTCTAGGGGCCAGGATCAGGAGTTTGAGTATTGGTATCAAAGGTATGGCATCCATTGTGAATGGTGCAGGAAATTAAGTGGCATGATCTGACATACTATTTTATTGTTTTTGTTTTCTTTTTTATTAGTGCATTACAATTATACATAAACAATAGTGAGATTGATTATTTTACCATATTCATACATGCATGTAACATAATTTGCTCAATCTCCTTCCCCGTGGCCTACTCTTTTAAAAAGCCCACCTTGGGTCTTTTGCAGGATACCTTGAACTTGTATACATACAGAAACATGAAGTAAAGTGAATGTTTATCTGGATGAGAATCCAGATAATGGATTATTAAACCTTGAATTAGAGTAACAATGGAGACTTAAAACAGTGATCTCATTTGAGAAGTGTTTAGAAGAACAATGAATGTGGCTTGTTAGAAGAGAAAACCTGTGAGTTGAGTAAAAAAGAGGAAAGAAAAATAACCTCTAGATATTTGACTTAACAATGGGGTAAATTAAAATATTTTCTTTACAAATGAAGAAGGACAGGTTGGGGAAGAAATATTTCATAGGAAATTAGGAGTTGCCTTTTTCACTTTTATTCAAGTAAAGTTTGAGATAGCTATTAGACATTCAAAAACAACTTCTAAATATCAGTTGAATATTTTAGTCTAGAATGTGGAAGAAGTCCAGGACGGAGATGAAAATTTGCATATTATTGTGCAGTTGCAAATTGAAGCTAAGGAAATTGATAAGGTCTCCCAAGAAGAGAATGAGTAGATGAGAAGGAGGTCAAAGAAAGACTGTAGAGCATCCAGCCTCTTCAGATCTAGAAGAGGCATAGAAGCCTGAGAGAAAGAAATTAATGAGATAACAGAGCACCCTAAGTGGGTGAGGAATGCACTCTCACTATGAAACCAAAAGGAAGAGAAAAACATTTCAAAGAGGAGAGAATCTTTCCATAGTTATTGCTGCTGACCAATCAAATAATGTAAGGACAGAAATGGCAACATCTGTGAGTGTCCTATGGAATATAAGTGATGTTGTAAATGAATGGTCCTACATCTTTGTGGGATAATTTCTCATCATTTCTGCATCAATAGTGTCTTTCCTTAATGAAAGCTCTTTTCAAAAAATTACTAATTATTATTTTTTCTATGTTTTTCAAAAACAACTGTGAAATAGTCTTCAGAATAGTAATTCTGTTTAAGATAATAGTTCCATGACCCAGTAAGGGGTATACCTTGATAGATCCTTCATGGAACCTATCAGTTTCTTCCTATGTCACATATATTATTGACCATTGAAAAAGCAATGAAAGTATCTTTTGTGTCCCAAATCCTGTTTTCTCCTCAGCATGTGGGAGTTTTTAGTGGTCCCTCACAATTTCTTCCATTTCTTTGATTTATACTTACATGTGAATTCATAGAAATGAAGGGTACCTGAGAAGATTGACATGTCAGCATGAATTAAAGTTATTTGCTTATGCTTCAAGGAGACCAGTAGAATTTAGGTTCACAAGTTCTGGAGTCAGAAAGAAACAGGATGGAGTCCAGTTTTTAACACTTGTTGTAAAGCCCTAGGGTCACATTATATATCTTTCTAAGATAAGATCCTCAGATGTGAAATAGGGTCAATGAAATCCTCCTCGTAGTGCACATGTAAAGACAAGATGAGATAATAAATGCTGAGTGCTTAGCACGGTGCCTGGCACATGGTAAGTGCTTCATAAATGTTAACTACTGCCAATAAAAATGACGACTGCAATTTCAAAACTGGCTTGTGAAAGGTGGGGAGGATATGACTCGGATCAGAAAAGCATGAAGGTCCTATGGAAGGTGGAATAACATGGGCAAACGCAGGGGCACTGGAGGAGAGGATTCCATTTTGACTGGAGCAGAAATAACTGGAAGAACAGCCTTCATACACGCTCATTAATTGTATCTCCATTTCTCAGTGAAATGACAGAAGAGGCCTGGACTTGCGTCTATACCTTCAACAAAAACTCCTGGTAAAACCCAGTCCTCACAGAATTGAAGAATTCCTCTTGAATCACCAGCCCCTCCCTGAGTAGCCCATGCCATATTTACGGATCAGCTGCAGCTCTCAGGATTCTCTCACAACGTGATCCATATGCAGTTTTAATTTAGCTCTCTTTCCTTTCTCCTCCTTTTCCTCTCCACATTGTCTAAGTGCTAATAATAATAATTCAATTTAATAACATCCATCCTCACAGAGTACTCAAGCCCATCCGGTCCTCAAGGACACCTAACCCTTCCCGGGCTCACCTCTCAGCTTCTTTATCACACTTGAAGCACATCATAAACTACATCTTCCTCAGACCTTGTCATAAAGGGTGAGGCCGACATTGCAGGAATGAAGTCAGGAAAATACAACCTTGAACTGTTTTATCTCCTCTCCTCCCTGCCCTCTCCTCCCCCTTGCCTCTCCTCTTCTCTTTGACCAGTACTTTTCCTTAGCAGCCAGAAACAGAAAAAAAAAAAAAAAAAAAAACTTAAACTCTTGTTCCCACAGGGGTTTCCTGGAATGGTTCACTTTCTGTTTGGCAATTGAAGCCCAATCTAATATGAAAGATACTCAGCGTTGATAGCTGCCTCAACAGTCATTAATTTGCTAATAGAAATTGCTTTTTGATGATGCAGGTCAGGAGGATGGCCTCCAGTTTGTGGATAAAGAAATTGAAACATGAAATGTTAAACGTCTTTTACATGGGGACAAGGCTGAGAATAATGCAGGGTAAAGACCCACTTCTGTGGTATTTAGTTCTCTGAAAACTCATGTTCTTGAAATACAGAAAATGTAAAGAGTGAAAATAATATTTATGAACAGCCAAAATAATTATAATAAATGGCCTTAAAACACTCATGTGTTTTATTCACATAATTGTGTGGATTCCTTTATCCTCAGCTGACATTCAGTCTCAAAACCTTGCATAATTTACCTCCTTGTACACCAAAAAAAAAAAAAGGTTGAAAATGGTATTAAATAGCAGTTTCAAATTCTAAAGTACAAGTTATGGGATAGATATTATTATTGTGAAATCTTTCTTTTCATTTTTTGAAGTCTATCACATTGTTTTTGAGAAAACCAAGAAGCTGTCTTATGTAAACAAGGTCAGCGTGTTAAAGGTAAAGGTGAAAGGTTACACATGTGTATATAGCTCTTATTCCCATTGGCCTGAAAAACAAAACAAAACAAAACAAGAAATACGTACTACACAAAATAGCATACTATAAGGTTATAGGTGAATGTATAGTAAAGAATTAGAGAAGGGTATAATAGAAAATCTTTCTGTTTTGTAGAAATTCCTAGAAAGAGGAAGAATTTAAGCTTTAATTAGAGAATGTGTTAGTGAAGAGATCTGGTCCATCTGGTGAGAGATGGACCAGACTGGGTAAGAGAACTGAGGTACTACTAACCACCTATCAGACAGTGTCACTGGCTACCACATAACTGCTCAAACCATTGGACTGAGACTACAAACTTTCATTCCTTTCTTTTTTCACCTGAGACTGATTCATCACACTATCATATAATCCTCCGTGTCTGTTACATACTGCTCTGTCTACTCATAAATGCATACTACCCATCCATTGCCACCAATGAATATACATAGATGACCCATTTGGAAGACATAGGACCAACTGAGTATCAGATAGCTAATGAAGTCTTCAGTACTTTCACATTTTCGTTCAATATCCTTGATCTCTGTTCAGGGATTTTCTGTTTCATGGGATCTAATGTGATTTTGCTTTTTAGGCTTATATTAACAATGTATGTGCTCACTTCTGCTGAAATACCATCTGTCTCCACTGAAAAGGAATTGGTCATAATTCATTTTTAAGAGTAAGAAACAAATATATTCATATATCATATAGTGTTGCTGTGGTTCTGTGGTATGAGGTTCAGATCCAAGCCATCTCTTTTAAGGAGTAAAGTTCCCTTTCTTCTACATTTTGGGAATGTTGGCATCTGACAAGTGAATTCAAATTAATTCCCCAGTAGGAATTTTTTTAACCTGAAGAGAGTCGCTTTTATTAATATCACACTATATCCAAAGAGCATCCCATAACAAAAGACCTGTCCATGAAGTATTCAAAATCTTGACTCCCTTGTCTGCATGAGGCAGAATTCTAAAGGCCATGTCAAGATAGCTCAATAGAATTGGCCTACTGCTTTCAATGTGTCTGCATAAAAGTTGACTTCATTATCTACCTAATTCTACAGCTTTTAATATTTCACAAGAGTGGGGTTCCTGGAATATTGGAATCGAAATATATTCAGGTATGGGTTTGCTTTTCTTACCTGATGGATCTCATTCACATTTATATCTAAGGAGTTACAGAATTTTCAAGACAACAAAATGGAATTGTATTCTGCATAACACTGCATTAGACCCAGGGAGACTCTTTATAACAAAGGAGATATGCCAGTAAGCAAACAATCATGGATATGATCCACTAGTCCTTCCATATACCATGACACCCATAAGATGTCACTTGGAAGAGCAGCCAATTGAAATTACAGCTGAACCATCAGCTCAATGATGATACCCTGTGGGGAAGAGGTGCAATCTCCTGAGCCACATTAAGGATCCCCAAAATAGGACTCTACTTTTTATTAGTTTAATTGACTCCCTTGGAAAATTTGTACTTTTCATTCCCAAAGTTTGGGGATCTGTAAAGTAAAGGTCCTGGTTTCCAGAGAGAGGGAAACTTCTAATAGGGAGAAAGCATGCATCCTATTAAACACTGTATTATTTTTCCCAGACCATCAGTCCAGTTTCATTGTTCCATTAGATCAGCAAGCAAAAAGATAATGGTAATTACCAGTGAATCAGAAGGAGGTGAAGCTGTTGAGAAGAACATGTTGGGTGTCTAGGTCATTCACTTAGATAACTTTTAGTATCAAAGGCTCAATTTTTATAGTATCAGTTCCTGTCCTAAGTCCAACAATAGTAGAAACTCTAGTTCATCCCATTAAACTTTGTGCTTCCATAGGAAAGAAGACAATTGGAATCCTGGTGAAACAATCTACAAAGTGTATCTGGGAGTCAGAAGGAGATATTAGGGTAGATTGTAATGGATACTAGGGTGTGTTGTTCAGAATCCTATCTTTTAGGAAAAAGGCATTCAGTCTTCCCACAGCTGGGAATATTGGCCATTGGCAGCTGTCAGTCAGCTTAGTAGCTCTCCTGAAATTTCTCTTTGTTGAAGAGAGTCACTTCACAAAAGTACACCCTCCTGTCTTGGAGACAGCCCATATCTAATGACTGATTGAGGTTCCTTCCCCACAACTGCATCTCCTGAGAACACTCCCCAATAAATTTGTTGTACGCAAATCCGTCTCAGAGTTGTTTTCCAGGGAATTCCAACCTAAACGTATTTATATATCTTTACCTATACAGGGAAATGCAAATTAAAACAAAACAAAGAAAAAAGACAAAAAGCAATACTTCTACCCTCTAAGGAGAAGTTTTAATACAGAAGTTTCCAAGTATCTCTACCTTCCCAAAGGGAGAAATATTTTGGGAAGAGGATAATATCAGCGGGCCATCAAATCACACTTATATGCCTTGCTACTCTGTGATCCAAGAACCAGGAGAAACAGCATCACCTGGGAGTTTGTTAGAAATGCAAATTGTCTAACCCCATTTCAGACCTACTGAATCTCAATATGCTTTTTACAAAATCCCCAGATGGTTTGTGTGCATATTAAGCTTTGAGAGGACTTTCTCTAGAATAGTGTTCTTTGATTTTTGTGAAGTGAATATTTCCATCATTTTATATATTGAGCTTTCACTCATAATATTTATAATATTAGATATTATGATACATAATTGTTTATTATATATTTATTGTTTTATATCATATTATGGATTATATAACTTTAACATTATTTATAACATTATTATATATAATTTTACAAATTCATGATAAATAGCAAAAGTCCCAAGTATAGAGTAAAATAGGTAGAATAAAAATAGTACAGGAAGTTTTTCATCGTTCCTTCATGTTGCATAATGTACTGTACATAACTCCACTTTGGACATATATATTCCATATTGGAGATAGCTGAGCTGCAGGCAGATACACATTAAGCTTGTACATTAGGTAGAGTCTAGGGAGAAAGATTCATGGAAATCTCAGGATCAGGGAAAGTCAAGGATTGTTTTCTCTGTGGACTAGAAATGAAAAGAAAATCAGAGTGGTTTGGATTGGCATAGAGTGGTGACAACAACTAAAAAATGTCATTATTTCAAATAGCCTTGTGGATTCAAGGGATAAGAGGAAACTTCTCTTTTACTCCTCATTCTGTGTGATTCCAGTCCAAGATGTTCACCAACCTTCTCCATTTGTTACATGGGATGCTTGCTATTTTCAGGTATCTGATTGAATTTTCAGCAGCTGTTTAGCAGGTCATTTCATTTGTCAGGTAGACAAAGGTAATGAGAATTTATCAGCCCCCAGTTCAGAATCACAGCTGATCTGTCACCATACATTTCTATAAATCTTGCTTTTATTTACTCAAGATGCTTTTCAAATTATGAGGGTATTTTTATACATACATAGACATACATATACACACATATAAGTGTATATACACACAAATATATATACACACATGTGTGTGTCATTTGTGTGCACGCGCACACACACACACACAATTACATACCCACCCCAGGGTTTATAGCTTCTTTCCTCCATTCCTCCTTCCTCTGGTATAGCAAGATCAACCAATGTATTGATGCTGCTTGTGCCTGAACTGACATCTTCAATGATAATTGCATTAATAATGAAGCTCAGGAGGTTGGTATGGAATTTGTTCAGGACCCCTGGTGTGGGAGCTGAGCTCCATTGTTCCACAAAAAAGAAAGCACCCTATAATTTCACTGAAAGCAGAAGGGCAGCAAAATGATATTGTTTAGAAACTGCTCAAAGTAATGGCCACCACTGTCAACTGCTTTGTCAGCCTTTCTGTCAGCAATGGAATGCTCTAGGGGGATGAGAAAAAGTCTTTCTAAAAATGCAAGATAATTAAAGTATTTGAGGAAGACAGGAACACGAGATCTCAAGAAAGAAAGTGAGAGATTTTGTTTTCTAACAGAGGAAATCATGCAGGAAGAGATATAGGAAATGCTCAAGATAGTTCAACATGCTGTGGTGTCCAGAGGAGGTTCATGAATTTCTGAACTGGATGGCTCAACAAGCAGTCAGTGGTAACAGATTGCCTCAAAACTGATTTTGTTTTTTCATTTGGAAAACAACTAGGGAAGTGTGGAGAGAAAAAGTATTTCCATTCATGATGGCTCCAGCTTCACTCTTTGTCAGTCCTTTTCAACTCCATACACAGGCAATGCAAGAGCCTACATAGACAAGCAATTCATAAGAGAAAAATGAAAAGCCATCAGCCAAGTCTGTCTGTCTGTGAATATTCTGGTTCTGATATCAAAACAAGCTATGGGGCCCAGGAGCTTAGCTACAATGAAGTAGAAGGAACCACATGTGCTCTCCTCAAGATTGGCTGCATACTTGTGTTTAATACTACTGTATCTGTGACGGTACTTGTTTCCTTGCAATGGGTATTAAAATACTAATTCCCAACTTTCTTCGTGGAACTCTTCTTTTACTATAAACTGTAGGACTAAGGAGGTGAAAGAAAGGAATGTCCTCATAATGCTGAACTGAATTGAGATGACTGGTGAGTCTCTGAGTAAACCTGTAATAGAGACCACACTACTACAGAATAATAGTAGAATAAGTGTATGTACACACAAATATATATATCCACACACGTGTGTGTGTCATTTGCGTGAAAAAAATTACTGATAATGTACAAAATGTCTAAGTTAGGGTTAGGAGCCATAAAGCATCAATGAATCTAAAATTACATATTTCTTGTCAGGGAATGATCATGTGACATCAAATAAACATCAAACTAATCAAAGCCTCAACTCAAAATGAGCATACAAATCAAAATTCCAAAATAAATTAATAATTTATATAGTAAAAATGCTAACCAATATAATTACTATTAGATATTTCAAGTTAAATTAATTTTCAATATTCCAGATTAAATGTGTTTCATACTTTAACAAATATCTAAGTTTTAGCCTACTTAATTTTTTAGGCTGCTTTTAATGTGCTGAAAATATTTAAAATGTAATGAAGACATTATCTTCATTTATTAAAAAATTATGAAACCAAAGAGACAGAAGGAAAATAAAATCAGAGGTACAAGAAAAAGAGCCAATTCATGAATCTGGAAATGAAAATTTAGGCAACTAAACAATCATGTAACTGCTGTGATGGAGACTAACCATAGTAAAAGAGAAAGTTAGTGATTTGAAAAATAGTACTGAAAACAACATTCAGCATGCCACCTAAACATTGTTTTGTCAAACTTTATGAAAGAGAAATAAAAACAATAGGTTGATCATTCAATTGTGTTTTTAAGAGACCTAAATGTCAAAAAGAATAGAGAGAGTGGTGAAGAAGAAATACTCGCAGAGACAGTAAATAACACTTTTTGTAGTTGAACAGTCATTAGATTTAAAATTAACTCTGGCAACTAACCTTATAAACAATAAGAAATCCATCACCATAATATGATAAAAGTACAAATTATCAAAACCTGAGTTAATCCTTGCGTGTTATTAAAAATAAAAGATGAATTATAAAGAAATGACAATGGATTCATATGTGGATTACAAAATAGTGCAATATTTTCCAAGTGCTAAGGGAAAGCAATGCAATCTAATATTTTACATGCAACTAAAGAATTATTCCAGAATGAAACAAAAATAAAGTGTAAAATAATTTTTCATAAATATACTTCTGTCCAAAGGATTATTGAATTCAGAAAAAAAAGCAAGAGTAAACATAGGAAATGATGTATTATATCAGAAAATTTAATTAATATTCTATGTAAAATTACTAATTTTGTGTTTAACAACATATTTTATAATGACAAAACTAGAAAGGGACAGGTTCAGAAACTAGTAATCTTACTCATGATTGAGAAGATGATCATAGCACTAAATTTGAATTTGTTTTAAAATTTCACCAATTTTTAAACATATGTGCATTTACTAAGTTAATTAAAATACAACAGCTAGCTTCTCTAAAAATTTAAGAATACAGATTTTTAAAAAAATTTTTTATTTATTTGTTCTATTTAAGTTTACATGATAGCAGAGTGCAATTTGATTCACTGTACACAGATAGCTAGGATAACATTTCATTTCTCTGGTTGTATATGATATAGAATCACAACATACATGCAGTAATATATAAAGCTAGGGCTATGATTTCTATCATATTCCACTACCTTTCCTGTCCCGAAGCCCCCCCCCCTTCCACCCCTGTGAACAAAGTTCCTCCATTGTTCCCATGTCCTCCCCCCTATTATGGATCAGCATCCACTTATCAATGAGTACACTCGGCATTTGGTTTTCTGAGATTGGCTTACTTCACTTAGCATGATATTCTCCAACTACATCCATTTACCTGCAAATGCCATAATCTTATTCTCTCTTATTGCTGACTAATATTTCATTGTATATATGTATCACAGTTACTTTATCCACTCATCTTTCAAAGGGCATCTAGGTTTGTTCCACAATTTAGCTACTGTGAATTGAGCTGCTATAAACATTGAAGTGGCTGCGTCACTGTAGTAGGCTGTTTTTAAGTTTTCTGGGTATAGAACAAGGCGTGGGATAGCTGGGTCAAATGGTGGTTTCATTCCAAGTTTTCTAAGGAATCTCCATACTGCTTTCCAGATTGGTTGTACCAATTTGCAGTTCCACCAGCAATGTATGAGTGTGCCTTTTTCCCCACAACCTTACCAACACTTATTGTTGTATGTATTCTTGATAATTGCCATTCTGACTTGTGTGAGATGAAATCCTAGGGCAGTTTTGATTTGCATTTTCTGATTTCTAGAGATGTTGAACATTTTCTCATAGGTCTGTTGATGGATTGTATATCTTCTTCTGTGAAGTTCTATTCAGCTCCTTGGCCCATTTATTGTTTGAGTTGTTTGTTTTTTTGGTGTTAAGTTTTTTGAGTTCTTTATATATCCTGGAGATTAGTGCTCTATCAGATGTGTGTGTGGCAAAGATTTGTTCCCAGAGTGTCAGCTCTCTGTTCACTTCATTGATTATTTCTTTTGCTGAGAAGAAGCTTTTTAGTTTGCATCCATCCCGTTTATTGATTCTTAATTTTACTTCCTGTGCTATAGGAGTCTTGTTAAGAAATTAAGGTCCTAATCCAACATGATGAAAATTTGGACCTATTTTTTCTTCTATTAGGCATAGGGTCTTTGGTCTGATTCCCAGGTCCTTGATCCACTTTGAGTTGAATTTTGTGCATGGAGAGGATAGGGGTTTAGTTTCATTTTGCTGCATATGGATTTCTAGTTTTCCCAGCACCATTTGTTGAAGAGGCTATCTTTTCTCCAGTGTATGTGTTTGGCTCCTTTATCTTATCTTAAATAAAATAACTGTATTTAAGTGGGTTTGTCTCTGTGTCTTCTATTCTATACCATTGGTCTACACATCTATTTTGGGCCAGTACCATGCCATTTTTGGTACTATAGCTTTGTAGTATAATTTAAGGTCTGGTATTGTGATGCCTCCTGCTTCACTCGTCTTGCTAAGGATTGCTTTGGCTATTCTGGGTCTCTTATTTTTCCAAGTGAATTTCATGATTATCTTTTCTATTTCTATTAGAAATGACATTGGGATTTTAATTGGAATTACATTGAATCTATATAGCGCTTTGGGTAGTATGGCCATTTTGACAACATTGATTCTGCCTATCCAGGAGCATGGGAGATTTTTCCATTTTCTAAGGTATTCTTCAATTTCTTAATAGAGGAAATTTTTAAAACCTTTCAACCCAACACAAAACAGGAAAAAGAAAAAAAGAAATATGGAGGAAAGGATGTTTGTTACACATTTATAACAGCAGAAAACAAAAGAAAGAATAAATAAAATTAAGAGCTAGACTTTCACTTAGACAAAATTATTTATTGCTTATCTAAGAATCCAAGAGCTAGGATCACTGGCTCATGCTGAAGTCTCAGCATTTGGGAGGTGGAACACTTGAGCCCAGGAATTCAAGACCAGCCTGGGCAACACACTGAGACACTGTTTCCAAAAAAAAAAAAACCCACACCAGTGTTTATCAGATGGTTTCTCATATATTGGTTTAGAGACCATCCACTCTCATTTGTTTGCTCCATTATCCACTAAGTCCTCAGAGCCCCTCAATTATATCTGGTAGATATAGAAGAAAATAACAGAAGGCATCCACTTCTCACTATTTTGGCATAAGAGTGACACATATAACTTCTGCTCACAGTCCATTGTTGTGAATTTAATAATTGAAACTCACTTACAAAAAGATTTGGGAAAAGAGTAATTATGTTATTGAAGAAGAACATGAATCATTGCTGGACAAAGTAGTCATTTCTATCAAAGGTTGTTCATGAGGAGAGCAAAATATCCACTTATACTCTTTCTCTCTCCCAAAGAACAAACCTCCTAAAGAAAATTTTAAAAAAAGTTATATCAAAATCCCATTGGATGATTTCATTAAGCACAAATCAGAGATCTTCTGGTGATACTCATTTTATTTCAGCAGGTTTAGATGTGTCTCTTCATTGGCTAATATCTACTAAAGTAGAAAAGAAAGTTATTTGTCCTCACCTCTACAAACATCAAATACCAATACAAGGGAGGCAGAAAAGCATCCATCAAACTTCCAAAGAGAAAACTGGGAAATAAAGCAGTTACTGGTCCATAGAAATTCTGAATTCGTGCTGAATATGGATTGTAGCATCTTCTTGTCCTGTCAGGAAGAAACAGATTCTGGTTCTGCTCTTTAGGAGGAACACTGCTGCATTGTTTTCGCATAACTTGTAGCTCTATTCTTTAAGATATTCTTCCTTGTCCCCCTGTACCCTAGATCCACTTCCACCAGGGATATTACACACCTGGGAAGAAAGCTGTAGAGATTCCATATCTTGCCTTCTATTCTGGCATATTTGACAACAAGCTTAAATGGACCCAAATTTATGTTAAAGCAGAAATAGACAAAGACTGCTTTGGTCGTATTTTATTATTCCTTTGAAAATGCCATTCCCCAAAATAAACAGAAAGTTTTTAATCTATTTCTTTCCAGTCAGTTCCATGAGCCAGTAGTTCTTTCCTTAGTATAATACTCAAAGCTTGATTTCTTTGTCTTTTACTTCCAATTTTTTCCCCTCTCTAGTTAGTAAGGTCCAGTGATAGAGAAGAGGATGAGGGGGAAAAGGCACACTCATACATTGCTGGTGGAACTGCAAATTGGTGCAACCAAACTGGAAAATAGCATGGAGATTCCTTAGAAAACCTGGAATAAAACCACCATTTGACCCAGCCATCCCACTCCTCGATCTGTACCCAAAGGACTTAAAAACAGCATACTACA
Source organism: Xerus rutilus (assembly GCA_028644305.1). Taxonomy (NCBI): domain Eukaryota; kingdom Metazoa; phylum Chordata; class Mammalia; order Rodentia; family Sciuridae; genus Xerus; species Xerus rutilus. Next base: position 31,557,475 of record CM053412.1, read on the forward strand.
ATGATGCAGCCACTTCAATGTTTATAGCAGCTCAATTCACAATAGCTAAACTGTGGAACCAACCTAGATTCCCTTCAATAGATGAATGGATAAAGAAACTGTGGTATGTATACACAATGGAATATTACTCAGCATTAAAAGAGAATAAAATGGCATTTGAAGGTAAATGGATGAAGTTAGAGAATATCATGCTAAGAGAAGTAAGCCAATCCCCAAACCCAAAGGCTGACTATTCTCTCTGATAAGTAGATGCTTATCCATAGTGGGAGGGGGTGCTGGAAGAATGGAGGAACTTTGGTCAAAGGGAGTGAGGGGAGGAGAGGAGACATGGGAGCAGGAAAGATGGTGGAATAAGATGGACATCCTTTCCCTAGGTACAAGTATTACAGCACATATGGTGCAACTCTACACTGTGTACAACCAGAGAAACGAAAAGTTGTGCTCCATTTGTGTACAATTAATCAAAATGCATTCTGCTGTCATGTATACTTATTAGAATAAATAAATAAATAATAATAAAGAAAGAAAATAGTGTCTGCCAAAAGAATAAGAGAATGGGAAAGGAATATTCCAATTCTCCAAAGTCTTGCTAGATGCATTTCAGCCCAGTTAGAAAACACACTCAGGGCAACTCAGGAGGACAGTTCATGGGGATAGGCTTCCTAGTGCACGAACAGAGCAACAGAGATGTGTACAGACCTGTGTTGGTTGGAACAGTTGTTGGTGGAGAAAAACCCACTGAGGTGATCATTCTATGGTCATTTAACATGACTGATAGGAAGGTTAAAACCTGAATTATGTCCAGTGCTGAGCCTTGACTTTTCAAATCCTTTTTATTTGTATTCATTGTAGTTTTAGAGTCTAAAATTGGTCAACATTTCAGTTCTTTAAGATTCTAAATTCTAGGATTCTCTCTTTACCTTTTCTTTATTTCTTTTTTCAGTTCCTCTCACCCCAAAGACAAACAAACAAACTTTGAAGTTCTTTCTGGATCTCAACTTTTTACCCTTAATATCTTTATAAACACATCCAATAACAATCAACACAAACTGCACTACGCGGATTTCCACAGTGTTAGGCAAATGGCTTGCCTTACTTGGGGCAATAGTATATGAAAGTGTTGTTGCTGCATCACATGGATTTTGAGCTTTCCAGCTTCTGATGTCAGTTGCCTTGCCACCTGCCACGTGGCAACTATGGCAACACAGTATAGTTTAGGAGAGCAGCATTCTGCTTCAAGGCAATATTTTTGCAGCAGTTATGATATTACAAATTATCATAATCAGAATGTCTCCAAATTGTAGTGACAATGTAATAGAAATTTTTTACTTCTATATGCAAATCCAATGTGGAGTTTTGGTGAGCAGCTTCTCTTACATTGATTTAGAAACTCAGGATCCCTCCAGCTGGTAGCTCTTCTCTACACTAGGGTTTCAAATACATTTGCCTCCAGACAATGAGTAGACAAAATGAAGTTGAAAAAAGAATGCCTGGTTCTTACTCAACTTGACTAAAATTAACATATATCACTTATGTTCATCTATAATTGGGGAGGATTAGCCATATGGACTCCTAAAAATGAAGAGTATTGGAGAAGGTACATGTTGGCATGACATAAAAATTCTACACCAAAAAGAACACAAATATTTGGAAAAACAATGGCCATCTATGTCATAGATGCCCCCATGTCTCCTCTCCTCCCCTCGCACATTTCATCTATGTGAAACAAATCACACAGAAGGGGGCAGAACTAAGTTCAAACAAAAGAAATTCCTATACATGTAAAATAATAAGCACACCATTCAAAAGGGGGAGATTATAAATTTAAACTTAAATTATCATGTGAAAAACATAACTTCATGTTGCTGATGTAAGAGAGTGTTATGGCTTAGATGCAGTGTCCCCTAAAAGCTTACATGTGAGATAGCAAAAGAAGGTTTGAAGGAAAAATAATTGGGTTAGAGCCGTAAAGTAATCAGTGAAATAATCCCAGATGGAATTAACTGAGTGGTAATTGGAGGCAGGTGGGGTATGGCTAGCAGAAATGATTCACTGGGGGCATGGCTATGGGGTATATATTTTGTATCTAGAAAGTGGAGTCTCTCTCTGCTTACTGATCATCATGTGAGCTGCTTCCCCCTGCCACATTCTTTTGCCATGTTGTTCTGCCTCAGCTGGAGACCAGGTCTATGGGAGTCATCTGTCTATGGGTTGAGACCACTGAAATTGTGAGCCGTCAGCTGTACTTTTCCTCCTCTGCAATTGTTCTGTTTGCATCCTTTTTGTCTTAACAGCAAAAAAAAGCTGACTAAATCAGGGAGAAACTTAAAACTTCACAGAAGAAGTTTCAATCATAGGTTTGAACAAATGTATATTGTACAAATTTGTAATAAAAAGAAAATATAGCAAACAAAAATGAAATTTAAATTTAAAATATCACAATTTAAAGAGCTATTGCATAAAATAAAAGTGAGAATTTATGGATAGATTATACTAACATGAATTATGTGTATCTGACCACATTGTTTCAAATTTTATAAAGGGAAAATAATTAAAATTCTGAAACACTTTGTTTTTGTTTTTGTATCTCTGATCTTCTATCCAGGGGACTGAACTCAGAACTTCACACATTGTAGGAAAGTTCTCTACCACTGAGCTACACCCATCAGCCCCAGCTCTAAATTCTTTTAACAATATCTTAAAGGGAAATTTCAAGTAGAAAATATTAACTTTAAAGGTAAATTGCATGACAAAATTAGTAAATTTGAATTCCAGTTCTGAGTAAGATAGACTAAACACACTCTACCCTATCCATCCCACTGGAGCTATGAAATCTGGACAAAATGCAAGACACAATTAAAAGAAAAACTGGAGAATACATACTATAAACTACACATAAATTCAACATCTTTGCTAAAATAGAGAATATATTAGATAACACACTGCTAAAACTCACTCAAAATGAAACAGATAACTTCAATAGTCCTTTAATCATTAAACATACTGAAACCCGAGTTGAAAAAGTTCTAAAAAAGAAACCTCAGGCCTATATCATTTCATTGGTGAATTCCACCACATATTTAGAGAACAAATGCTAGTAACTCTACACAATGCCTTCCAGAACAACAACAATAAAAGATAAAAACAGAGAACACTCCCTAATTCATTTGTGAGGCTAGCATTATCCTGACTACAAAACCATTTTAAAACAAACAAACAAACAAACAAACAACAAAACAATACAAAAATAGGAAGATTAGTAATTCTCATGAACAGAGACACAAGTTACGAAAAAAAAAAAATGTACAGCTGAATCAAATCCAGGGATACATAAAAAGTAAATGCACAACCACTGAATGAGAATAATCCTGATAATATAAAATTGATTCAATATTCATAAGCTTATTCATATAAACAGCCACATTATTATTCTAAAGAAAACCACATGATTTCTACAACAAATGCAAGAAAAAAAAAACTTTGATAAATTTCAACAGCCAACATGACTACAACTTCTCAGCAAAGTAGGAGCAAAAGGTAACATGCTCAACCTGATCAAAGACATCTAGAAAAACTTATGGTTAACATTTTAATTAATAGAAAAAGATTGAATGCTATCTCTCTAGGATAAGTCCAGAGTTTCTACTCTCATGATCCCTGAAAAACATTGTACTGGTTCTCCTAGTCCCTGAAAAAAGAAAAAAGTAGTGAGTAAAAGTATGAATTAGAGAAGAACAAATAAAACTTACTCTACTTTTAGGTGACATGATTGTTTATAAATAAATATTCAAAAAATCATTAGAAAATAAAAATTAAGAAGTATAAAAAACTAAAAAAAAGTTAAGAGTAAGTGTAGCAAATTTTTAGAAATCAAAGTTAAATCATTTTTGCATATTAATAAGGAACTATTAAAAACTTGAACTAATAAACAAACCTTTACAACTCTGAAAAATGAAGTACTTAGGTGTATATCAACCAAATGTACATAAAAAGCTCAAAAAATTAAAGCAATATAAGTGAATACTATGTTCATGTAATGGAATACTGAATATAGTATATGTTAATTCTCTCTAAATTAATCTATACATTTAAAATGATTCTAATTAAAATCCTACCAGATATTTTATTAATTTAGATACAATTTTTCTAAAATTTATTGGAAAAGGAAATGAGCTAGAAAGGCCAAAAAATTACTGAAAAAGAATAACAAAGTTGGAAGATCCATACTACTGGATATCAAGAGTCACTTTGAAGCTACATTTAAGAAGAAAATGTCATATTGGTAATAGAATAACTGTGTAGAACCATGAAAACAAATACATATTTCCAAAAGAGGTAACACAAACACATCCAATTGATATTTTACAATTTAGAGGAAATTCAATTTAATTAAAGTTCTTTTTGACTAATGATATTGGATTTTTTTTTAAACTGGGGCTGTAACCCAGGGCCTTGTACTTATTAGGCAAGTACTCTAACATTGAGTTACATCTCCAGCTCTTTTTACTTTTTGAGTCCATTTAGTTGCTCTGTCTGCTTCATTAAGTTTGCCTAAGTCTAAGCTCATATGTGGATACTTAAAAATAAATTCATAAATAACTGATGAGATAAAAATAAAGTGAAAAGTTCAAGGCCCAGGCTGCCTCAAACTTGAAATCCTTCTACCTCTGCCTCCTGAGTGGTTGAGGTTTCATATTTGACATTCCTAAAAATAAAATAAACCACTCCAACCTAAATTGAAAACTATATGAAATGTAACTTAAAATGAATCATATAACTAAAAGTAAAACTCAAAATTATGACATTTTCAGAAAAAACAGGAGAAAATCCTCATGAACTGGAGATGGACAAAAGTTCTTCAATGTGATATCAAAAGTACATTCCATTAAAACAACAGATAAGATGGATTTTAATTTTTATAAAAATAAATAAAATGAATTTCACCAAATTTGAAACTTTTTCTCTGAGAAAAATTGGTAAGGGAATGAAAAAAATGAAATAAACATTGGGAGAAAATATTTTCAAATCTCATAAATGAAAAGAATTTATGAAAAGCACTCTGAAACCTTGACAGTAAGAAAAGAAGCAACCCAAAGAAAAAATTGACCAAAGGTCTAGAACAAAGGAGTATATGCAAAAACCAAGTGGTCACATGAAAGGATACCCACAACACTGATGTTAGGGAAGTGACAAATAATGCCATAACGAGATACATTGCACACCTGTTAAGATGGCTGGAATGAAAAACTCCTGATAATACAAGGGCTGGAAAGAATATAAAGAAGCTGATAACCCCCAGACATGGCACATCACTATGAAAAGCAGTTGGAAGTTACTTTAAAATTGAACATGTATTTACTGTATGACCCAGATATCCACTACAGAGCATTAAACTTAGATCAACAAAAACTGTGCATAAATGTTTAGAGCACCACTATTGATAATCACTTAAAACTGGAAACAATTCAAATGGTCTTCAACAAGTGAATAGATTAGCAAACTCAGATATCACTGTAACAGAATAAGCAATTGATCTGTGCCACAGCTTGGACACATCTCAAAGGCCTCATGCTGAGTGGAGTGAGCCAGACTCAAAAGGTTACATGCTATGAGATTGCATTTATGTAACATTAAAAATCATAACAGAATATAGTGATACAGAGCAGAGTCATGTCTACCAGGGGTCAGAGGTTTGAGGAAGATTTGACTACAAATGGGAGCTGAGAGGAGATTTTTGAAAATAATAGAATTATTTTGTGAACTGACTGTGGCCATTATATGAATATATATGTTGTTTAAAATCATACAATCGAACATTAAAAGTCCAATGTATGATATTATAATTTGAAAAATAAAGTTTAATAAGCAATCTTAAGATGTTTGTCTCTGTAAGTAACAGATAAAGTATAAAGCATTAACATTTGAAACTATCAACCATATATTCAGGTACAAAAAAGCTTAATATTTTTCAAAGAATCACTAACACACAATTTATGTCCTCTGTCAAAAAAGCAACTAAATAATGAATAAACAAAACTTCACTTTGGACAAAGCATACATGTGGATACTTACAAATTTCTAAATAACTTGTGGGATGGAATTAAAATGAAAATTACAAAAGACTTAGAAGTGAATGGCAATGTAAATTCAAAATACCATCTAAAATGAGAGCATGTAAATAAATTGTTTAAATATTTGACTCCCCAGCACTTAGGGAGGCTGAGACAGGAGAATTGTGAGTTCAAAGCCA
>CM053412.1:31563824-31589177 GCA_028644305.1 Xerus rutilus
GCAAACATTTAAGTTAAGTATAATAATAAGTTTTCTTTCCCAATAGGTAAGAGCCCCATTTATTTTACAGATGAAGCAAATCTGGCAAGATATGATTTGACAAATGGAGTGATTTAGTACCCAATCATAAAATATTATTCTCTGTGTTCTCTGAAATATTTCAAAATTAAGCAAACTTAAAATTAAATGAACAAAGGGCACTGTGAGTGGAGCAGAAAACATATATTCAGGTCCTAGGTGTGTCTCTTGCTCATAGCATGAAGTAAGACATTCAACATGTCTGAAGCCAGTTTTCTCATTTGATATGAAAGCATCATACCTAACACATGCATGATCCATGTTCAGGGAGAATTTACAAATTGGATATAACCTCTAATTTCAAGATGCTTAGAATGTATAATGGATCTTACTATAAGACACCAGCAAAGACATAAACTATTTTAAGGTTGTACCAAATGAAGTTTGATTTTGAATTTGTAGGAATCCCAGTTGAAACCTATTTGTGGACTATGAAGAATCAGGATGAGAAGTAGTTCGTTGTTCCTAAAATATGAGCAAACACTAAATTTCAACACTGTGGAACCCAAATTTTAAAATTCTTGGTTATGCACACATTCATAGAAATGGGATATTTTAGAAAAAGAGGTAGTGTACATGCTCGGTCAGAACACTTCTTTATGTGTGGAACTTCCTTCTACATACCGTGTTCCAAAAGACAAATGGCAGCATGCTAAGAACTCAGAGATCATCATGCCAAATTAATTAACAAGCTGTTACTGTCAAGAACCAAAAAATGATCCAACAATGTATCATTTCCTGAGGAAAGAAAGCCCCAGGAAAGATGTGAATAGACAGCTTCATATATTTGAAGATGAGAAGGAAGTGGGCCATAACTTGTGGGAGATGAGACTGGTGTCCCTTTAAATTTTTGATAGTACTGTCCAAAGGAGTTGCATATGCTGCAGGGCCTGTCCCCATCCTGCAGTCCCCATGCTCATACTTAACCACTTTCTGAGAAAAAGTCTATATGAGGGTCAGGACCAAATGAACTTCGAAGTCCCACCCATGCCTAACTGGTTGCCAATCTGAATGGATGCCTGACCCTGGAGTTTATTCCTTTTATTTTGGTCAGAGATCTATGAGAATGACACAAAAACGAGCCTTTATTTTCCAGATTATTGCACCTCATTGCTATATATTGTTCCCCAGTGGCACTATTTTTATTGTATATAGTATCCCAATCTTCCCTATTCCTCTATAGGTCAGATGAGTTTTTATAATTTATATTTTGCAGACATGAAATTTTAGAAACAAGTTTCAAACAACATACCTAAGGTTACATAACAAGTACATTAGTCTATTTTTTATTACTGTAACAAAATACCTGAGGCAAGCTAACTTTATGAAGAAAACAGGTTTATTTCAGTTACCATTTTGGAGGCTGAAAGATTAAACTGCATAGTGTAGGCCCTGTGAGGATCACATAGCACATGGTGGTGTACATTTGGGAGGAAAGATCACATTTTAAAAAAGGAGCCAGGCAGATGGACACTTCTGATACCTTCAGAAGTGCCTCTCCCCCACTGACCAAAGAACATTATACTCGGTCTTACCTCTCAAAAACCCACCACCTCTCAGCACCACCACTTAAGGACTATATTCCCAGCACATGAATCCAGTCAGATGAATCTAACCCCATTCAAACCATACCAGTATGTTTATGGTTACAGAATCAATATGATCTAATCTCCCCGAACACACCAATCTGTCTTTGAAACATTAAAGCATTTATGGGGAATTCACTCATTTTGGCAGGATCTTCCATTTATTGTGCAGTCATACATCTTATAATCTCTATGCAGAGGAAACATCTTATCTCTATACTTCTATCAACTGGTTTTATGGACAATAATAAAGAAGATAGTAATGGAGAATTACAAACAAATATTTTGATGCATGAATTCTGTGTCTTTGATTTCCAGTGTCAATGTGTTTATGGTATGAATCATGTTTGATTCTGGGCTAGTACTAACAATACTTTTCCTGGTCACCAAGTGTTGGTTAAGCAGCATCCTTGGAAAGAAGAGATGCATCATGCAAACTATATCATCTTTAAAGACTATGTGAGTGGTAAGTGAAATCAGGTTATATGAGGAGTTTCACCATGTTCTTCTGGTGACCAGTGCATCTGGGAACTGAAAACTCTGAACTCAACAGCCCCCAATATTTTCTCTAACTCTGCCACCCTGTATTCATAGATCCATCATTAGAGTTCTATCTTCAGTGCCCACACCTGAATGTTCTTGAGTCAGTAGCAATTTCCTCCAAAGGAGCTTGCTATTTCTTTCTCCAGACAAGGCCCTCATCGACATGAGAGTGTTTCAATCTATACCCCCCACTATAGCATCTCTGCCCTCTCCCATCACTATTCTGTTGTTTAATATGAAATTGCTGAAGACAAAGCACCACCTTCGTCAATGGAAGGTGTGTGGGTGAATTCCATTTCTGACTCACTACTCATAATACCTTTAGGCAGAATTGCATATGCTGAGGAATCAAACAGATTTGTGATCTTTTCCTTAGTTGTTAGAAAGTGTGGACAAGTGACTTACCTCAATAAACCTCACTCTTCTCATCTGTAAATGAAGAAAATATTAATTATATCACGGGACCAAATAAAATGCCTTGCTCATAGTTTATAGGGGAGTGGCTAGAATGCTGTGTTTGATAGAAGGTAGCTTGAATTTTGAAATTCACATAAATCAACTAACCCAGATCCCAACACTTGAGTCTGTCAGAGGTACACATCTGTCAATATCATTCCTTATCCTCCTTTAGAATATTCTGAAAGTGTTCTGAACTAAAATTCATCACACCTGAAAACCTTGGAGGACGTCATCAGAGCCTGTTTCTAGGCCTGGCTCCTACAGCACATACAGACCAGTCACAAGAACCTTCAAGGCCCTTAGGCACAATATGGTCCCAAGCAGCCCTGATGGCCACCTTCTCTCTCTCCTGTGCCACTACATGCTGTTCGATAAATCCTGCAAGACTCTATTCCTTTTCAGTGCTATTAATTATTATTTAAAATTTTGGCTAAATATTTGAAGTAATTTAGGCAAAATATATGAGTGGATTGCCAGGGAAGTTCCAATCATTCATTCTTCTCTGAGGTTTGGATTTCATCATGAGTTATAAATCCATTTGTTTTGTCACATAGACTACCTTGGAAAGCCTTTTGAAATCAAAATACCTGGAAGGGATAGCAAATATCTTAACATCCCAGGGTAAAGGAGTGTGTTTATTAAACAACTTATTTCCTAGTAACATGAAGGCACTATTACCATTAGTATTTTTTATTTACTTCTGCTGACATGTATGTTTTGTCAATTATTTACAACATTGCCTTCAAATTGTATCTGTTAAATAGTTTGGTGAGATATTTTTCTCTTTTATATAGCCGCTTTGAGATTTGTTTTGGCATCCTTCTGAGCAATTGTTGTGATGCAATGCTCAATCATAAATGCTTGTTAAATGTTGAATGAATAGCACTGAAGTTCCTGGTCCAATATCTTATACATATTGCTACCTAGAATCAGGTATTTGAGTTCACTCACTGTTCTCTATTCAGAAGATTCTCATTAGCTGCTTGTGTTGCTGTTCTACTTTGTGAAATGTCTAGTTCTGAGCTGCCAAATATCCAGGGTTCTTCCATGTAGTTGGACACACCCTTGCATTTGCAGGTCCTCTTCCATGGGCTGGAAGCCTGATTCTATACATCCACTTAGAATCTAGGGAGTACTTCAGGTTTCCTAGAGGACCCCTCACAGGTCCACCATGATGCACCATGGTGCATGGTCAGCCACCATGCACCTCATGTCCTTTGTCGCTCTAGTCCATGTGTTTACTGAAGTTATTTATTTTAATATTCTGGCTCCACATCTAATTCTAGATAATGCTGTTGCTGTTAGAGTGTGATTCTATAGCCAGCCCACGCCTAGGTCAGCCTCTTAGGTCTCCATCTTGCCCCAAAATTTCTTAAGCTGCATCTATCATGAGTATATCTCACTGAATCCTAATATTTGAACCATAAGGAAGCATATGAATTCTTTTTTCATGCATTAATTATCAACTTTTTGGTGCCTGATGTTCAGAATTTCTGGGAGTTCTATTTTTGAAAATTAATCCTTATACTGAGTCTATCAGTTTCTTTGGGCTTCCACAACAAATTATTGAAAGCAGCTTAAAACAATATAAATGTATTCTATCACTATGCTGGAAACCAGAATTCTGAAATCAAAGTGTTTCTAGGACGAGTCCCTTCTGAAACTCTAGGGACATATCCTTCATTGTCTCTTCCAGCTTCTGGAGACATTGGCAGTCTCAGCTTTCCTGGCTATATCACTCCAATCCCTGTCTCCACACTTCCCCCACCTCTTTCTGTGTCTCTGTGGATTCTCATCTGTATGCATTAAGGACACTTGATATTGGAGTTAGGACCCACCCAGATAATACAAACTGACCTTCTCAGCTCAAGGTTTTCAAGTTCGCTTTCACACTTGTATCCATAAATGCTCTTTTTTGAAAAAGGATCTGGAGCTTGGGTGTGGTTCAGTGGTAGAGCACTTGCCTAGCACACAGGGACCTAGGCTCCATCCCCATACCATAAACACACACACACACACACACACACACACACACAATTGATCACATTCACAGTTTCTGAGAAATGATCTAGCATTCTTCAGGTCACCAATCTACTGAACTACACTAGTGATAGAAGAAAAACATGGAGAAGAAATGTATACTGGTCCTTCCCTTGGATATTTGTACATTTCCTAAGGTCATAGGCCCAGATATAGTGCAAGAAGCCAGGACGTGTCTTCTTTGCACGTCCCTCAGGTTGGATTCTGAAAGAACTAGCCTTCGGAGATACATCTATAAAGCTACATAGGATCTCCTTTCAGATTAAATAATCAAGGTGTTAACTGACCTTTCTGTTGAATTATTTTTTTCTCCTAAGAATCCTTTCCACGAGTGCTTGTTTTTCTGGTTTAAGACCATGCATCCTGTTTGTCTACCCTCTGATCACCTGAAATCATTCTTTTCCTTATTTCTTACCTATTTCTAGTATTTATGTTCACTTATCATATTCCCCACCCACTGTCATTGTCGCTCCAGGCTGGGTGTATGAAGTTCTTTTAATAATCTTTCTCTGTAGGTCATATCCTCTAATCCTTTTATCATTTTTGGATCCTCTCCAATTTATCAATGTCTCCTTCTAAAACAAGCAGCCGAAATGCTACAAGAAGTGTTGTGCACCTTGTTTTTAAGCAGAGAGATAACAGATATTCACAAAGAAGTCAGAGGATTTTCAGAAGCACATTTTAGAATTAAATCACATGTACTAAGTCAGCCTTTCCCAGTGCTTTATGCCCTCCTTCGCTGCTTCAGCAACTGCATTAATTTCTTCCAATCATCAGGGTAAATGGAGAAATCAGACAGTTTGGGGGTGCATTAGTTATGTCTAAAAATAATAGCAGCTGCCCATTCCATGCTCACCCTGTGCCAGTGCATGTGTTTTGCGTGGGGATGTTGACTCATTTTATTCTGGACTAAGTTGCACAGATGAGAAAACATGAGCTATGAGAAACTTGCTGAGGTCTATAAAGGTTAAGTCATGATGCCAGAATTTAATCTCAGATTCGGTGGCAGCTTCTGTGGGCCACAATCCTGCACCACAGTAAAACACCTGGTTGGATTTTAAGTCCCTAATCGACCACTAAAAATGCTAGTTCATTTAAAGGATAGTTCACTAAATACTCATTTCACTGGCTGAATTCAGCTATTTTATTTTCACCAAAATGATTTGTTTGTCTCGACTTGGCCTTTGAATCAAGAGTAACCTTCCTAAAGGGTCACTACCTTAAAAGGTCATTTAATCTATACCCATGCCCTGGGGGTGCCATTCAAGGAGGTAATTCCTCAGTGTCAATAAAGAGTTCTTTCTGCAAATTGAGCACTGTTTCTTTTAAATTTTTTTTTTACACAAGTATGCTACAGATCTACTTATCATGGATTTCATTCAAGTTAATATATATAACTCAATCAACTATCCTACCCAGTCCTGATGTAGATTCTCCTAGTTTTAATAAGGGGAAAATAGGAAATACAATTTCTGTTAAGGAACTAAGTTATTAAGAAGATAGAGCCAGACTCAGGAAAATATTGGAGGGAAATTGTCAAGATATTCTAAGATCCAGAGCTAAACCTTTTGTTATAATCTGAAGGTTCATAAGCCAGTTTAATCAGAAATACATAGAAAGTTTTAAAATTATATTTCAGAAACACTTTCCCAAACCAATTGGATTAGATTCTCAAAAACGAGAGTTCAGAAATTGGTAGTTGAAAACAACAAAAAGCTCTAGAAAAGTCTTATTATCATTTGGATTTGTGACCAGAGATTATTCTAAAAGATACATTCAAAGAAAGGTTATTAATGTTGGTAAAAATAAGAATGTTGTACTGCTAGCTGGTGTTTTATAGTTAGCAAAGTAGTCTTCCACTGTTTCCTTTGATCTTGCCATGACCACAAATGCTATTCTAGGACTAATTGTCACAGTCAAGTAGCTTATGATAAAACTAAAGCTCAAAGGCACTATTCAGTCCCTTCTCTAGTCCACGTAGGTATTGAGTATGAGAGCCGGGCTGGAGCCCAGGCCTCTGGATGTTTAGTTTAGTCCTGTTTCCTACAGTAAGCTGAGCAGCCCTCATGGAGGAAACATGAAAGCTAGTAAGGAAAGAATATTATTTGAGAAGAGAAAAAAGAAACTGGATTGTTAACAGGTCTACTTCTCACTTATTAACTTGGTTTTTAATAAGAGTCTTGATTTTTCCAGACCTTATAATGTTATGAACATTGGATTAGGTATCTCATTGCTCTAGGTCAAATCTTAGTTCTATCATAATACCTGAGGGACCATGAACAAGTTCCTTAATTTCTTTGAGCCTTGATGTTCTCACATGTAAAATAGGTTATTATGAAAATTAAATCTGTGATTATATCTAAAAACCTCAAAACATTTCTACAAAGTACTGAATTTTGCATTCTGTCTTAGCTTAGTGGCTATTTTAGTCACCTTTGCATGACTATCCCCAAAGTACCTGACAAGGACAACTTGGAAGAGGAAAAGTTTATTTTGGCTTCAGTTTCAGAGGTTCAGTCCTTGGTAGGTCAACTCCATCGCTCTGGGCCCCAGATGAGGCAGAACATCATGACAGAAGGGTGTTGAGGAGTAGCACTGCTCCATTCATGGCTCTGTTCGTGGCAATCTGGAACAAGAGAGGAAAAAGGCAAAGGTGTGGCAGGGGAGATGAACTCTTCTAGGGAATGCCCCTACTGAACATCTCCTCCAGCCACATTGTACTTGCCTACAATTACCACCAAGTTAGTCCATTCAAACTAGGATTGACTGATGAGGTTACAGCTCTCACAATCCAATCATTTCATTCCAAACATCTGTACATGAACATATGAACTTTGGGGGGTCACTTCATATCCAACTATAACAAATTGATTAAATAATTGGAAATATTTAAATAAATATTTGATTTTTTAGCATTGATCTTTAGAAAGAATCTTAAGTGACAAAATCACATATAATGAATATTTTACAAATCAGAAGAACTTCTTTTTTTTTTTTTTTTGGTACTGGGGATTGAACTCAGGAGTACTCGACCACTGAGCCACATCCCCAGCCCTATTTTGTGTTTTATGTAGAGACAGGGTCTCACTGAGTTGCTTAGCACTTTGCCGTTGCTGAGGCTGGCTTTGAACTCGCGGTTCTCCTGTCTCAGCCTCCCTAAGTGCTGGGATTACAGGCTTGAGCCACCGCGCCAGGCTACAAGTCAGAAGAACTTCTGATACTAATCATTATTTTCTTACTTTTAGGAAAATATATTTAATGATACTTGGCATTTACAGGCCATATATATGTACTAGACTCTTTGCTAAATGTCCAACATGTATTATATCCTTTAATTCTCAATGCAGCCCTGTGACCTGTGAACTCTTTTTTCATTTTCATTTGACAGATGAGAAAACTGAAGCTTATGGAATCTGAATAAATTTTCCAAAGCCACAGAGCTGGTAAGTAAGGCAGTTGGGATTAGTTTACAGGTGTTTGTCTCTGGACCCTCTACTCTAAACCACTACCTTCTTCCTACATCCATATGCTCAGCACTGGCAAAACTTCAGAAGGATGAAGTCTATCCTCCACACTTTCTTCTGCTTCTGATTCTCTCTCATCGTCTCCTGTGCTTTTTATTTCCTCCTACATGTCCCTTTTGTCTGCAAACACCAGCAGCCTTTCATATAGTCTTTTAGCTCCACAAATTCTATCATATCAGCCCCCTTCTCAGACCAGCCCTCACTAGAATTGATCCATAAGCCAAAAATTACTTCTCCCTTCACAATGAAATTGTCATTTTCTGTTCTCAGCCAGGTAATAAGTGCAGAGAAATCTGACTATGTAATCCATGGTACAGAATGTTTCATAGTAAGAAAAGATAATCTTTACATTTCTGGTGGAATTTATTTTTTATAAAGTGTTGGTTAACTCAACTACATCTTTACTTAGTGGAGTGCGAGACTTTGAAAAGTGCAATAGAGGATTTGGCCTGGGCTTGGGAGATATTGCAAGGTAAAAGGGCCCTGCATAGCCCTTAACAGAACCTATGGGTGCAGGTTTAAAAGGCAAGCCACGGAATTCACACATTTGAAAGTGAAAAAGCAAATGTGCCCAAGTAAGACCGGTGTTTGGGAGGACAAAGGCGCTCTTTCATCATTTTATTACAGAAGCCACAAAGCGATGGCAGGAGGGATATTGCATGTCCTTTCTCCATAGCAGCCTGCCCAGCCCCCTCCCCTTTTTATTAAATCCAAGAAAGAAGCATTGTCCTTTGGTTGACAGTAAACTGCCTGTGCATCTTCGGCTCCTTCTCTTCCCAAAGCCAGCGCTAAGGTGTTCTATAGCATGATATTTACAGACTAAAGAAGGATGACATTTTCAGGATAAAGACAGCCAGCCCGGTGGTAGGATCAGCTGTCTGGAAACTCACTTCGGTTAGAAATGATTGTTTCTCCAGTTGTCCCATCACTTGTGTATCTGCATAAAAGGTTTATCCTCTTGGTAGAAGTGTACAGATTCACTTGAAAGTGCTCTGCTCTGAACCACACACACATTGCAAGCCTGGTAGGGAGTCTGGAGGGAGGGGGCTGGGCTCTGCTATTGAACACAGGCTCACACATTAGAAAAGAAGGTGAATCCTGTCCTCTCTGCCTCCCTGCATGCTGGCCAGCTGTCTTCAGAAATAATCTTTGAGAATCACCTGCGTGAAGCCAGCCACTATGGAGAAGTCAAAGGCCATGACTTCAAGAAGCTGGTGTCTAGAAGTAAACACAAAGAAAAATACTAACAATCCAAGAATTAAGCAGTAAAAGATAATAAATGAGAGCAAAAGACAGAATGTGTTGTTGATTCAATATAGATTGTGACAAAGCAGTAAAACACTACTTTCTTTGATTGTTTTCTATGCTGTATAATATATGTATGTATATATGTGTGAATATATGTTATATATGAATATGCATTATAATAAATTATATGTGAAGATATATATATATATATACATATGTACACTTATATGTATATATCCATATGTATACATATATACTTACACAGGTACTTAATTGATCTCCTTAAAAATAATATAAATTATTCCCACTAATACCTGAGGATATAAAGATTAGGAAGGGTTTTACCAAGGGCATTTAGCTGGTAAGTCAGGAGAAATTCTCAGAGCTGACTTTGTCAGACTCTAAAGCATATGCTTTTAATCAATGTAATTCTGCCCTTCTAACAGTGTAATAAATGCAGTAGTGGTTTAAAGAAAATGATTAAATTCTGATGTCTTCAGTAATGTGGGGAAATCAAGAGGCTGGATTGGACAAGTCTTTGCAATATGTATAACATCTAGACACAATGGCAGCAGGAAGCCTGGTCTGATGATGTGTAAACACTGTAAACAAATATGCATGAGCCATCATGGGGACCAAGTGATGATTTTTGACTAGAGGATAATCTTAGGGTTGATATTTTACCCTGAGGCCTACATGGAGTCATCAAATATGCTTAAATAAGGGACACGGAAAAGTGGTCTTCCTCAATCAGAAATTGTCTCCTGAAGACTTCTTTTAAATATGATTATCTTAGCTAAATACCATGGCACATGCTTGCAGTCTCAACTACTCAGAAGGCTGGGGCAGGAGAATCAATTGAGCCCACAAGTTTGAGATCAGCCAGGACAATATAGTGAGAGTCTATCCTCAAATGTCAAACAAAAAAATATGGTCACACGGATATCTATTGTGTTCATGTTCAAAACAACATGTAGAAAAAGTTCTTATACTTTGGAGACATATATTGAAATTATTAAGGAGAATATGGCACAATGTTTGGTGTTTGCTTTGATAAATCCATTGTGTGTGTTGGAGATGGGAAGGTAGATACAGAAATAAATGAGACCATCTGTTGGAAATTGTTAAAACTAGTTCATTGATACATGGAGATTATGATAATATTCTTTCCACTTTTACATGTTTTTTAAAACTTCCAAAATTATTTAAATATGAATCTCTAATAATTTAAGTACTGCTCTAAATGGTAAGTTTAAAGTAAAAGAGAAAATATTAAATCTATCTGTAGTGGGTATTTAGTTATTTTATAATAAAATAGTGATGAATTTTTCTTTAAAAAAGTGAGCATGATCGGGTAAGCTTGCAAGTTGTACCCTTATAGCGTTAACTTAGAATAATCCAATCATCTTGCACACATAATGTCCATTGCTACAAAATATTTCAGATGCATTATTTCATGTAATCTTCAAGGAAATCCTGTTAGTTGGGGCACCCAGCATGAATTTTGTCCTCTTGACATCTAGTGAGAGACTTCTAGTTGAAATTTTTAAATCTCTTACTGAATTCCTCATAGCAATTGATAATTCAGCAGAGGTGAACAACTGTGAAAAAATAATGGCAAATTTCACTAATATCATAGGAATTACAAAGACCCAAACATGTTACCAAGGTTCTACTCTGAACACAGAAGCCCCCAAAGAAATGCTAGATGAATGAATGATCAATGTCAATACTCATATACATTAGGAAGAGGCATCTATCTGCAGAAGATGAAAATCCAGCTCCACCAAAATACATTTAACTGTCTGTATCTTATATTTTTAAATGCTTATAAAAGGTAACTTTTAATGTTTTCTGATAATTTCAAATTTTAAAAAATGCCCTCATTTCGTCCATTTCGGTTCTGTATGAGGAGAAAGCTGAGGAGTGTGTCAGACAACAAGCCCAAGAGGCTTGCTTGGTAGGTCTAGCAAGAAAATCTTTGAGAATTATGAATTTGAAAAATTTCCTTTTACCTTATATATTTTCAATTTATTAACTTTCTTTCTCCTTCCTCTTTTAGACTCATTCTCCTATTTGTCCTCAGGAAGTACAAGAGGAAATCTAATATCTAGAAAAGATCAAGGAGTTGAGGTCATTGAACCTAATAGTAATCATTACTTTGGGAAAGTGTCTCTGAACCAATTGAGCTGTTTTGCCCACTTAATATAAAATATTAGTTGGAAAATTTGCTCTTAACTTACATAGATTATCACCACAGAGATTTGTTATATGAAGGTCCAGTATGGATCTAGCATGTTGTTTTCAAGTATTAAGCAAATGAAGCTCAAATGCTATAATTGGAGCACTGTGTTTGATACCGTGGGCCAAGGTAAACTTTATGGATTCTTGTATTCATTCTGCCATATGTTGTAACCTGGTCTGCTCAGTTATAAGTCTGAGGAAAAGCATCAGTGGAATGGGAAGTCAAGAATAAAACAGCTCCATCATTAAGCTGTCCCACTGACAAACCTGCTGGCTTTTTTTCATGCCTTGCCGACCATTCTTCTGGTGTTTTAGAGGTTTGGCTATTAGGCCATTAAATGCTTTGAGCTCCACTTTCCTTCTCTATAAAAACAGTTTGACACTGATGACTAGTGGGCTGTTATATTTATGCCAACATGAATAATGTAGTAAAAGTAATAACAATCATATAATGGTCATATTTTATATGATAGTTACTTACCATGGTGTAATTAATGTATTCTATCTTCATTATTTAATATGAGCCTCCTGCCTTGTTTCCTGTTTATATGGGCACCCAGATGCTGTCAGTATCATGTCTGCCATGGCTGAAGAGAGAAGAAAGAAAAGGAGTCATTCAACTCAAATATTCTTAATGTTTTCTCTTCTCCCTGAAGTTGGTTTCTAGAACTTTGTACTTTATAATAGGACTGGCCACAGATTCTGCAACAATCGATTCTGCCAACAATGATTGACAGCCCATGACCAATGTGTTACGTGCCAGGCATATCCCGAAATCACTCATGGGATGTGGACTAAGATTCCTATTTTAAAAGGAAGGTCCTCAGGCTTGGGGAGTAATTTGCCCCAAGACCCAGAGCCAGGAAGTAGCAGAACCAATACTGGTTTAGATTTCACTTTAAGTGCAAATGCTGGCCCCTTTACACCAACCATTTCCCTTACTCATGAAAATGCCTTGGTAGGCGGCCAGGAGAAAGGAAATGGTTTGCTAACTGAATCCTGCTAAGTAACATGGTTCATCATTACACTTGGTGTCTTGAATTCATTTGCATTTTGTTGTGTAAAATTCAAAGGCAGGTGATAATAATAATTTCAAAAAGACAGGAAAACATTGAGAAGTTTGCTTAATATAGCAATGTGGCTGTCAGGAACTGCATGCTGGCACTCTCAAGGATTCTCAGCGCATCCTCAGTCTCCACCTCCACACTGAGCTCTGCATCTGGTGGGCACTTGATCCTCCCTGCTGAGGAGGGACTCACCTCTTTTGAAAATGGTGCGTGCTGCTGTATTGATGGACTCCACCCAGTCAGTCCTGCCCTGCTTGCTGCCTCCCACTCATTGTGTGGGTAATTGCATGAGTAAGCTGACCTGCCAATATAATGGGCCTGCTGAGATTATGGCGTAGGGAAAAAAAAAAAAAAAACTGGCTGCTTGCTTTAGAACTTCCTTTCTGTTTCCATTTTTGATTAAGCTCTGGCATTGGGTATCAAAAAGGATGTAGTTTCCTTGGCAGCAGATCTGTTCAGCAGTTGCTAATGAGGCCACCGCCGTGAGTTTTCTTTCTGGGGAGATGTGTGGGAATGGGCAAGTCTTACACTCCTCAAATGGAACTGGTGCCCAAACTTGTCTGCTTAGCTCTCCATTTGAGCTGTTTGTAGAATAATACTGCTACCACCAAGGCATGTACTGCTAAGCATGTTGGAGGAGGATTACAGTTGTTGGAGGGAACATATTGAGGCAGGTTACACCAGAGGTTTCAGGAAACCAACTGAAGATTGGACAAAATCAGTGGAATAGTTCAAACCCCAGGAGAATTTTTACACACTAGTACTCTTTGGATCTTTACCCAAAGTCAAAACACTTGCTGTCTGCATGCCTTTCTGTATGCATGGCAATGAATATGGGCAACGTCCATGTGGATAATGAGAGACAATAGAGACCAAGCATAGCATCTGAATTTTCTACTCATTCAGTTGAATGCCAGTTGAATCTTTGGGTAGGTCACAGAATCTCCAGCCTATGTAGTCCAAAAGGATGCCAAAAACCACAGCACAGATATGGTCCTCGTTGAGATAATCTGGTACCTCCATTGGGCACAGAAACTGCAGTAGCCAGCCCTGGATGCTTCTATCAGAACTGTAGCCACCACTAACCCTCCAAGTGGACTACTGTTTCCTGGATTGGATTCAACATAGGACTTGCTTCTCTTAGTTACTATCTTTCATTTAAAAATCCAGGCCTTAAGTCTGATTGACAGAATCTTAGTTAAATGAGTGCATCCCTGCTGCAATCCAACCAAGAATCAAAAGATAGGAAATGTAGGACCTCAACTTAAACAGAGTGTCCAAAGTTGCTTTGAGGCCTCAAAATTGAGAAATACCTGCAGTGATAGGAATCTCTGCAAGGGAAATCACAAAGAATGAGATTAGAATTAGGTGGATAAGTGACCTCAGAAGGCTAAAATGGACCAACAGAGAACTAGACTTGTTAATGGCTTCCTTTTACATTTTAAATTTACCGAAACTCTTTATTATAACCTATGAAACTCGTTTCTCATAATGATAGGCTCTGAAACTACAATCCTACTATGATCCAACCAAAGGCCATATGATTGCTTCATCTTACAGAGCCATACTATTCCTTGCTCCAGAGCCTTTCACTCCCTATTCCTCCTAATCGAGCAGCTCTTTCTCCAGTTAGTTTTGTCAGTGGCTCTTTCCCATCATGCAGACCTCAGCTTAAATACCTTATCTTACTATCTTCATAAAAATCTAATGTATAGTCATTTTGTTCATGTGTTTGTCATTGTTTCCATCCCCCCACTTGAAGGAATTTTTAAGAGAACATCATCCTTTTCACACCAGTATCTCTAAAGGATAGATCTGTGACCGATAGGTATCAAATTATTGAAAAGATATTTATTGAACCAATGTATGCACCTGAAGAAAATGAAAAACTGATGAGACCTGCTGATTAACAGAATGTGATTGGCAATAGAAATTAAGCATGAAAAGTTCTTCTTGGCCTGTTCATTTAGATCTCTTTGATAAATAGTAGAGGGGAAGAAATATTTGGAACAGGGGTACATCATAGAAACAGGCAGTGGAAGAGACAGCCTTGCAAGAAAACCATATGGGAAGCTTTAGGAACACTGAAAAATCAAACTGATCAGTGCCATTTTATAATGTAAAGTGACTGGACTATGATATAGCCATTGCATTATACTTGAAGAAACTGTTGGTATTCTTAGGGAGGGATTTCTTTGTCCTCTTTTTAGTCAAGTTTAAGTCTAGTCAAACTTCAAGTATTCCAAACACTACTCACTTAATTAAATAATCACTGAATGTGGAGACTGAAAGTTCTAATCAGTGTGGGGTGTTGGGTTAGAAAGCCGTACCTCAGCCTAAAGCAATAACACCTTCAACTTGGTACCCCTGCCATAGCGGAGGAGGGATTTTTGTTCTTGCTCAGGACGGATGGATAATTCATCTGAAATTTTCATGCCCGGCATGTTTTGCTCCAAACGTTTTTCTTGCCTTTTTGAAAGGCCATGTTTATTTAAAGGAAAATTTAATCTGTCTGTGCCTGATGCTTTTCTATTTAGCTCAGCCAAATGTTTTTTTCCTGAGAATTACGTGCTGATCAAGCGATGCCGTTGCTTGTCAGAAGTGAAAGTCACACTTCCCAGGGAAAATCTCCTGACCTCACCAAAAAGCATGAATTCAGTTTGAGATATCCCACCCCAGGGAGTCTGGCTCAGGTTATGAGCTGAGGAGAAGTGAAACAGCTTCTCTGGCCTTTTATTCTTGAGGCCAGTGCTGAAAATGAGAGCGTGCTGGAGCATGGCCAACCCTAGAGTGGGTTGACCCTGGTCCTCCATGCAATCTGCAGTGAATGGTCCCTGCTAGTGTATGTGCCTCCCTTCTTCTTCCTCAATGAGTCTCACTGACCTATTGCCTTCCTGGGATGTTGAGAAATGTAATGAAAATGAAGAAGAAAAATGTTAGCAGAGGGTTTGGATCTGATTACACACTCTGCCCATATTCCACCTCAAATCCACTCCCAGCACCTTAATGAGAATCCTGGGCTGAGTGTGAGGAGACTGCCATAGTCCTCCTTCAAACAGAAGCTAAGCATGTGGATGGAATGGGTGGAATATTTTGGTGTGCTTATTTTTCATTTTGTTTTCTATATTTACTCTTCATAAAGAACCCTTTCATTCAGGAGAAGGAGTGATAAACCTCTTTGCTGACCTCACCTGAACCTCAGCAGTCCATGAGGATGTCCATGCCCTGCTGTCCCTGTCACTGGGAATTTCTCCAAGGTGCAGATGGTGGCTTGAGTAAAGGAGATGTAACTCTGCTCACTGGCTCTTCCTTCAGTGAATTCTTCTTGAGGACATTCAGCGCTAGCACTGGTAGCCCAGAGCAGTTTCTTGGCTTCAATTTTCTTCCTTCTCCATCCCCAGTATCTGGATGAATTTGCAGCAACAGGCCCCAATTTCTTGCTCTCTTTTTCTTCCTTTTATTACTTCTCCAGTGGAACAATTTCCATATGTACTGATCTGAAATAATGTAAGCAAGGATTATCAGGTCAGGAAGATGTTTTATGGATCATTTTACTCAGTGTCACTGTGAGTGTTTCACATTTACTTCCAGTTTATAAACATTTATTTGACCTCTAAATTAGAAATAATTGAAACTATCTTTTTGGGTGCTCCATACCTTCCTTGAATTCCTGTAGACTTTGTTGGGTAGAAGAGGAAGGGATCAGCTTTGGCTAGTGTTGGGAACATACATAAGACTTTGGCCTGTGTCACACACATAAATATCATCAATCCTGCCTTGAAAGAGAGAACTAAACACCCACTGAACTAACTAAGCCATTCCCCGGGAAGAGCCTAGATCTCCTGGTTGCTAGGGCTCAACTTTGTTCTGAGTGCTCAGTTAGCAGGCATGAGATCGTATTTACTTGGTTTACATCAACAAGTGCCCACAAAATTAAACTACTTTGTATGATATTAATTTTTCTTGGCCCTCCTGTCCCATATCACTCCATCTTTGATGACATATTTGCCAATTAAATGTAAATCCCCTTGAGTGCTGTTAGTATGTGCTTAGAATCAGTTCCCTACTTCCTTCTGCTTTCACGTATTAATGACTGTTAGGACACTGTCTCTACTGCCCTCAGACATATCCACCCCTCTAAGAATTAAAAAAATATTACAACTTCTTTGTTTACCTAGGAGGAACTTTCTGAGTTTTTCCTGATCTCACAATAAAATAGTCCACTTCCAAAATATCCCTGATAAAACTGTTAGCTATAATAATAGTTTACTCAATATTCAGTAATAAAGGAATGGAAGTCAATTCCTAATGACAGGTTAGAGAGGACAACTAAATGTCAAGGATCACAGAGCCCAGAGCCAAGTACCCACAGGATCCACCCATATGCATTAGAAACAGCTACTCAAGTTTGGAGTTCTCTGAGCACCTCTGTTGTCAAGTCCAAATCTGACTGCCAGAAGACTGAAAGAATAGAAGAAGCTCTGTCTTCCCTCTGCTTTAATGACTGCTTTACCCTCTCTCATTCCCTAAACCAATAAAGGCCTCTGTCAAGGTGACTGACAGCGAGAACACAGTATAGGGGACACTCTGCTTCTATTCACAAGGATATGATCTTATACTATAGCCTCTATTACAACAGCTTCATCAAAACATTATAGCTTCAAATTGGTGCACTGTTATTTATGCATTTGAAAATACAACTGCATATTCATTCATTAATTCATTTTTTTAGCAAATCAATATTTATTGAGCACCTAAGACCTAGCACCCAGCACAGTGGCTAGAATATCTCAGGTGCTCTATAGATATGGGTTACTGAATGAATAAAATTGCCTGAAGCTTTTGCTTGGATAATTTAATGTTACTATGAGAACTTCCTCTAGAGTTAGACAAGATGAGTTCATATTCTGACTCTATCCTCCTAGTAGCTTTAATTAGCCTATTTTAAACTATAATCACCTTATTAGTAAACACTGATAATGATCATGCTGCTGATGTTGATGATGATGGTGATGATGATTATAAAATGGTAATACCTCCCTTACAGATTTGTTGTCAAGCACTTAAAGTAGGCTGAGGTAGTATTTGGATATTAGAGAATTCAGTGCAATCATAGGTGAGATATGGAATCAATCATATGATTCCCTGAGTTTCATGTGCTGAGTGAGTTGCAGTTAGCCTAAAAACCTCATCATAATAAGGATCACCTGGAAGTTTCTTCTTCAGTTATCTGCGTGCATTCTGGAGTTCTCTGTAAAAATCCCTCTATGACTTGGAACTCTCTTGGCTGGAATTCTGACAACATCTCTAGTGCTTTTAAGTTCTACCCTCTTAGGAAACAGAATCACACACCTTATATTTCAGATTCTGTTTGGAGACCAATTTGGAATTCACTCAGTGCCTGGAACACTTGACATAGGGCAAGCCTCCTCCCCACTGTGGTCTGCCAGCATGGCTACTACACAGAATGAACCACTTTTGTTCACACTGGATAGGCCTGGTCTCACCCTGCTCCTGGTAGCTGTTGCTTTTTAGGAATAGAACTAGAAACTACATCAGAGTTTTATCTCAAAGATTAAATAAGGTAATGTGTTTAAAAATTTTTCACACAATAATTCTTGTAATAAATGCACTTAGTAAATAACAAATTTTGTAATAATTATGTTATTATCTTTCACCTCAACATTCCACTTATTTTCTTCCCTACCTTTTTTTTCAATTAATTAATTAGTTCGATTTAGGTTTACGATAGCAGAGTGCAATTTGATTCATTGTACACAGATGGAGGATAACATTTCACTTCTCTGGTTGTATGTGATATAGAATCACAACATACATGCAGTCATACATAAAGCTAGGGCTATGATGTTCATCATATTCCACCACCTTTACTGTCCCCATTCCCCCTCCCCACTTAACCCCCTGTGAACAGAGTTCCTCCATTGTTCCCATGTCCTCCCCCTTATTATGGATCAGCATCCACTTATCAACGAGTACATTCAGCATTTGGTTTTCAGAGATTGGCTTACTTCACTTAGCATGATATTCTCCAACTCCATCCATTTACCTGCAAATGCCATAATTTTATTCTATTATATTGCTGAGTAATATTCCATTGTGTATATATACCGCAGTTACTTTATCCATTCATCTGTCGAAGGGCATCTAGGTTGGTTCCACAATTTAGCTATTGTGAATTGAGCTGCTATAAACATTGAAGTAGCTGCGGCTGCGTCTCACTGTAGTATGCTGTTTTTAAGTTTTCTGGGTATAGAACAAGGCGTGAGATAGCTGGGTCAAAAGGTGGTTCCATTCCAAGTTTTCTAAGGAATCTCCATACTGCTTTCCAGATTGGTTGTACCAACTTGCAATTCCACCAGCAATGTATGAGCATGCCTTTTTCCCCCACATCCTCGCCAATACTTATTGTTGTTTGTATTCTTGATAATTGATGTTCTGACTGGTGTGAGATGAAATCTTTGGGTAGTTTTGATTTGCATTTCTCTGATTGCTAGAGATGTTGAACATTTTCTCATATATTTATTGATCTATTGTATATCTTCTTCTGAGAAGTGTCTCTTCAGCTCCTTGGCCCATTTATTGATTGGGTTGTTTGTTTTTTTGGTGTTAAGTTTTTTGAGTTCTTTATATATCCTGGAGATTAGTGCTCTATCAGATGTGTGTGTGGCAAAGATTTGTTACCAGAGTGTCGGCTCTCTGTTCACTTTATTGAATGATTCTTTTGCTGGGAAGAAACTTTTTAGTTTGAATTTATCCCATTTATTGATTCTTGATTTTACTTCTTGTGCTATAGGAGTCTTGTTAAAAAAGTAAGGTCCTAATACTTTTTTTTAACTTTTCGTCCAGTGATACCAACTGGCTAAAATTACATGAATTGATTGTAGATGTAGTTCTTATTTTCCACAACTCCAAAAGAGCCAAGGTGTCTCAGCACCAGAGTCCCGGTTATACGGGGAATAAAATTCATGCCTACAGTCTTCTCTGGGCAAATTTATTTTATCTTTCTTATTTTTAATGTAAAACTCATTGAACCACAAGGGACTCCCTCCTGTTTAAGGAAATGCTTCCCTATAAATTAAAAAAATTTCCTAGAATCTACCTGGTATCAATATTTTAATGTTTTTTATGTACTCCAACCATACCTTCAGGACAAGAGATTTGTTTACATAACAAATGAGCTACTGGGAATTGTTTTCAGGAGTTTTCATTCTTTCAGTAATTCTAATGATGGCTCAGTTTCTGGGAAAATGTTTTTGAGGTTTTGTATTATTCATGGAAATAACCAGGCCTCCCAATTTAATGAACATCCAGGTACATTGCAAGTAAACTTAGTAAGAAATCATGCAATATGTTGTGAAAACTATGGCCAGAATATGACCTTTTGCAATCAAGCTAGACATTTTTAATCCTAATCAGGTTTATCCAGATCTTAATATTAAAATGATATATTGCAGATGAAATGAAAGTAAGAAAAGAAATCCCTGGCCTATTATGTCTACCAAATAATAGATATATTTATGGGTTATATTCTGCATATGTTTGGGCCACAGGGAAAATGGTAAGCTGCACCCCACCATCTCCCACCTCCCTAATTCCCTCACTGTGCTGCAGTATGCACACAATTCCTGAATAACAGATCTGCATCTACTGTTATAGCCTTCAAAATACCTAACATACTGAATTTTGCAATATTGGCATCAAAAGGTAATAAATACATTACTAATAAATCAATAAGTAATAACATGAACTTGTTTTTTAAGACAGAAAAAGTAACAGGAAACATATGCAGGGAAGAAAAGTAGAGGAGCATGGAAAGGTGTAGAAGAGTCTGTACTTCCTCTCAGAGGTTCTAGAAAAGAGAAGATCCAGTACAACCATAATTATCATCCTCACCACCACCAACACCATCCATACCATCATCTTTTGATTTGATAAGTATTTCAATATCTATCTTGTCTGCAAAGTTGAGAATTTCTTTTCTTCTTTTTCACCTATCTTACCTAGCCACCTTCTACACTCATTTGAAAGCCTTGGAGAAACATAATGATATCCTCTATATTGGTTTAGTATAAAGTCCTTGCCAAGGATCCCTGAGGAACCTTTTTCCACTATGAGCTGGATTGGACACAAAAGCAGCCTCAGGGATACCTGTCATGCCTTATCTGAAAGTGTGTCCTCTGCCCTATTTATAGAAGCCACTACTCTTTTTTCTGAGGCTCATTCACTGCTCCTTTCACCCCAGGCTAATGTCTTCTTCTAAAAGTAAAGCAGTCTAGATCTGCATTTCTACCTAAATGCTTCCCACAAAGAAGTGAAACTGGAGTTTTGAGATGGTACTCTATTTAGTTTGAATCCATCCCATTTATGGAATCATGATTTTACTTCTTGTGATATATGACTCTTATTAAGGAAGTAAGGTCTTAAGCCAACACGATGAAGATTTGGGTATACTTTTTCTTCTATTAGGCATAGGGTCTCTGGTCTGATTCCCAGGTCCTTGATCCACTTTGAGTTGAATTTTGTGCATGGTGAGAGATAGGGGTTTAGTTTAATTTTGCTGCATATGGATTTTCAGTTTTCCCAGCACCATTTGTTGAAGAGGTTATCTTTTCTCCAATGTACGTGTTTGGCATCTTTGTCTAGTATAAGATAACTGTATTTGAGAAGGTTTTTCTCTATGTTTCTATTCTGTAACATTGATCTACATGTCTATTTTGGTGCCAGGACCATGCCATTTTTCTTACTATAGCTTTGTAGTATAGTTTAATATCTGGTATTGTGGTGCCTCCTGCTTCACTCTTCTTGCTAAGAATTGCTTTGGATATTCTGGGTCTCTTATTCTTCCAAATGAATTTCATGACTACCTTTTCTATTTCTATAAGGAATGATGTTGGGATTTTAATTGGAATCACATTGAATCTATATAGTGCTTTGGGTAGTATGGCTATTTTGACAATATTGATTCTGCCTATCCAAGAGCATGGGAGAATTTTCCATCTTCTAAGGTCTTGTTCAATTTCTTTCTTTTTTTCTTTTTTTGTAACAGGAATTGAACTCAGGGGTACTCAACCACTGAGCCACATCCTCATCCCTATTTTGTGTTTTATTTAGAGACAGGTTCTCACTGAGTTGCTTAGTGCCTCACTGTTGCTGAGGCTGGCTTTGAACTGACGATTCTCCTGTCTCAGCCTCCCAAAGTGCTGAGATTACAGGTGTGCACCACCATGCCTGGCTTCAATTTCTTTCTTTAGTGTCCTGTAGTTTTCATTTTAGAGGTCTTTCACCTTTTTTGTTAAATCAATTCCCAAGTGTTTTTTTATTTTATTTTTTTGACACTATTGTGAATGAGGTAGTTTTCCTAATTTCTTTCAGAGGATTCATCACTAATGTATAGAAAGACAATTAATTTATGAGTGCTGATTTTATATCCAGCTACTTTGCTGAATTTACTTATTAATTCCAGAAGTTTTCTGGTGGAAATTTTTGAATCCTGTAAGTATAGACTCATGTTGTTGGCAAATAATGATAGTTTGAGTTCTTTTCCTATTCATATACTGTTAATTTTTCATCTAATTGCTCTGGCTAATGATCAAGGACTATGTTGAATAGCAGTGGTGAAAGAGGGCATCCTTTTCTTGTTCCTGTTTTTTAGAGGAAATGCTTCCAATTTTTCTCCATTTAGGCTGATGTTGGCCTTGGGTTTAACATAGATAGCTTTTAGAAAGTTGAGGTATGTTCCTACTATCCCTAGTTTTTCTAGTGTTTTGAACATAAAAGGGTGCTGTATTTTGTCAAATGCTTTCTCTGCATCAATGGATAAAATCATTTGATTCTTATCTTTAAGTCTATTGATGTGATGGATTATGTTAATTGATATCTGTGTGTTGAACCAAACTTGCATCCCTTTAATGAACCCCACTTGATCATGGTGCACTATTTTTTAAATATATTTTTGTATGTGATTTGCCAAATTTTTATTGAGAATTTTTGCATCTAGGTTCATCAGGGATATTGGTCTGAAAGTTTCTTTCTTTGATGTCTCTGTCTCGTTTTGGTATCAGGGTGATACTCGCATCAAATCTGAAGCTCAGTTTTGCTGGATTTAAGATTCTTGGCTGGAATCCATTTTATTTCAGCACTTGGTCTATGCTGTTCCATGATCTCCTGGCTTTTAGAGTCTGGATTGAAAAATCTGCTGAGATCCGAATTGGTCTCCCCCTATATGTAATCTGATTCCTTTCTCTTGTGGCTTTTAAAATTCTATACTTATTCTGTATGTTGGGCATTTTCATTATAATGTGCCTTGTTGTAAATCTGTTGTAATTTTGTATGTTTGGGGTCCTGTAAGCCTCTTGTATTTGATTTTCCAATTCATTTTTCATGTCTGGGAAATTTTCTGATATTATTTCATTGAAGAGATTGTACATTCCTTTGGTTTGAAATTCTGTGCCTTCTTCTACCCCAATAAATCTTAGATTTGGTCTTTTGATACTATCCCATAATTCTTGTATGTTCTGTACATTTCATACCATCTTCACTGTATGGTCAACTTTATTTTCAAGATGGTATATTTTGTCTTCAAGGTTCTGTCTTCCAAGTAATCTAGTCTGCTGGTGATGCTTTCTCTTGAGTTTTTTATTTGGTTTATTGTTTCCTTCATTTCAAGAATTTCTGATTGGTTTTCTTTTTCACAATCTCTAACTCTTTCTTAAAGTAATCTTTTGCTACCTGAATTTGCTCCTTATTTGCTCTATTTCTTTGTTGGATTGATCAATTTTTGCCTGTATTTGCTTGCTTAAGTCATTCGTTAATTCAGAGATCATTTTAATTACATACATTTTGAATTCTTTCTCTGACATTTCATCAACTGTGCTGTCAGTGGATTCTACCATTATAGTATCTTGGCTTATTTGGGGCAGTTTCTTCCCTTGCTTTTTCATGTTGATTATGTATCTTCCTTTCTTGCAATGCAGATCTGAGGTATTGTGGTTTCTGTCTTATAATCTTGTAGTAACACTACAGATTACCTGTATCTCACCTTGGAGTTCACTATCAGTCCCCAGCAGTTGTTCCCAGATGGATGCTACTGCCACTAAAGATGATGGCAGTGGTAGCAGAGGTAGAACAAGATGGCAGTGGTAGTGGCCCAAGATGGATGCAAACACTTTCAGAGATGGGGCTAACAGGGTGGGACTTACAATGGCTTTGGGATGATTGATTAGAGATGTGGTGCTTTTGAGGACTGCTGCCTCCATTTTCTCTCTCTTGCCCGAAGGTAGAGGCTAATACATGGGAAGGACTATGGGGATGACTGCAGTGTACAAGATGGATACAGGAAGGAAGCAACAGTGTGGATCCCCACTATGTGCAGGGGCAGTCCTGGGCCTAGGCTCTCACACAGACCTGTGAGGGCATTCCTAGGCCTAATCTTGGCATAGACTCCTCAAGGATTCCAGGTGGTGGATCTAGCCCTGTGCCTGGGCTTCTGTGGATCTGCAGGGGATCTGGTGCTGAACTGGGGGCAGTTGTGGGCCTCAGCCACCGGGATCCCTGGAGGCTGTTCTTTGCCTAGGTCTGGGTTCCGCTGTGGGTCAGTGGATTGGTCAGTAGCAATCTCGGGTCTGTCCTTGGCTGAGCTCTGGTAGAGGTCCCTGAAGGTGGTCCTAGGCCTTGGCCTGTGCTCCTGCCGGTCATCAGAACCTCTGGCCTGGAACTGGAGGCAGTCCCAGGCCTCACTTAGGCCAGGTCTCCCCTGTAACACACATTTAAAGCCCCAAAACTAATTTAATTGTATTTTACAACGGGTTATATTCAAATAGTAAATCAGATTTAACATCTTCTACTATTATACAAATACTGGATTTCACAATACATTTGCATTTGCCACATGTGGTAAATGATGTTCTCAATTGCATTTGCTACTTTATAAATTCTCTATTGTTTAGTACGTTCTATTTTTTAAATAACAAAAGTGAATCCTAACCACTTAGGTAACTTTGCAATCCACCAATGAATGGCTCATGACTCACAAAGGAAAAACCATGTCAAAAATTCACACTTGTATTACATGGTAAACCATAAGTGTTTGCAATATTTAGTATAAGTTAAGAATTTAAAGCAAAACTCACACATGAATGTATATTCACAAACAATAGGAATAAATTTAATGTTATGTATCCCATCATACAAACACTAAAAATAGTCAATTACACAGTTAGGCAAAGTGGATGGAATTTAGAATGAAAAAGAGAACAAGAACACTCTCAGCAAAACTGAAGGAAGGAAAGCAACACCAAAAGCCCTCAAATGGGGTCAATTTAGTGCCACAACAAATAGCTGCTCAGGCCACTTCAATGTTTATAGCAGCACAATTCACAATTGCAAAACTGTGGAAGCAACCCAGATGTCCTTCAATAGATGAATGGATAAAGAAACTGTGGTACATATACACAATGGAATATTATTCAGCAATAAGAGAGAATAAAATTATGGCATTTGCAGGCAAATGGATGGAACTGGAAAGCATTATGCTAAGTGAAGTAA
>CM053412.1:31598098-31613505 GCA_028644305.1 Xerus rutilus
TTCTCTCTGATTAGTGGATGATGATACATAAGTGGGGTGGGAATGGGAAACTTAGGAGAAATGGAAGAACTCTGGATGGGCCATGGAGGAGGAGGGGGGAGGGAAAGGGGAATGGGTGTAGTAAAGATGGTTGATTGAGATCATCATCACTACCCTTGGGGCATGTATGAAGACACAAATGGTGTGACTTTATCTGGTTTGCAACCGGAGAAATGGAAAAATTGAGCTCTATATATGTACTATAACTTGAAATGCATTTAAATAAATTAATTAAATAAAAAAAATAAAGAAATATGGAGGACATTGCTAGGGTAAAAGGAACAGGTGTCCCACAAGAAAACTGTAAAGCTGCTCCATTAAACACCATTTCAGACAGCATCCGGAGAATACAATTTCCAGAAGGGACGTCCCCAAGGAAAACTGGTGCAGGTATTTTATTTGACAAGTTATTCTTGATGAGCCTGAACTTTAAAGATGTTTTATATTTCTGACAGAGAGTTCAGGGAGAGATTAATGATAATTAATTGAAAACAAAGAAAATTAGAAAAAAATACAACTATTTACTCAAGAATGAAAATATGATACACAAGAAATGAAATCATACCGTGTGTGTGTTCATGTATAATTGTGTGTGTGTGTGTGTGTGTGTGTGTTAGTGATGGTAGTGTTATGAGTGTTTTCTTTATGTTATAAGATAGGAAGTCAGGAAAAAGGAATTTTAAAATTTTAGATGAGGGAGTAGAAATTTGTTAATTAAGAACAGTATTAAACAGCTAAAGAAACAGTAAAGTAAAAGCAGAATTGTGGTGGGAAAGTATGGAGAAGAAGACAATTGTTTGTTATAATAGGCTTATTATAAAATGTAAAGCATTTAAATTTTTACCATTGACTTGAAATATTTCTTAACTCTTTATTAAAGAATAGCACATATACAGAAGAATGTCAGCTTGGTGACTTTCACAAAATTTAACTGGGATTTGAAAATTGACACAGCTTTGTTTAAGTCTGACATCGTCCATGAATCCTCTTACTTCTGAAGTCCTTAATAATCTTCTCATTCACATCCTATTAATTGATGGAGCAAGTTCTGCTACTGCTCATGGTAAGTCCACTTACTGACTTATATGACCCTTAAGCCACTACATATATGTGTATTAATTTGAAAATAAATTCTTAGTCCTCTGAGAATATGGGATCTGTTGAAAATCAGTTACTGGGAAAGGCCAGCCAGCCAGCTGCCTCAATCACTGGTAATGTGCTCATTCGTGACTGGGTTAAATCAAAACTATATAATATAATTCAGGTTTCTACTACACGCAGATATATTTGTGGGTGTGAGGATGCATGCTTGTATAGAATTCTAATTTGTTTCTACTATTAAGTAAAGGAAATTACCATTTTCTCATCTAGTATTTCTTTTGTTTTATTTTTGCAGTACTGAGGATTGAACCCAGGGCTTTATGCATACTAGTCAAGCACTCTACCACTGAGCTACATCCCCAACCCCAGAAAATTTAGGTTTTTTAAAAGTGAGCTCTATAGTCCTGGCCTTTTTCTAAGAGTTTTGATTACTAGCTACCAGTACATTCTATGTTTGCAGAGTACAAAGAAAATCTAATCTTACATATATCTTCCACATTGCAGTGGGGCGGTACCAGGGATTTAACTCAGGGGTGCTTAATCACTTAGTCACATCCCTTTTTATTTATTTTGTGGAAGGGTCTTTCTAAGCTGCTTAGGACCTTAGTAAGTTGCTGAAGCTGGCCTTGAAATTGCAATCCTCTTGCCTCAGCCTCCTAAGTTGCTAGGATTGCAGGTATGTGCCATCACACCCGACTTCGCATTCTTCAAAATATTTAGAGGTCAGGTTTTAAAAGTTTGGAGGAAGAAGCAATAAGAAAGCTAATTATTTCCAAAAAGTGAAGGAGAAATTAGTATAGCAGTCTTTGGGAGATGGTGGTCCTGAAAATCCCTGGCAAGAGGAGTATAAGAGACCTAATTGCTCCATGAGCAACAGAAAGAACATACCTTAATTTTATTCTTCAGTCAAAAGCAATGTAAGCTCCTTCTTGCACGTCAATGAAATCTTCAGTAAGTTCTCCAATATTCACTAATTTTCTTTATAAAGTGAAAATTTACTTTGGGAAACAGAAGTGAAAAGATAAGAGAGCAGTTCAGTATAAAAACTACAAATGTACAAACAGCGGTACAAACGAATTAATAGAAACTCAGATTGTTTCTACCACCTTTAAACCAATATTGAATGTATATATATGTTGAAACCAATATTGAACATTAATTTTAAGGAGAACCAGATCACTAGCCTTAGAGGACATTACATATCTCTGCTTAACCATGAACTTTTCTATTTAACAAAGTTCATTCTAATATCTTCATTTTTTTTCCTTAAATATATAAGTATCTGCTATACCAGGGGGTGCTACATCTGGAGTGACTGATTCTGGCTGGCCAGGAACTTTCTCAGTTTTAGCACTGCAAGTGCTGTTTCTGGGACACCCTTCAGTCCTGGGCAAAGTAGGATTGGTTGTCACCCTGGAAGTATAGGATCATCTGGCTCCATGTTAACACTGGAGATTTTAGTACTGGTTTGCTGAGATGAAGAAATGGAGAGATATCAAGGAATCTATGTAGCTTTAAGTTTAGGGCCACCTCAGGTTGAGGCAGGAAAGAGATCACTTGAACCTCTCTCCCAGGAAGCCACATAAAACCACAATACCAGATTATAGGCAAAAATTTTGCTGTCACACTTGCTGTTTTATCCGGCTTGTCTGGCTCTGCTCTGAATCCTGTCTTAAAAGCAGCATCCTCGTATTCTTGAGAAAGCCTAAACTTAAGTGACAGGACATAAATAGCTGGAGAGAAAAATCTGGTTCAATATAGACCAGAAAAAATCCAAACCCCCACAAATTCCCACCCTCAAGTTCTCAAGGCTGGAGGAGCTAAGAGCATTACATCACCAGCAACTGCTCCCATTGGCTGATGGTACCTCAAGGACCACAGAACCTTCTCCTTGAACTAACTCTTTCCTTCCCTTGCAAAGCATCAGAAACCTGGGTCTTACAGAGTAGAACAAAACCTTGGGCAACGACAGCCTTGAGGGGAAGCACACCCTGCTGGGTCACTGCTTCCATGCGAATGCTGTGGTGAGCCTATCTGTGGATACAATGAGCTAAGGCAAGTCTTCTCCTTAGGATGTCAGAGATGCTGGCTTGACTGGGAGTTTAGAGAGATCTCCAGTGAACTAAACGTGTCTGCTTTCTTCTCCCACTAGTGCTATCGGAGAAGATTCTCATTCTAATAAGTTTTGACAAGAGCTGGCAAGGGGAGCAGGTGCCAATGAATCCAACTAGTCAGAGGCATTAGAGACATCATGGGCACCAGAGGATAGAGGTGTTGCCATGGGAACCAAGTGAAAGGTGTTTGGTGGTGGCTGGTTAGGAGGCTTGTTTTCTTGTTTAAGACAGTGCTGAACAGCTGCAAGTCATGCTCCATGTTTTCTACTTCAGCATCAGTGGGTAAATCCCCTGCTCTTTTTCCCACCCCTCCCCATCCCCAGCCTTAAATAGGATTTCAGGAATTTAATTTTGCTGCTAACACAAATAAATGCTTAAATATGAGGCACACCAAAATCCTCTGAAAGAGGTATTTTCAGCACATCAGGACAGTTCTAATCACAGAACTCTTTATATTGAAGTGAATATTGTTGCTCCAAGGTCAGTGGGGTGTGTTCCTTTTGA
Source organism: Xerus rutilus (assembly GCA_028644305.1). Classification (NCBI taxonomy): domain Eukaryota; kingdom Metazoa; phylum Chordata; class Mammalia; order Rodentia; family Sciuridae; genus Xerus; species Xerus rutilus. The sequence goes on from CM053412.1 coordinate 31,601,857, forward strand.
GCAAGATTTGAAGACATCATTTTGAGCTGAGAAAGCTCACACTCCCGCTCGTGTAAACATCTTTTCACTGTGTGTTTTGACATTCGTATTTCTAGATTTTTTTTTGGATTCAGATTCTCTGGAATGACCCTGAAACATGGGATTATTGAAAGAAGATTGAGTCCTTACTTTTTTGCAGGTCTTTTTGAAGTCTTTTAAGAACATAAGAAAGAGGAAGGGGAATATGAAATTTTAAAAAAATAGTAGTTATTTAGCACCAAGTATAGTTTAAACTACTATGCATCTAGTCCTCTTGTAAGAGCTGTGAAACATGCAAAAGAGGATCACAATAGGACTCTGGTGACCTGACAGACTGGAGGAGCAATGGAATCCTCTGGATCAGACAGAAGAAGGGTGAAGGGCCTATCGGAACTCTGAGCTACAGGATACTGAGGATACATTACAGGGATCAGGTGTGGATATCTTAGTGGGTGGAAGGCCTCTTGCCTTTCAAAGACCAAGGAGAATAACTATCACATACTGTAGGTTCAGTCATGAGAGTACCTAGTAAGCCGAAGAAGAGCACTGAGCCTCGAGACTGGTGCCGCTATTGATACAAACAGGAACCTGGTTGCTGAAACTGGCCTTCGAAGTGCTGGCTAGGTTACAGGAATTAGAGCCAAGCCAGGTTACCAGTGTCCACGCATTAGGGTTGAATGAGAGGCCACCATGTGTGCAACAGTGTTGGATATTAGGGGCCCTGACAGCATTCTTTAGCTGACTCTCCAATGAGGCACCATGTAATCTCAACTTTAGGTAGTTGTTAATTATGAATTATGGAGGTTGTTAAAGACAAATCATATACCTCCAAATAATGTATGACTTTATTGTGAAAGTAAGGTTCCCATACACATAGGTTTCTGTAGGGCACAATTAAGTGCCAATCCTGATATGCAGGTCCTCAGTGCCACAGAGGGGACAGAAGATAAAATCTCCTGTACTGGATAACTGCTGCGACATGGACTCCTGAAGAAAAAGCTGCCTTAGTGCTGTTCATTGACTCATGCACTCAACAAATATTTACTGACTACTTACTTTAGTTACAGTCTCCCTTAGATTTGTGAAATATGTGCTGGTCAGAAAGAGCCATGCTTATTGTCCTAGGGGAGATTACAGGCTAGTGTCATAAAGATTCAGTGTGTGTACATGAGTGTAAGGGTCCACTCCTGGGCTTTAGTTGGAAGGTAAGGCAGATCCTGGAGAAGATGTTTTACAAAGTACTTTCATGGGGTTAACTAAGTGGAAGCAAGGGATCCAGACCAAGAAGTGACTGCCTGTGCACCACACAGTCTTCCAAGTCAGGAGTATCAGAAGCACCTCCAGCCTGTTCCACATGCTTTTTCCATGAAGGGAAATGCCAGGGTCAGTTATTAGATCATTTGCATATATTAATTTGTCTTATTACATGGAAACATGAAAGGCTATTAAAAGGTTTAAATGCAACCTACATTGATGTATTTAAATGAGGTATATGGCATCAAGATTATTGTTAGCAAATTCAAGGTCTGGATGAAGAAGTCTCTACTGGGAACAAAGGAATGGGAAAGGGGCTCTGAACGTGGAGCACAGTAGAATGAGGGATCTACACTGCAGGAATACCATCCTCAACATGAATGGCTCCATCCTGGCTCTAAGTTAAGAATAAAATTCTAGCTGGGCACGGTGGGTCACGCCTGTAATCCTAGCACTTAGGGAGGCTGAGACAGGAGAGTCACGAGTTCAAAGCCAGCCTCAGCAATAGTGAGGCATTAAGCAACTCAGTGAGACCCTGTCTCTCTGCCTCTACATAAAAAAACACAAAATAGGGCTGGGAATGTGGCTCAGTGGTCGAGTGCTCCTGAGCTCCATCCTCAGTACTGAAAAAAAAAAAAAAAAGAGTAAAATTCTAAGAGTAGAGACAATCAGAATGGGACATCTCTTTTTTCTCTTGAATTACTCTAAAATATATGAAAGGAAATTTATTGGCAGAGATAAAGAGAATTGTTCTACGGAAGACAGGTCGGTAAATACAGAATTTATTCAGGTTAAAACTTCCTATTCATCTGAAGCATATTGTCTCTCAAACTTCTAAAAGTATGGTCTCAGATTGGGGCCTTACAATACTTTGTTTATCCATCTGTCATTGAAAATATTATGTGGACGGTAATGATCTGCTTTCCACTTTATTTTTTATTATGATTTAAATTAATATATTATATAATTAACTTTTTAATTGTACAATCCCATGAATTGCACATGAAACATGTGTTAAGACCAACACAGTAGATATACACATCTGTTCCATCAAGTCAAGATGCTTCCTGGTGTTGTCCCCTCTGTGGCCACATCCTCCCTGTCCCTTCCAACTACTGTTCTGCTCTCATCACTACAATTTTGGATTTTAGGATGGTCATGTAAATGGAATAATGCTGCATATAAGCTTTAGAGACTGGCTTCTATCATCCAGCATAAGGTATTTTAGCTACATCCAAGTAGTTGAACACATCAATACTGTGTTCCTTTTTTATTACTGAGTAGTGTTCCACTCTAAAGATGTACACGTCCTTTTTATTCATAAATCCTAAGAAGGACATTTAGCTGTTGCCAAATTTGGGCAGTTGAGAATAATGCTGCAATTCTTTTTTTGTTGTTGTTGTTTTATCATTTGCAGGGCATTTTATTTATTAATTAATTAGTTTTAATTAGGTATATATGACAGCAGATTTGATTCATTGTACACAAATGCAGCACAACTTTTCACTTCTTTGACAATACATGATGTAGCATTGCACCATATGTGCAGTCATACATGTACCTAGGGTAATGAAGTCCATCTCATTCCACGATCTTTCCTGTCCCCATGCCCCCTCCCTGCCTCTCCCTCTCCTTTGTCCAATCAAAGCTCCTCCATTCTTCCCACCCACCCCTAATTATGGATCAGCATCCACTTCTCAGAGAGAACATTCAGCCTTTGGTGTTTTGGGATTGGCTTACTTCACTTAGCATGATATTTTCCAACTCCATCTATTTGCCTGCAAATGCCATAATTTCATTCTCTTTTAATGCTGAGTTATATTTAATTGTGTATATATACCACAGTTTCTTTTTCCATTCATCTATTGAGGGGCATCTAGTTTGCTTCCACAGTTTAGTAATTGTGAATTGTGCTGCTATAAACATTGAAGTTGCTGCATCTCTGTAGTATGCCGTTTTTAAGTCTTTAGGGTATAGACAGAGGAGTGGAATAGCTAGGTCAAATGATGGTTTCATTCCAAGTTTACTAAGGAATCTGCTTTCCAGTTTGATTGCACCAATTTACAGTCCCACCAGCAATGTGTGAGTGTGCCTTTTCCCCTACATCCTCACTAACACTTATTGTTGCTTGTATTGTTGATAACTGCCATTATGACTGGAGGGAGATGAAATCTTAGAGTAGTTCTTATTTGCATTTCTCTAATTACTAGAGATGTTGAATATTTTTCATATGTTTGTTGATCAATCATATTTCTTCTTCTGAGAAGTGTCTATTCAGCTCCTTAGCTCATTTATTGATTGGGTTCTTTGTTTTTTTGGTGTAAAGATTTTTGAGTTCTTTATATATCCTAGAGATTAATGCTCTATCTGACGTGCGTGTGGCAAAAAATTTCTCAAAATGTAGGCACTCTCTTCACCTCATTGACTGTTTCTTTTGCTGAAAGGAAACTTTTTAGTTTAAATACACCTCATTTATTGATTCTTGACTTTATTGCTTGCACTTTAGGAGTCTTGTTAAGGAAATCAGGGCCTAATCTGACATGATAAAGATTTGGGTCTATATTTTTTCTTTTAGGTACCTGGTTTCTAGTCTAATTTCTAGGTTCTTGGCCCACTTTGAGTTCAGTTTTGTGCATGGTGAGAGATAGGGATTTAGTTTCATTTTTCTGAATATGAATTTCCAGTGTTCCCAGCACCATTTGTTGAAGAGGCTATCTTTTCTCCAATGTATGTTTTTGGCACCTTAGTCTAGTATGAGATAACTGTATTTATGTGGGTTTGTCTCTGTTCTTCTATTCTGTACCATTGGTCTACATGTCTATTTTTGTGCCAATACCATGCCATTTTTGTTACTATAGCTTTGTAATATAGTTTAAGGTCTGGTATTGTGATGCCTCCTGCTTCACTCTTCTTGCTAAGGATTGCTTTGGCTATTCTGGGTCTCTTATTTTTCCAAATGAATTTCATGATTGCCTTTTCTATTTCTATAAGGAATAAAAATAGGATTTTTATTGGAATTGCATTGCATCTGTATAGCACTTTGGGTAGTATGGCCATTTTGACAATATTGATTCTGTTATGCTGCAATTCTTATATAATTCTTACATAATGCTACACACAAAGGATTTTGTGTGACCATTTATTTTTATTTTCTAGGGTAAATTTCAGGAATGGAACAACTAGAGCATAAAGCATATGTGTTTAACTTTATAAAATGTTGCCAAATACTTTTCTACAATTTCACTTTCCCAACATGTTTGAGACTTCTAATTACACTGTGTCCATACATGATATTGTTATTAAGCCATTCTAACAATGTATGTAGTAATTTTTCATTATGGATTTAATTTGTATTTTTTTGATGACTACTGATGTTAATCATCTTTTTTATATCATTATAGTTTGTATGTATAACTCCTTTGGAGGATTACTCAGCCCATTTATTAATTGGGTTGTTTGCTTTCCTTTTTATTAGTTTGGGAGTTATTTATAAATTCTGAGTACAAATCTTGTCAGATATGTGAACAAGTATTTTCTTCCAGTTGGTAGCATGTGTTTTATGTGAATATATTTTATATAATTCTTATAGCATGAAATACATTGTAATTTTAAAATTCAATGGCTTATTAACAAATTTTCAAAGTTGTTCAACCATAACTATTGACAGTTCTAGAACATTTCTGTCATCTCAGAAAGATCTTTTATGCCATTTACAGTTGAATTTCTTTTCCACCCCTACACCTGGATGACCAGGAAGCTATTTTCTGTTTTTATAGATTTGTCTATCCTGGAAATATCATATAAGCAAAATCATACATTATGAAACATTTTTGCCTGGATTATTGTACTTAGATTAATGTTTCTAAGATTCACTTTTGTTGTAGCATGCATCCACATTTTATTTCTTTTTAGTACTAAATAGTATTCCATTGAATGAATGCACTTATTTTTTTTCCCATTTATCAGTTCATAGACATTCAAATTATTTCACTTTGAGGACATTATGAATAATGCTGCTACAAACATTCACAGGCAAAAAAAAATTGCCTATAAATGTTTTGTTTCTCTTGGCTAGCGACCTAGGAGCAGAATTGCTAGGTTGTATAACAGTTCAGTGTTCAACATTTTTGCATGTTTTCAAATGTCTTCCCAAAAAGGCTGGCTCTACCATTTACAACCAAACCAGCAATGCATTAGGGTTCCTTTTTTGCCATATCTTTGCTAGTATTTGTATTGTCTATTATTTATTTTTTAATTTAATTATCATAATTGTGATTTTAATACCATTTCCATATGACTAACAGTGAATATCTATTTTTATTTTTTATTTCTAGTTTAATTTCACTATGAATAGAAAATATACTTTGTATATTTTCAATTTAAACAAAAGTATTATAAAGTTTATTTTATGAGTCAGGGTAAGGTCAAGTATGTGCTCTTGAAAAAGGTGTTACTTTTTCTGTTGATGTTGTGGGCGACATTTTATAAATCTAGTTAGTTCCAATTGGTTGACAGTGGTTTTTATTTCTTCTATATTTATGATGATTTTCTACTAGTTTTATGTATTATTAAGACATCTAATGTATGTTGAAATCTTCAAGTATACATTTTAGATTTTTCTATTTCCAAATATGCTTCCATCAGTTTTGCTTTATGTATTTTGAGACTTCATTGTTGGGTGCAAATACTTTAGTATTTTTATGCCTTTTTATATAGGTTGCTCTTTTATCATCTTGTAATGTCCCTTTTTAGACTTAGTAGTTTTCTTTTCTCAAGAGTCTACATTAGATATTAATATAGCCACTCCAGCACTCCTTTGAATAATCTCATCATTCAAGTAACATATATTCCAAGATGGCCAGTGCATCCCTAAAACTGTATAGTGCAAAACTCTCTCTATATTGTACTTTCCCCTATCATGTCATAAAATAAATATGCATACTACAATAAATTTTAGTTTATAATTTTCCTACATTGAGATTAACAATGATAAAACAACAATGACAACAATATGTTGTAATAAAAGTTATTTAAAACTTATAAATTATTGATTCCTATAATTTTTCATGTAATATTTTGTGCTATGATTTTCCATGGAAAACATGGATGGCAAAACTGCAGATAAGGATGGGAGGGTAGGGAAGACTACTATATCTTCTCACGATTTATCTTTTTTACATTTCACTTACCTGTGTAATTTTGTTAAAAGAATGCTTGTTAAAAGAATACAGTTTTTTTTAAGTTTTTAAAAATCCAATTAGAAACTATCTTTTCTCTTTTTTTTGGTACTGGGGATTGAACTCAGGGGCACTCGAGCACTAAGCCGCATCCCTAGCCCTATTTTGTGTTTTATGTAGAGACAGGGTCTCACTGAGTTGCTTTAGTGCCTCGTTGTTGCTGAGGCTGGCTTTGAACTCGTGGTTCTCCTGTCTCAGCCTCCTAAAGTGCTGGGATTACAAGCGTGAGCCACCATGCCCAGCTTAGAAACTGTCTTTTGATAGGATTGTTCAAATCATTGACATTGAATGTAATTATTGCTGTTTGGATTTAGAACTGTAATACTATGATTAATTTAAAATTTTCTGGTTTTCTCTTTTTTTCTTATTAACTACTTTATTAGCACATTTTGAGAATCCCGTTTCAATTCATTGTTTTGACTATGTCTCTGCAATTGTTTTAGTTATTTTTCTAGACATAACAATTAACTCTATGCAACCTTCTTAAAAATTAATTTTTACCATTGAAGTGCAATGTAGAAACCCAGCCACCATGTACAAGCCTTCTTTACTTTTGCCAGTTTTCGTTGGAGAAGTCTTACTACAGCCATCAGAAATCCCATCAAACATTCTAATAAATTTTATTTTCAACCTTGATACATATTTTAAAATATCTATTATAATATTCTTAATATTTATCGAGATATTATCCATTTTTGTTCCTCATCTTTTATTATTGCTGTCCTAGATTTTCATCTAGTTTGATGTCCCTTCTCTCTGAAGAATTTTCTTCAGTAATTCTTTTAGATTACATAGTTTTTGTTTCTGTGTAAGGAATGTGTTATTTTTCTTTCACTGCTTTTGATATTTTTCCTTTGTCCTTAATTTTCATCAGTGTGATTTGGTGTGACTTGGAATACTTTATAAATCAAGTATCCTTATGCCTTACATTCTTTTTTCACTTTTCCTGGAACTCTAATGACATAAATGTGAAACCTGTTGATGTCATCACACAGGATTTGGAGTATTGGAGTATCTACTTTTTAAATAATCATTATTCTACGATTTAAATTAGATAATCTCTATTGCTCTATCTTCAGTATAATTGATTATTTCTTCTTTCGTTTTCATTCTACTACCAAATCAGTACCTTTTATTGTTCCTAATTTCTTTCTTTTTTTTTTTTTTTTTTGAGGGGGGAGATTGAACTCTAGGGCACTCGACCTTTGAGCCACATCCCCAGCCCTATTTTGTATTTAATTTAGAGACAAGGTTGAGTTGCTTAGCACCTTGCTTTTGCTGAGGCTGGCTTTGAACTCGCAATCTTTCTGCCTCAGCCTCCAGAGCCACTGGGATTGCAGGCATGAGTCACTGTGCCCAGCTATGGTTCCTAATTTCATTCTCCATCCTGTAATTGTCACCTCATCCTATTCACTCTCTTTTATATCTACTAAGTTTTGTGATGATTCTTATGTCTTTTCATTTATTTTCAAAGTATTTACTCTCTGCTTTTATGGGCATCTTAATAATAAGTGCTGAGTCTTTCCCACTCAATTCTTACATTTATGCTATTAATTACCCTTTCCCATGAGAATTGAGATTTTTCCTAGTTCTACATATGCCAAGTAATTTTTAATATTACATTGTGAAACTCTGAATCTCATTTAAATTCCTAGGGGCATGTTGATATTTTGTTTGGGAGATAATTTATATTCCCTCTCAAGAGTAATTTAAAGCTTCTGGGATAGGATGGGATGGGGTTAATTTTCTAACATTTCTAGTCTTTAGGTACAGTAAGTATGACCTTCCAAGTTTCCAGAAAAGCCTTAGGTACAGAGACACAGATATTAGATCAGAAATTGGAGAATAGCCAGAACATTTGAAATGGTAGAGTGCATGGGATATGATGGGTTCTGACAGTGTCTGCTATGAGGTGATTTAAAGATATTAATCTATTTTCACCTTTATTTAGCTCCCCACCCCATGTCATTCAAGAGACTCAATATGTCTGTCAACTCTGTTATTTTCCATTGGAGAAGGAAATATGGATGAGTGGAGAGCTATAAGTCTTCCTGGATTTTGTGTTTCTGGTGCTTTAGCCTTTAAAGATATAATCAAATTGTCTCAATAAGAAGCAGAGGATCGGCTGTGTGGTAAGGGAGAATGGAAAGTAATGGTGAGAAGTCTGTAGATCTCAAAACAGGGAACTAAGAAGTCATGGCATAAGGCCCAGAGTAAACCAGGGATACCCAAGGAACAGGGGTCTCCACAGGGTTTCTTACTCTGAGTTCACCAAAGTTCTTAAGAGGCCATTCAGATGTGAATGGCTTCATTTGTGAATCAGGGGTATATGAGAAATTTTAGAAACCTTTAAATGACTTAACAGGGGATGGTTGTGCTCAGATCTCTTTTGAGCATTTCTTCACTGGATTTAAAATTTCAACAAATTCTAACACTCTGAGTATTTTTGTATGTAAAAATTCATACTCTGGATTGTATAAAGCATTAAACAATGTCAAATTGCAAGTTTAGTACTTAAAAAAATAGCATATCAAGAAATTAGAATACCAAAAACTGATATTATATCCTTTACATATAAGCTACTTTTTGTTTGTTTCTTATGAATTGTTCTATTTTTCATGTAATTGCAACATTTGGAAACTTCATAACAATGTAGACAAAAATCAGTGTTAAAGGTATCTTTCATTGTTTCAAAATTTAATTTGTAGTGATCAATCACTGCAAAGAATGAGAGTTACTATGGTTACTTAGGATGCCTCTTTTTTGGTTAACAACAACAACAACAAAAGTATGTGAGGGTTCTACTTCTAGTTTGCTTAGAAGTTTTATCATGAGTGGGTGCTAAATTTTATAGAATGCTTTTTCTGTATCTATTAAGATGAAGTGAAGTAATATAAGCATAGTATTTTCCCCCTAAATGTGTTAATGTTAAGTCATTTTGAATGACTTTAACAATATTTCTAATGTTCAAAATCCATATTATTTCCTGAATAAACTTAAGCTGGTCATGAATTGTTTTTACATTATCAGATATAGTACATCAATATTTTATTTCAGCATATGCATCTATTCGAAAGATTCATTTTGTGATTTGTTTTTATCTGAATATGTTATCAAGGATGTTCTAGGTTTAAAAAAAAATACCTAGTGGTGAAGGGCAACAATAATCCATAGCTTTCTACCCTATGAACAACATGTGTGTGAAACAGTTTTTGTTCTTCACAGGATTGTCAAGTCATATTAGAAAGCCAACTGGAGCTGGTGCTTTTAGAAAATATTGTACAAAGCTGCATTAGAATGCCATTGACAATTCAATTTTTTTGAGTCAGTTTCTATAATTTAAACTCTTGGAAAAATTATACATTTTCATCTAAGTTTTCAATTTACTGTTACAGATTTATAGCATTGTCATGTGATTTTGTTGGCTTGAAGCAGGTTCATATTAATGACCTCTTTTTATTTTAAAAATTCCTTGTTTGTACTTTTTTTTTGAACACATATTTCCAGCAATTGGTTTAATTTATTGAGTTTTACCAGAAAGCGGCTGTTGGTTTTGTTGATTCTTTTTATCTTTGTTAACTATTTTAAAATTTTCTACAGCTCATTTTTCTTTGAGTTTACTGTTCTTTATTCTTTTCCAATTTTAGAGTTAAAAGCATCCTTTATCAAATTTTCATTTTTTTCTTTAAAGCTACAAGTATTTTTGCTGGCACCACTTTAGATGAATAGCAAAGCTGTACTCCATAGCCTTATGTTGTCATTCAGTGGTGATTATTCTCAATTATCTACTATGACTTTTTAAAATTATGTCTTATTTAAGGTAGAATTTTAACTTCTTAATTCCTGGAAGTTTTTTGTATTTGATTAATAATTTCAATTTTAATCTATCAAGACCTGGAAAATGTAGTTTGTATGTTAATGATTATTAAATACTTATTGAGGAGTCTCTCACTCTTTAGTTTTAGATTATAAATGCATATGCATTTGAAATATAAAAATGTATGAAATACCTAGATATTTATACATGTATATGGTTTGACAATAAATCAAAAGGCTATAATGCATATATATACACATATATATACAGTGTAAATACATGTGTGCACATATTTATGTGTGCATATATATGTCTAGAGATAATTTTTTTCCTGGTTATGTCATTTATCAAGTTATACTTGATTTTTTTCAATCTATATCTTAACGCTTAATTCATTATTTCCTGATGATTCAACATTATTTGAGGTATATGCTAAAATCATCAATGTCATTACACTTTGAAATGTTTTCTTTAAAATTTTATCAATCTTGGGCTGGGGCTAGGGCTCAGTGATAGAGCACTTGCCTAGCATGCGTGAGGCACTGGGTTCAATCTTCAGCACCACATATAAATAATAAATGAATAAAATAATTACAAAAAATTTTATCAATCTTTGATTTATCTGTATTATATAATTTGAAATTTATTTTTCTGCTTCCTGGAAAATTGTTTCATTCTACTGTAATAGTTCTCACCATGTTTTTTTTTTTTTTGTTTTCTTAAAATTTCTATCATATTATTTTTGAGCTTTATTTCTCTATTGCTGCATGTTGAGTAATTTCCTCAGATCCAAACTTGAGTTTACAAATTCTGTATGTACTAAAACTGCATTTTAAGCTACCTATCTATTGTTTTAATTTTATCTGTAAATTACATCACACTGTATTCCCTACGCTTGTCTGATTGTTCCATTGTAGATAACATTGTTCTATGAACTTGTAACATTCTCTCTATTTTAGAATGGTTGATGAATTTTATAACATGCATGAATATTTTAGTTTTTTGTTGCCTTTTTCTTTCTTCTCATTACCCCAACCTAAAACTTCGCAAGGCTATCAATGCTTAATTATTTCTTCAGATCTGAAAAGTTTTCTTCTACTATGTCTATAATTAATGACACTTTACTCATTCTACCCAGACTTATCATTTCTCCTTCTGGAACTCTTGTGTTTTGAGTATTATACCTTAATTCTCTTTGTTTATTCTTTCATAAGAGTTTTCTATTTTTAATTTGTGACTTCTTTTTTTCTGTACTCATCTAGGTCAGTAATTTATGTTTTAACAATTATTATCCTCTTATTTCACATAATGGATTGCTTAGTT
>CM053412.1:31614005-31644573 GCA_028644305.1 Xerus rutilus
ATACATTTGACCTGACACTGAGAGAAGAATAGAACTGTTGGGTTGACCCAGCCTACAAAGGAAAGTAAGTGAACTTTGCCTAAACGGATATAAAACTTCAAGAAAATAAACATTACATACCTACAAAGATAAAGGAAAATTAAGCTAAGAGCTCATTATTTCTCAGCACGGTGATTTAACAAGAAAATTCGGAAATTCTCAGTACAGAACCCCCATGTGTTTCCCTATTAGAATAAAACAAATGGTAATAGCTTGCATTATTTTTGTCCTTGAAAGATGGAAGTGAGGAAAATCTTAATGAGTCTTAATTGTGAGTGCTGATGGGGAGAGGTGAGCATAAGAGACCTTGTGTGTGAAGTTACTCCTCAGGCATGTGTGAGTGCTAAAATCCAGGAGACTATTTTTGTTTATTCTTGACAGTTAATTATAAAAGAGAGTAAATCTCATTTTAAAGGTACACAACCAAAATTTTCTCTAGTTAAAGGAGGTGGGGTGGGGAGGATCATACTACCTTAGGTGAATTGAGACTCCTCAGTATCTTTCTCTTCAAATTCCAGAAGAAGAGGTCAAAATCTTCCAATGTTCCTTTGAAATGTCAAAACTCAACTTTAATAACAGTGGCCTCTTATAGGCATTTCTGCATACCAAAAAAGCTGCCAGTCAGGTTCACTTCTGTCTGACTGAATGAACTCACAAGGGCAGGGAAAACCTCTTTGAGGGGGGTAGAGGATTGAATTTAAAACATCCTTTACTGATATAAGCTAAGTAAAGAGGGACAGCCCTGTAAATTAGTGATTAATGTGAATTATTGAGGAATCTTTTGAAACTTTTATTCCAGGATGTCTATTCATACTGAAGGTTAGATGGACACAAAAAAGACAAGCTCTTTACCAAGCAGGTTCATGGACTTCCTGGGGATATAGCTTAAAAGAATGTATTTTATTACATTAAAGTAAATATTAGGACATGAGCTCACACAGCCAATGACTGTCCTTTGGTGCCCTCATTTATAAATGAAGAGATAATAGTTATTTTCTGGCAATGTATCAGTTGAGCATTTGCTGATCAAAGCAAGCCATCAGTTTGAATAGACATAAAAAATACTTTCCAAATATTAGGGGATTGGTATCAGTTTATGGGCAGAATTATGTCCCTTAAAAATTCATATATTGAAGTCCTAAGCCCCCCACCTAGTACCTCAGATATGATTGGTTTTGAAGATCATGTCTTTAAAGAGACAATTAAGTTAAATTGAGTTTATTAAGTTTGGCCCTAATCCAGTATGACTGGTGTTCTGATAAGAAAAGACAAATTAACATATGGACAAATACAGAGCAAACTCCATATAAAGAAACAGGGAGGAGATAGCCATATATAAGCCAAGGAGAGAGGTCACAGAAGAAACCAACCCTTCTAACACCTTGACTTCAGGCTTCTACTCCCGCAATTGCCAGAAAATTGTCTTCTATTTGTGAGGTTACCTAGTCTTATAGTACATTGTCATACACTTTGCAATCCCTTCCAAATTCACAAGTTGAAACTTAACCCTCAGTATGGATTTATTTAGAGGTGGGATCTGTGAGGAAACACATAGATTCGATGGGGTTATGGGGAGAGGATCCTGTAGGGTCTTAAAAGACATCAGAAAGCTTGTTCTACCTCTGTGCACACAAATAAAAGTCCTGTGAGGACACAGCAAGGAGGCAGTCACCTAGGAGTCAAAACAGGAGTCCTCCAACTGACGTTTACATTGTTGACACCTCGATCTTGTCTTTTCCATCCTTCATTATCATGAGAAATAAATTTTGGATATTTAAGATGATCAATTTGTGATATTTTAGTACAGAAACTAATGCATAGCCCTAAAAAGATATGCCATATATGCAGAAGTTGTTTCTATCCTATTCCTCTTCCAAAGATCAGAAACTAGAAATTATATGAATGGATTAATGAGATTTTTAGTAAAAAGGAAATTTAAACAGATAATCAATCATTAAGTACCTATTTCTTGAGCAGTCATATATTTTCTTTGACACTGGGTTCCAAAACTTTTGGGTCATAATGACCTTACCCTTGAGGCTTTTAATTTAGAGTTGAAATGTATTATTATTTAATGTATATTTAATTTTATTTCACATTTATAATTGTTATTATTAATATTAATCCATATTATAATACATTTACATTTTCATAGACTTTTCAAAGTACTTGTGTAAGTTAGTTATCTCAGTTACATCTCTCATAAGCCTGGGACACAGATGAAGAACACAGCTTCTTCATTTTACCCACGAGCTGTGGTTTGAATGTATCCCCTACAAAATTCAAGTATTGCAAATACAATAGAAACAAGAGGCGAGGCCTTAAAAAGGTGATTAGGAGCATAAGTTCCTTCCTTGTTAATGAGATTAAGTCCCTTATGAAAGAAGCATCCTAAGGCACTTGGCTAGCTTCTCTCTCATGCTCTGACTTTTGTCATGTAAGCAGGCAGTGAGAAGGCTCCAATCATACTGAATACCGGTGATTTTATCTTGTGTTTTCCAGTCTCCGGAACTGTGAGAAAATAAATGTCTGTTCTTTATAAATTACTCAGCCCCGGGTATTCTGTTATATTGACATAAAACAGAACAAGACACATGGAAACCTAAATTTGTCATGGTTAAGGAACCTACCTGTTATGGTTTAGGTGTGGTGTCCCCCAAAGACTCATGTATGAGACAATGCAGGAAGGTTCATAGAAGAAATGTTTGAGTTTTGAGAGCCTTAACCCAATTAGTGAATTGATCTCCTGATAGTATTAACTGAGTGGTAACTGAAGTGGTAGGGTGTGGCTGAAGGAGTGGGAATTGGGGGCATGTCTTTGTGGTATATATTTGTATCTGGCAAATGGAGACCTCTCTCTCTGCTTTGATCATTGTGTGAGCTGCTTTCCTCTGCCACACTCTTCTGCCATGATGTCCTGCCTCACCTGGAGACCTGAGGAATATAGTATGGTCTATGGATTAAGATCTCTGAAACCGTGATCCCCTAAATAAACCTTTCCTCCTCTACAGTTGTGCAGTTTGGGTCCTTTAGTAACAGCAGTGTAAAAGCTGACTAAAACACTACCCAAGGTTTTATAAAAACGTGGGATGCATGCATCCATTGGCAATGATGGTTATATTGAAGAGAGACAAGGGCTTAGTCATGCCCATGAAGTTTAGAATCTTTTTAGGATTATCTTCATTAGTTATCATTTACATAAATTTAATTGTTACAAATAGTTGCCTAAAACAATAACACTAATCATAAAAGTGAGTGTTAAGAGTAGACTCCAGCTTGCTAAAACCAAACACATATCATGCACTTATCAGTTCACTTCAAGCCCCCACTACACTCTTCACCACCATTGACAACCTGACTCTAAACACAGAAGAATCTTACATTCAACCATCCCCAGGTGACCAGTGGACAGGCACATGGCCATCAAGAAAAAAAGGATGATTTCTGGTTCAACCATTGGTACAAATACTACTATAGAAATAAGAATAAGAAGGCTAGAATGACTGGATTTCCTCAATTGGCCACTTTATGGGACAAGACAGGCAATATGATAGGTGAGGGGATTTGCTCCATGTGCTTCTACATTAACTCTGAATTTTAAGGAAAACTGTTTTAAGAAGCCACGTTACAAGCTGCACTGAGAGGGCACAGTCCATGTTCTCAGTATTTCACTGTATAGTTGCAGGGTCAAGATTAACACATTGTCAGAGATAATTTGCAGTAGAAGTGACATTCAACACATGCCTAAAGAAAGGTATTGATGTTCATTGGACTTAAACCTTCAGTCTATAATGGACTACTGACAGCACACTAAGAGAGAAGGGAAGAGGAGAGTAAGTAATTATTCTTAGGTAGACCTGTTAGCATCTGAGATTCGTAACTGTGCTATGGGTCAGAATTTTTGCAACCAGTTCCCAAACCAAGCTGTAAGCAAAAATCTACTGGGGAAGAGAGATGACTTAAAAACAAAAATTCAGGTGCCAGGATTCTGTAAAAATATTGGACTCAGGTTTATACTCACATGATGTCACCCAAATGGTACCTATGTGAAAAAAAAAGATTTAATAAATAAATAAAATATTTCAGAATAAGAGCTTGAAAGCAGAGCAAAAAATCTCAACAATGAGTAGTATACAATGTATAATAAATTTAAGTGGACATTGAGAACAGGTCAAGGAACTGAAACATAAGTTTTTAAGTGGGGAATACTAAAGGAACTCATGAATAGTGTGAGGCCCCAAATGCTAAACCATCACAGTAAAATTTAAAGAGAGGCATGAAAAAGCAAAACATACTTCCAATGTCTCCTTCACAGTGGCACTGAATGAAGGTGGGAAAGGTAAGTGTAGAGATGCCAGGGTCCAACCACACATCTAGAGAAGGTAACTTCTTGCAAAGAGATCCATGAATGAATCTGTGCATTTGCTAATCTTGTCTGGTGATTTTAATGAAGCTAAAGGACATGCAGGACTTCAAGAACTATTAATTCAAAGAACTATTCCTGAGCTGTAAAAAAGCACATGTGCTGCCGGTCAATGCCCTGAATCCTATTGCCCACATTTTCTAGAAGAAACCTAGATGTTTGGATACAAAGACACTTCCAACTTCATCCAAGTTCCATTAGGAGGAATTTCATGTAATGTAACAAGTAAGAGTTCTGAGAGGTTAATTCTGAAGATGCTGTGTATTTGACCTTTGATTTTCTTAGGAAAAATATGAATTATATTAGATGGACCATAATACCATTGATAATTTCAAATTTAAATGATTGAGAATTCACAAGTAATATTTAACAGGGATATTTAGAGACAATGCAGATTTCTGTTCAAGAAATATCAGAAGCCTATCATTTGGACAAGTTGACATAAGCATCTAGGTGGAAGTAGGAGGCACAGTTTTATTTCTCCAAGTCCCTCCTATTCCTGTAATGCTTCATTCACCCCAAACACATAATAAATGCTTGTATTATTAAAAGAAAAACAGCGAGTCTAGGAAAACAAAGTTCCTTGGGTATATCTTGGGAAATACAAGATTAAATCAAATCAGAAATGAAGTAATTTAGTGCTACTATAGTCTGGTAACTATTGACTGAGAGGTCAAATCTTAAATTTGAATGTCTAGAATAAATGAATCCAAGCGGATTTCTCAGAAGACTTGCTGAAAACAAAATAGAAAGGAAACAGCGACAAGAGGAACAGAGGGCAGAGTGAATAAAAAGCAGGGGTGAAGTTTTATGATAATTTTGTAGTCAGGAAGTCATCAAATTTCAGGTTTGGCAGGAATCCCAAAGGTCATTCCTGCCAATCATACATCTAATACTTGAAAATCCTAAATTTGCTCCCCTCTAGTGAGATGACTCAGTACCTATGAAGGCTCCACTTTCCCTCCATGGAAAGCTCTAACTCTAAAGATTTTCCTTCCATGAAGCTTTACTCTATCTCCCTGACACTTACTCTCCAAACTTCTCTTTTTTACATGGACCAATGATGACTTCAGTCTTACTTCTTTGGTTTGTGCCAGGTTTATATATTTGAAATTCATTTAAAAACACACACACACACTTCCACTTAATTTTCTATTTATAAAAAAGATCCCTAATTTTTCTCAAATAGTTTTCAAATGGTATGGTTCTTAGACTCAATTTCCCTCCTCTGAAAATCCTTTAGACTCTCTAATCTCTCTTATTATGTGAAGATTAGATTTGAGTCATCAGGATTGTCTCATGCTTTTAAAATAGGGATACATTAACTTTATCCTAGGTCTTAGTGTCTTGTTCCCTATCCAACTCAGATCTTTTGATAACTTCCTTTGTGGCAGTTAAACTGTATGGTCAAAATAAATATACAACAACTTTTATTTTTGCAGAAATATCTAAACTTCTCATACAACAATGTTTTGAATCTCAATCAAGGCATAAATGTGAATCTCTCATAGTCTTTTTTTTTAGACCACTAAAAACCTTCTCCAATGTTTTTATTAATTCATTTATGAATTTACAACCCATACTGATCTGAGTAATTAACTATGTAACTACTTCATTTTTTTCTTATCATTTGAAATTTGGGCTTTCACAATTGCTCTGCTAAAATACAGATGTATCAAACCTATCTGACTTATCTCATAAAACAATTCAGTAGCAGAACAAAATTAAGCCTCACTTTTCTTCTTAATGAATGAATGTTGAGTCCTGTGGTCACTAATTTTTCTAATGATTTGTACTCTTAAACTATCTTTTTAATATTCTTTTGTGTAAACTTTCTGAAATTCCATATAAGGTTCATAAGTATTCAAAAACATGATTCTCTTCTTCTCTTGCACAACAACCTGTGATTAGGATATTGTATCCTTCATGAAACATTTTATTCTTCAAAGTGCTTTGAAGTACACAAAGCACCAGAGTTGTGACCTTTTGCTTAAGACTCCTAATATGTAATGAATCTCAGTCCCCAATCTTCAATTTATGTAGTGCAGCAAGATGTTTTGCAAAATTGGACGAGCTATTATATAGAACCTATTAATAATTCTATCCTTCTGTGAAGGAAATGAGAAGTTGCAAAAAAGGCAAAGTGAAATAGAAGTTGAGAAGTTTTACTTTGTCTAATCTCTACCCATAAAGTTCCCAGGATCAAAATAGATGAACAACCCACTCTCTTTCTACTTGTTCTGTGCAATGCTGAACTTCTGTTTCATGACTAGAGTCCTTATTTGAGCTCACATGATAGATAATAGTGGCACTTACCCAATTTTCAGACCAGTCAGTTCAAAGATCTGGAGCTTCTTGAATTTAAATAAGACTAAATTCCTTTGAGAGAAGGCCCTATAATATATTCAGAAGTGGTTACAATTTAATCGTCTCCCTAACTTTCCCCAATATGACCTGTGATAACATCTTGATGAATTTCCCAAGACCAAAATAAATGTGGGTGTATATGTGTGTGTTTATATATGTGTGTGTATATGTTTGTGTATATGCATATGTTTTTGTGAGTATATACATATGTGTGTATATGTGTTTGTGCATATGTCCTCACATACATGCACACACTTAAACACACTTCCCTGAAAATCATTAATAATTGAACTTGGTCCAAACAAATGTTTTTAGGTTTATTTTGTCTTAGTCTTTTGGAAAATATCATCTCAACAATGGTAATACCATAGAACTGCTTTCCTGATCAGGCCTACTGTGAGATGAATTCCGGGTCCATCCAATCCATCACAGCCTCCTCTGAGAGAAGGACCTCACTGGCTTGTTGGGTCCTGGAAACTTTTAGTTTGTTCAAAGAGTCTAGGAGCTTCCTTTTTCTCATTGTATATGTGTTCTAGGTCATCTTGGGGGAAGTTAGCAAGATTAAAATTTACACACTTCTGAATCTAATCTAGAATCTTTCCTCAAAAGAATGAAGTCTTGTTTTAATTTCAGAAACTCAGAAACTGTGAGCTGACTCAGATCTAAGAATTTGATAAGGGGCCATTATTCTCTCTCAAATGAACTCAGTTAAAGACCCTGATAACCAAGTAGGGGTTTTGAGTTATACACCTCACACAGCAACTAAGCAGAGTGTACATTTATTTGGTCTTCGGAACTTTATCATTGCCAGTTTCAAAAGGCCAAGGCATTTTGATGACCTAATTTTTCTATTAGCCATTACCTGCAGTGGCTACTTGGTCTTTGCCATCCAGGGTTCCCTTAGATCCACAAGGTACTGAGCTCACCTCAGTGGCTGTACCTCTCACATTCATATGCAGTCCAAGTCAGCCATTTCACTGATACTGAGGCTTTCTTGTAAAGTGTTCCCAGTATCATGGTGAAGGGAACATGCTCTGAGCCCTCTTAGAGAATTAACTAAAGAGATGATCACACACTATTAATTCTATTTACCAAAGCCTTCAAATTCCTTCCTCTGCACTAAATCAAAGAATACATGGGAGTATATTACCTTAATTTAGCTGAGACCACATTTCAAATCACTCATGAGAAAAAAAAAATAAGGTCTCTTCTAAATGTTGGAGCTCACCTGTAACTCACCATCTCTGGTAAGTGCATTCATGCCAGTAAATACATACTAATGATAACTTTCATTCCTCAATTCTATCTTTTTTCTAAATCTTTTCATAATGATACAAACTAGAAAAATCTCATATTTATTTTTAGATTAAGCTGACACCTCCCAAATTTGATTTTGTAATTGGCATCCTGGGCCACACTGGGTTCTGTCCCTAGCTGTATATTGGAGGTGATAGAAATTGATGAGAACCTAAAGGAAGTTTGTAATACCATACAAAGTAATTGAATGAGGCCATGTGGTTATAAGATGTATTGCATAAGAAGGGCCCAAGGGGCTGATTTCAATTCTGCTGGCAATGGCATTTGGGGATTTGGTAAGAAGGGTTACATAAATCCTTTTGAACACTCTTCTTCCAATATATAAATTTACATAGTTTTGCAATCAATTTCCAGTTTTCATACAGGAAATCTGACAAGAATATGAATTCAAATTCTACTATATATTCAGCAAACCAAAATATTTTTATGTCTTATTTTCTAACATATCAGCTAAAATATCAGGCAACACTTAAGAACAAGATAGCATCTCTTGTTTGCAAATTCATTCAGTTGTTCTAGTTTGTTTTTAATAAAAAATTTTAATATAAATTTGTGGATTTCTTCAATAAAGCCTGCTGAGATTATAAATGTGATTTCATTGAACATATAAATCAGTTTTGGAAGAATTGACATATTGGGCATTTTAATCTCTCAAACCATAAACACAATTATCTCTATATTTTTCTTAGTTCTTTTCATTAATGTTTCATAGATTTTATCAAATATTGCACAATTTTGCTAAATTCATCTTTAACTGGGGTCATGTTTTGATACTATATATATAGTACTTTCTGAAATTTCTATTTCTAATTGTTCATATATATAATATACATATATGTATACATGCATATATACTTAGGCATTGTCTACATAGATAATTATATTGTCAACAAATAAAGATCATTTATTTCTTTTGTCAAGTCAGTATACCTTTTCTTTCTTTTCCCTCTGTCATTTTACTTTCTAGGACTCCCACAGTTTGAATTAGTTTTATAAACAGTCATTCTTGCTTTTTTCCTTCATCTTTAAAAGGAATTATTTACTCTTTTCATGTTAAGTATACTATTAACTAGAGATATTTTGAATATGCATTAATAAAATACTTAGTTTTCTCATATTTTTTATCATAAATGCATATAGTATATGCCATATTTTTCGTCTGCCTATACTGAAATGACCTTTTGTTCATTCTTTATTGCATTGTTGATATGAAAAATCACATTGATAAATTTTACAATTTTGGTCAAGGATTGGATTTTCATGTTATAAAAACTCTTTAATCTTAGATACTCAAGAGGCTGAGGCAGAAAGATTGCAAATTTGAGGCCAAACTGGACAACTTAGTGAGACCCTTAAAATAAAAGTGCTGGGGATGTAGTTCAATGGTAGAGCATGTGCTTCATACACAGCAGGTCCCCATTGATCTCCAGCCCATTGCAAAAACAAAACAAAACAAAAATGCAATATAATATGATAGTATCATTTTTATATATTACTGGATTCTATTTATATATATAGTTAAGATGTTTGAGACTTTAGGAGTTTTCTTGTGAGCTGTATATAATTGTCTTTATCTTAATGTTCTGTATAATTTCTGAGTAACACTATATGAGCTTGGACTTTTCTTTGCAGTTAGATGTTTAACTATGAATTCAATTTCTTTACTGAAAACAGAACTATAAAGTTTATTTCATCTTGATTAAACTTTAAGATTTTATTTCAAAGAATCTATTTCATCCAAGTAATCATATGTATTATCATAAAATTGATAGTATTTCCTTTTAAATCTTCAAAATCTGTTAATGCTCCCTCATTTATTGCTGATATTTGTCATCTGTGACTTCTATTTTTTTCCAATCATTTTGAACACACTCTTATCAAAAGCCACATATAGGGTTCATTAATTTTTTCCATCTTTCTCCTTGCTTGCTTCTTTTCCTTCTTTTTTTCTTTTTTATTTCTCCCTCTCTCTCCCTCCTTCCATCTCATTAATTTTTTTCTATG
The DNA here is from genome assembly GCA_028644305.1 of Xerus rutilus. NCBI lineage: Eukaryota > Metazoa > Chordata > Mammalia > Rodentia > Sciuridae > Xerus > Xerus rutilus. Next base: position 31,624,156 of record CM053412.1, read on the forward strand.
TATCAACTATTAACTTTAGATCTTATTGTTATCTACTCCTTTCTGTTTTCTTTTGGTATAATTTCTTGAGGTAAAAATTTAAAACATTGATTTTAGGCCTTACTACATTCTTAAACATTTAATTGAATATTTTTTCCTATAAGAACTAGTTTAGTTGCATATTTTATATGTAATCTTGTTTATGATCATTTCAATATTTTTCAAACCTTCAGGGAAGAAATTTGGAGAAAGTTAGAAAACTTCATTCTTACTGAGTACAACTATAAAACAGGGATAGAATGCACGAAAAAGCTATTTGAAGATATTGTAATAAATAGCAGAGGGATATTAGAAAGAAGACAAGCATTCAAAGTATCACAAAAGTGGCAATGAGTTTAATATATTTTGTTTGCCTAATATGCCTACTGGAGAGAAATATTTCCCTCTCTTAAAACTGTAGTCACTGTAGTCTTCTGTTGGAACCTCTAGGTTCTGAGAGAATGGGGAAAAACCTAGGAACTCATCATACTCTGATCATTGGGAGTTACAGTTGTTATTTCTTCTTGCCACCCAAACTAGCTGACTTGTTCTGAAACTGTCAGTTTATACTGACATGCACTTCTGGGTTTCAGATGGTACTGAGTTCAAATCTTCCAGATACTAATTCAATTTCCTGTTAGTTATTGTGTGTTGTCCATTTTTCCCACAAGAATCAGCAGTAGTAGTTGAATCATAGCTGTTTTGTAAAGCTTTCCCTGAGAGTTCCAACATCTGTGCCATCTCTGTGTCTGGTTGTGTTAGTTGCTTTATTATCTCTTGACAATGAATTAATGGGTTGTGTTTTTCTTACTTTTCTATTTATCTTGCCATAACAATTGAGAATAAAGTAAAATGTGTTTACTTGGGGAAATGAGGTGCTTCTGTTTCTATAAACATGTAAATATAGACAATTGAGTAAATCTAGTTCAGTATTGATTGGAATTTGGGAGTAGCAATTTGCTGGGGCTACTTTTGATGTGAAAATATTATATTCTCTTCCACAGGATCAGTGCTTAATATTGGTACTGGATGCTGGTTTCGATTTTCTGAGATAGTGCTCCACCCTTCAACCAACTTTGTATGACTCTTCCAGAGGGGAGAAAAAATATTTTTCCATTTAATACAATGATGCTACTCAGTACTTTTTTCCAAGTTTCACACTCATGACAGGGGTGTTGACCATTATTCTGATCCTGTCAGCATTATAATGAAATCCTATGCACTGGGTGTTCAGAGGCAGATTTTCAGGATGTAATAGTTTCAGTCTGGAGTGTCCCCTGAAAAGCCATGTATTAAAACTTTTACCCCCAACTTGGTGCTATTGTGAAACAGTGGAAACTTTCAGGGTAGGGGGACTGTTGGGAGAAGTTCAGGTAAATTCCTCCTCAAGGTATGCCCTTGAAGGAGATTTTGGAACCTCAGCCCTTCTCACCATTTTTCACCTTCTGGCCATGAGGTGGATGATGGCCCCACCACATGATCCTTGCTGTGATGTGCTATTTCACTACAGGCCCCAAAGCAATGGTGCCAGCCTATTTTGGAAGGAAAGTTTAAAATCATGAGGTGAAAGGATCATTTTCTCTTTATAAGTTGATTCTCTCAGGTACTTTTTACAGTAATTGAAAGGTAACACAGGGATTTCTTCCTTGTGGCAATCTGAATTTGTTCTATGTATACAATTAGTCTTGAGAGATAGTTTCCTGCTTCCAGAAGCTGGAGACTTGTGTTTAGTATTAGAAGAAGATCTTAAGACCCAAACAATGTTTGGTCCCTACTCAAAAGACAGAATTTGCTTTTCACACTGTATTCCATAGTTTTTGTTGACTCTCCAAGTAGCTCTAAGACTCATCAGAAAGATTCTGGAAAAATGCATGATAGAGTTTGCCTGTTCCTGTCCCACTGAATAGCTGATGAGCTCTGTTTGCATTTCTGCACCATCAATGAAGTCTCTCCCATCTCATATTCTACTTATGAACATCTAGGGAAGGCCCATAGGAATGAGCTCGGATGCCAGTGCAAATTCCCTTCTGTCACATGGCCCTGGATATTTTAGATTGACGTGCTAAGCCACACATTGACCTTTGGTAGTTTGTTAATATCTCAACACATTCATTTTTACTTGTTTGTATTGTGATTGACTAGATGCCTCTTCCTTATGTACTGCCACAGATGAAACATTCACATGCACCATCTTTCCTTGGAGGAATATTTAGTTACACTTCACATTTCTGGTTACCTGGTGGCCTTGTAACCACAGCAACCTGATGGGCTCTTGAAACATTGCCATTGGTAATTTAATCAGCTTTTCTAATTGTAATGATGGGAGCATAATTAAGAGGAAGAAGAAGACCCTTGCTTTTGCTTTCCATGTTTTTTCTGCCCCCAAATGTCTTTGATTCCTTCTCACCTTTCCGTGTATGGAGACTACATGCTTGAATATTTGACTTCTTATCTCTCTGGAATTGGAATTTGATGTCTGTACTGATTATCAGTTAGCATATAACACCCCACATTCTTGTGATTTTTTTTTCTTGTCTGTTTTTCATGTGTGACTTTACCTGTCATTTGAAAAAAGAAACTATTTTTTTTAGTGGCCCTCCCACTTACCCACTTGAAATAGGTATAGGTTCATAGTACATATAGTACATAGAAACTAGTTTTGAATGAATATAGATTTTTTGACAAAATTCATCAGAGTAGGCATTGTAACTAATATTACCCTTTTTTTGTCTGTGAAAACCAGTCTCTCTCACAGAATTAGATTTTAAAAATGACTGATCATGATTGTCGTATTTTTACTCTGGCTATTGTTCTGAATGAAGAGTTTGAGTTACATCAGAAATAGAAGGGAAGCCGGGCAAGGTGGCGCAAGCCTGTAATCCCAGCACTTAGGGAGGCTGAGACAGGAGAATCGCGAGTTCAAAGCCACCCTCAGCAATGGCGAGGCGCTAAGCAACTCAGTGAGACCCTGTCTCTACATAAAACACAAAATAGGGCTGGGGATGTGGCTCAATGGTCGAGTGCCCCTGAGTTCAATCTCCAGTACCAAAAAAAAAAAAAAGAAATCAAAGGGACAGCCTCTTTCTACGCTTGTACCTTATGGCCCCGATTAAGGTTCCATAAGTAACTTGGCCTATGTCATTCTGCATCCATGTTTCAGAGCTCATTCTACCTAAAAGTTAAGAACATTTGTGTTACCACTTTCATCTGAAGTTAGAATTCAGACCTGATTCTTTTTGTTGCTCATTGAAAAGAGCAAGTCCAGATGATGAGCTAAGGATTTAGCCCCATGGTACATGCACATCACAAACCCAAAGGTCTAAGCAAATGAACAAAATTCCCCAGGTATAATCACCAGAACAATTCCAATTGTCAACCGAAAGAACAAAAAAAGCGTCTGTCAGTCAGAGGCCAAATGGACTCCTCTAATAAAACTTCCAGTTGAAGAATCTTACAATTTTAAGCCATAAAATCCAGGTAATTAAAAATGAACACATTTGCATATTTATAGTTTGATTGTCCTAAGTTTTGTGGCTATGAGAAAGAAGAGGAAAACACAGAGACAGAAAGACAGAAAAGCTGGGAGCAGGGGGAACACACAAAAAATGATAACCTTATTTGCATTTGTTACTCAAATTGGGGCTTCAATTAATATATCTCCAATTGCCTTAGGACAGTGCCAGAAAATATTACTGCAAAAGTGATGCATCCTATCTTTTATCTCAATTGTCTGACAGAAGTCTTGCAAAGTTGCTAATTTAGTAGTCAACAGTGTCAAATAAAATTTCTAAACTGTATGTCTATAAAAGAACATCTTAGCAATAAGGCACAGCAAATATGCTTTAAAACAGTGCAGTCAGCAAATCTGCTTCAGGTTTTGAAATATCTAGAAATGACATTTATTAGAAAGAAACTATAATATATCAGTGATATAAAAAGCTGTGTCTTCATCAGCATTGCTTTATTATAGGCACTAATTTTGCGCAAAACCCTTTTGATTCTTTGCAAAACACCTGCTGAACTTAAAGAAATATGGTGAATGCTTGCACAGAGACAGATGCAGCTTAATCACACAATACTGAATTTGACTTCGTGGTGCTTAACAATAAATGAACTGAACAAACCAGTACAGAAACTTAAATCTTCCTCAAATTTGTATAAAGTTTTCAATGAATATACTGTTTGTGCTGATTCTTTCTTCATATTCATGGATATAAACAAATAGTAATTATAAGAATCCCATTAAGATGGAATTTTTTAAATCAAATTAAATCAAAGACTACAGTCTGAAATTACACTCCTTTCTGCCACTTCCCTTCCTCTCACTTATTGCAATTTTCCTAGCTGGCTGCTTTCTGGCTACTTTTCTCTTTGTGGTTTCCATCCATGCATCCATCCATTCATCCATTCATCATACTCTGTTTATTCTATCAGATTACTTGAAAATTTCATGTTATAGATGAATCTGCTTCAAGGTCAGATATGATGGCATTATGGCTCAGTAAAAGATGGAAATAGAATAAGAAAGACTATTTTCACATTCTCTCTTCTGCTGCACACGATTAGTTTTATATGTTGATTGATTTTTGGTGGTAGGTTAAGTCGATTTCAATGAATTTCACTCACCCAGTGTTGACCAGATTAAGATCCAGAATTGTTTACCCATATCACTTTTTCTCTTCTCTCTGGCCAGTCTTCTAATTCATATGTTTAGAAGACATTGTATTTGCACATACATAAAAAGTCTCTACATGTGCCTGCATGTACTCACATTCTCTAATGAATTAACTATTCTTTCTTCATTGATTCTTATTTGCATTGTAATGTTAAATAATGGTACTTTAATTTTACTTCTTCAGATAAGCTGTGTGCTTGAGAAAACCATAAAACAATGAAACCTCATGAATATTTATATCAATGACTACACAGCATTATAGTCATAATCTCTGGAACTAGTTCTCACCAGTTCAGAATTAATTATCAAGTTCAGTTTTAATTGCATTCTTCTAAATTACAACCCTCTCCCCTCCCCCCAAAAAGACTATAATGAATTATCTGGTAAGTACTTTACTGGGACTAATGCATCTAGGAGAGCTTCCTGAAATCCCATTCTTAACGTCTAATAACCAAACGAAGGCATATGATCCCAAACCAGCGTTCTAATCCTTGTTATCCAATGTATTAGACATTTGTGGCTGCTTCTTGGGGTTTAATATATTTCATTTTCACTCAAGATTCACTAAGAATTTAATTGAGTTTGGGGAACTTTTTATTAAAAATTAAACCCTAAACACTCATTGTTTTGCTTTTCTGTACTTGGGAATCTGAAATTGCATATGGAAAGGAATAATTGGTGGGGAAATCTCTGGAGAACAGTTGTACTTTCATTAAATAAAAAATAATTATAATAACAATTATAATAATAATGACATGCTTTGCACTAAGGGGGATATCGATATAGTTCATTTTAAGTAAAATGATATACACCTAAAAATTTTCTAATTTTGAAATAATGTAAAAATTTAATATAAAGGCTTATTAAAATTTGATTGAGTAAAATTTCTAGGGAAGTGTTTATTTTATAAGGTGATATCTGAAAACATGTTGTAGAGTATTCTTAAATGAAGATATGAAATCCAGCCTTGGACATGAGTGTGATGGGGACCACAGATGAAATTAGGCAAATGGCAATACACAGCCTTAATTTCCAGATCTTTTTTTTGTACTCAGAGATCATAATTTGCTCATAGTTGAGAAGACAGGAATCAAAAAGGACAATGAAATTTTTCAATTAGAAATCTAAATCTGTAGAAAAATATTATTGAAGAAACTGAACACCATTGATTCACACAATAGATTTCCTTGATTCAAATGAAAATCATGTTAAAGTAAAGACTTAGTCTTGACCATGCCCAAGGCTTGGACCAAGGAATGTTAGGAAAAAATGAGCAAATTAATCATTTTTACAATGCTATTATGGAAGAAATATTTTAACAGGAAGAGTTAATTATCAAAAAAAATTGAAGGCAAACAAAATAAGTAATCACTTTGTAGTTGGTACAATGAATCACTGCAGAATTTGGAATACAATTCATAAGAAGGGCCTGATTTTAAAACAAACTAACAGGTTTTGCCTTCAATAGAAGCTCAATAACTATAAGCTGAAAATGATATTTGAATGAGTTTGTGAATGCATGAAAGTACAAATAGATTCATATATTCATATGAAATAAATGCCTCAGAAATGAGGCCCAGATTCTAGGAATTAAAAGAGTTTCTAAAGAAAGAAAAATTTTAGTTGGAAGTACAACTGGCTCACCAGTGGCTTTCTAGAGCCTCTTCTAGTGTCTTTGCAATGCCTAAAACATAGAAAGTACCGAATACTTATTTGGTAAATGAATGAAAATATGCGATTTTGAGAGTTGTTCAAAATCACAAGATAGAAATATATTTGTCTAGAAATCAGAAAGAAGATAAATGCTATCATATACGTGTCTTTAATTGCATCTGTCTTTTATTCCAGATTTGTTCCTAAAATGTTCATTATGCTTCTACTTCTTAAGAAGAATTTAATGAAGCTGCTGACAATGACACATGTCATCCTTTGGTTTAGCAAGCCTCCCCACAGCTTCCTTGCAGGGTTATACCCATCCTGGGTAGCCTGACAACTCATGCGAATAGCTATACCAACAGAGCAGGCTCTTCCTTTGACGTTATTTATGTGGCAGCAATTTGGAGTCACAGATTAGATCTTTTAAGAAAATGTTTTTCCTGCTCTCTGGCCAACAAATGATGGCACTGGCCTACTTTATCAATGTAACTCCATTTGAAGTGAGTCTAAGCTAAGCCTCAGCTACAAAACTGGCAGATTCAGCCTCTTTTTCTAAAGGAAAAAGATATCCCAATTGTATGATTTTCATCATCTGCTACTTGAATCCCATTGCTGACCAAATCAGGCACAGATAGTGGCATCTGGGCTGTATGATTTGCCTCTTTTAAAATAAAGTTTCAGAGCATGCCACTGTGTTTTGACATATTTATTCCATAATATATTAGACACAGTGGAGCTTCAGTCATTATTAAGCATCTTACAAATGTCCAATTAGGAATACATAACATATAACATATGACACAGCATGTGTTTTTATCACACTGCATTAGTATCATTACTAAAGGGACAGGAGAGATGTGGCATGCTGTTTTCACAGTACAGTGACAATGTAAAAACAAGGATCTCTGGGATAAAAATAGCCTAAGTGTACATATGAACTGCCTTCTATGGACGTTACAGTAGATAATTTATATCAAGAATACACTTGTATATTGTGCACCCTCTTCATTAACTATTACCCTCATTTACATTCTGAGATGACTCAGATGTGGAAAGTGCTCCCTGAAAATACTACCACACCTATCTTTGGAAGATTATGTGAATATTCCTCACAATTGTAGAATTGAGTCTATACCTCTCAGAACTAATGGAAAGGCCAATTAAAAAAAATAGTGAGAGTTAAAATGCAGAATTAAAAGGGCATCAGAGAACTTGAAATATTGTCTTTAAAAATAAGTGAATATAAAAGAACAAGAGTAAGAAAGTGAAGCCAATAGTTTCTTAGACAGTAATTTGTTAATTATGCTTTGCTCTAGTTTTAAGCCAATTTTCTAACACATTTGAAAATCTGTGTTTTTTCCCCAAGAATGTTGGTAAACTCCAAATTGATGTGTCTTTGTATGCTTTATTAACTTACAGATGGAAGTAAAGTTCTATGAGTTTTAACACATGCATAGATTCATGTTCGTACTACCAGCATCAGGACACAAGATGGTCCAACACCCTACAGAATTTCTGCTTCCTGGCCCTTTCTATTCACATCCTCACCTCACATATCCCTAACAAAATGATACATCCACTCTGCAAACAGCCTGACAATTTCTCACTTTTTAATTTGATCCATAAATTATTACCATATTTACAGAATTTTCTAGGATGGAAATGTGACTTTAACATATTGGATATTGATTTACCACAGGAAGAGCACAAAAAGTGAAAAAGTTAACATTTTTCATGCTGATGAAGTCTGGAGTCTATAAAGAAAACCATCCTGCAAGTTATCCACTGTTGACACATACCTATGAGAAAGTGAAGGATGAAAAAACTGGAGCTCAGAAGTCCATGAAATCATCTTCTTTATATATTCTCTTATAGAGGCTATCTCTCATAACTCCATGTCTTTAGCTTGAGTTCAATCCTCATGCCACCTTATGTGGATATACGATTCCCCCAGCTCTGTGTAATGCTCTTTCCTGATGCATACTAGAGGAATTACTCAGGATGAGTAAACTGGGCATTGATTTGAGGATAATAAACTCCCCCTCCCCCAGGCACACTCCACAGCTGGCCTCTTGGATCCAGCCACCAATCCAAGCTCTTGCTTTACTCCTTCATACATTTTTCTACCTTGCTTTCCAATTGCTCGTTCTCTTTTGAGATTGCTTTTATATACATCCCTTACAGATAGTTGGAAGTTAACTTTGTGCAAGTATTAGAACCATACAGGGCCTGTTTCCTAGTAAGTGAAAATTGTTTCCAAAAGCTGATGCATCTAACTTTGGTTACATCCATCAAGTTAGAAGTGAATTTAAACAGAAAAACAAACAGCAACAACCAAAACACCAAAAGGAAGGTTTTGATGGTAAAAGAGTTTCTTCTATTAATGAGAGGTTGACCACATGACCTCTAAAATATTTTGCAATTCTTCATGACCACTCCTGAAACACTATAAGCTGTGCCAGGATATGTTAATTTACTGACTGAATTATGTCTGCCACCTCCCCACCTCACTTGGCCTGTGTAGACTGAACACTAGTGAGTTTAACAAGCATTTAGCTGCTTGTTAAAATCAAGCTTCTGGAACTTTAATTAACGATTGACTTGTCACTAGTTTTATTTTATTTGAGATTCTGACTTTTCATTTGAGGGCAAATTATGCTCATCATTTGGCAAAACCTCTGCTGTGGTTATCTGACAAAAGCTCTTTATGTAGCAAATTTTTGTGTCTTGTCACATTGATACGATGTTCACTTCTCCATGGATCTGTGCACTTAGACCTTCATATTTCTACTTTCCACTGATTCTTCCCACATGATATAAAGTGTGTAGTAATTCAGGACAATATGAAGTGAGAGGAAAAGAAAAATCATGTAGAATGTAGGTTAAATATGTAAATTTGAAGTTAACAGGGAAATGAGCACATGATAGGTAAGGGAAAATTAACTTTATATGGTCTAACTGCAGAGAAAGCTGTCACTTAGGGGATCATACCAGCTCCATCCAAAGACATGGACCAACACACACACACACACACACACACACACACACACTATACTAAATGAAGACTTGATTAAAGCATTTTCTTTACCATCAAAAAATCAAATATATCTATTACAATCACTACTATTTCATAGTATGCCATAAACACTAACTTGCATATGCACAAACACACACACACATACACACACACACACAAAGAAAAAAAAGTGCAGTTCATAAAAGAGTAAACAGAACTGATTGAACACTATATAATCAAATACATAATGAACTCAAAATGCCCATGGTTACTGAAGTTATAAGTTTATGAACATCACCAGAATCAAAATTAATATACTATAGTTAGTTTTATTTCTGTATGACAGCAAACATAGAAACAGGCAATTATAAAATAATTTATTATACCTAAATAAGTAAATTAAGAAGTTTAACTAACTATATCCAAAATTGTGAAAGAGAATATAGAAAAAAGAAGTCATTCTTTCCATGAATGTAATTTGAGTTTACATTCCAACAGAGCAATTGAATTAGGAATGTAGTCACTCCAAAGTGAACTGCTTCTGAAGTCTACCAGATTAGTAATAACACATTCAGCCCAAGGAGAGGGAATACAACTCAGAGAAGAGAGAGCCCTGTGTTTTGAAATATACAAAAACTGATGATCTTTCAATGTTAAACAAACAAAAAAATCAAAAACCTAAACAAATGGAGAGATATATACCTGGATAGGAAGACTTCAGATATTTCACCCACCTTAATCAATAGATTTATAAAGCCAGTACAATCTCAAAGTCACAATACTGTCATTCATGGAGCTTGACAAAGGGGTACTAAGAAATAATTACGTAGGAGTAAGAAGTATTGCACACTATGGTGTCTAGAGATAAATGATAATGCACTGTGTATTTCAAAGTTGGAAGAAAAGATTCCAAATATTTTCACCATAAAGAATGATAAGAATTTGAAAAATATACATACACACACATACATATATGTATACATTGTATATATAATATATACATGTATTGAAACATCATATGCTACCCCATACATACATATAATTTACATTTTTATGTATTAATTTAAAAATAAATTTAACAAAGTGAAATTTACATGAGAAGGTAGAGATCAAATATAGTTATATTATACTGTAAGAATAGAAGGCAGAAAAATTGCTTTTCTAGATATCAAGACTTAAAAATATATTGATTCATACTGTGTGGTAATCACATAGAGATAAATATTTCAATAATAAAAATTTGAGAAAAATTAAAATTTATAATAGAAAAGAGAACATAGTAAATAAATAATCCTAATGAAATAAGTTGTTCCTTTAAAAAGTATTACATTTCCTAACATCAAATCCAAGATTACAATCCTAATAGTGAAAGTTGAAACTGTAAATGAATTAGAAGTCTTTTTTTTAATTTAAGTTTTATTTTTCGATACTGGGGTTTGAATCCAGGGGCGTTGAACCACTGATTCACATCCCCAGCCTCTTTTAATATTTGATTTGGAGACAGGGTGTCTCTAAGTTGCTTAGGGCCTTGCTAAACTGCTGAGGCTGGCTTTGAATTTGTAATCCTCCTGCCTCAGCCTCCAGAGCCACTGGGATTACAGGCATGCACTATAGTGCCCTGTGAATTAGAAGTCCTTTAAATCATAGAATATCAAATTATTTCTCAAGCAAGACATCAAAGTATTTGCCAAAAAGAAAAATTTTAATATATTGAGTTGCATTATGAGCAAGAACATCCATTCATCAAAGGCATCTTAAAGACAATGAAAAGAACAATATAAGCATTGAAAGAATTTAATATACATGTAAACTGGAAAATGTTTAGAACCAATAATACAAATCACAGTCCTACAAATTATAAACTCACAAAATAAATAGATAAAACAAAAAGGCTCTATATAAAAGATAAAAAGTAAATATACAAATATTATCAGTTATTAAATACAAATTAATACATAATGAGATATATTTAACATGTTCTATTTGCAAAAATACAAATATTAAGCCTGAAGATATCAAGCATCTGTAAGTACATGGAAAAAATGAACTGAGATGTTGAGTTTACAACTAGATTTTGGAACCTTCTATATGCTGCTATTGGGTGTGTAGATTTGTACCATCACTTTCAACTTGATATAAAAAGTTTAAGGTGACCTTATCCTAGAAATTTGCAATTCCAATACTGAGAATATACTTTTTTTTTTTATTTATTTTTTTGGTATCAGGCTTTGAACTCAGGGGCACTCTACTACTGAGCCACATCCCCGGCCCTATTTTGTATTTTTATTTAGAGACAGGATCTCACTGAATTGCTTAGTGCCTCACTTTTGCTGAGGCCAGCTTTGAACTTGTGATCCTCCTGTCTCAGCCTCCCGAGCTGCTGGGATTACAGGCATGCTCCACCACATCCAGCTAGAATATACTGTTTTAAAATTCACCTGATATATGCCAGAAAAGATATGACCAATAAATGTTTTAGCAGCGATTTTGATAATAGAAAACCTCAAAAAATTTAGAAGTGTATCAATAGGACATTTTAGTATTTTCAAATAATGCTATGTTGTAGAAAAAAGAATGATCTAAAGCTATAGGTATTATTATAAACATATCTCATAATCACAATATTAAATTTAAAAATCAAATTGGAGTTACATATAGAAATGTATTCCACTAATCATGACTTAAATATATCTCTGCGTGTGTGTGTACATTTTAAAGCAGGTTTGCAAATTGCAGAGATGGAGGGGAGATTCTCCTCTGAAAATGCTATAGCTTAATATCCCCCACCTATATTACACACACACACACACACACACACACACACACACACCTGTTGAAATAGTAGTTAAGGGATAACTATGATATTTATCAATTAAAAATTATTATTGCAAAAGATATAGCAATATAAGTAATTTGTGATTTAATGTGAAATTTAATTCCCTTTATTTCTCCATGTATTTATATTTCAAACCTTATTTTTAAGTGCATAGTGCTTTACAATTCAAGCACACACACACAGACTTGAATACACACACACACACGTTTTCTCAATCATCACATCTGTTCCTGCCTTGTTATGGAATATAGAAAACCCAGGTTTATAAACTTGAAGTGACAGTAACAGCATACAACTAACTGTGGAGTAACAGGAAAACACCAACACTACCTTTTCCATGATATCTACTCATTACCTATTAATGCTCTACTGATTGGTAAATTAATAAACACACCCTAATTTTTGTTAGTAAAAGCTATTCCATGTTTCTCTTGCAATCTTTACAATGACCCTGGACACTAGTATTTTCAGATTTCATAATTCACATTTTTTAGGAAACTGGGATCCAGAATAATTAACTCATCCCTAAAGTAACTGCTATTTTACTATTATATTTAGATGTTGATAGTGTGAGTTTAGCAGTCAGAACTCTTCCACTTTCAAATGCTAAAAATATATTTTAACCAGAAATGGATTTGTGCTTTATGTAACAAAACCAAGGGAAAGGTGAACTTCCACAACCCTTGCTGCTATTCACCTCATTGCCACTATCATCCTCAGGCATTGATTCTTCCAGAACCATGGGCACCCATACCTCTACTTGTGCGCTTAAACATGCCCCCAAGAGAAAGATACCATTTCTTAATGGCTCTGAAAGCAGAAAAAGATAGACTTCTTTCTTGCCCGGCTTACATACCCAACTATGACTAGAGGTATGGCACGAAGGAGAGGAGGATAGCAAGAGAAGGCCTCCACATCTGGTCACACACTCCACAGTTTCCCGTTTCAGATATGGCAACTGAGGATCAATGCCATTGACTGATTTACTCAAGTTCACCCAGTGACTAGCAGAATCATGACTAAACTGCAGTTTTTCCAAGTCTCAATATGTCCTAATACTACTACCTCACAGAAAGTTTTAAAAGGACTTCCTATTATAGAGCTTGGTGCATCCCACTCTTTTGCAAACAACAGTATATTATGGGCAACATGGACGATTGCTTCAAGCACCATCATCAGTCGTTAATAAAGAGACTCCTTTTGAGATGGGAGGATGAAATTTGACCCAAATAGCTTCCTGATCTGGCTGGATTCTAGCACAGTAGCATTTGTTCCCGTAAGTGCTCTTTACTTGCAAGTGTTGGACAAGGCAACACTCTCCAGCAGACAGATGGATTAACTCCCAGTGGTAGCTTTAATTTTCTTAATGATAAAACCCTTTGGGGGCTAATTTATACATCATCTGTTTTTGGCATTGGATTCCTTCCTAAACATTTCAAAGGGTGTGCTCATACCAACACAACACCTGAAGCAATGCTTTGCAAATTTCTCGTCGTCAGTAAGGGATCATTATATGATTTTAAATGCAAGTCACATCTGTATGCATTGAGAAAATAAGCAACAGATATTTATTCAGTACTGTCTGAATGTTCAGACTAATTTTACAAAAGCTGAAGGAAGATACATTACAATACTTCCGGGTAGTTAGAAAAAAAATGACTAACTTGGGAAGAATTGTTCAATGTTAAGTTGTAGAGTGGTTGGCACAGGTGATGTGCACTGTAGGGGCTTGGCAAAGGAAGAATATGAATGAGAGATGACTACTGTGAGGACTCTGAAGTGGCCTTTGAGTGAATTATTTAATAGAGGAAGGGGAGCTGACAATAAAGAATATTTCAGATGGGGCATTATGTGCAATTGTGCCAAAGTAAAGTGGCCCTAAATTGTTTTTTTTAATATATTTTTAATTGTAGATGGAAACAATACCGTTATTTTATTTATTTATTTCTATGTGGTGCTGAGGATCAAAAACCAGTGCCTTACATGTGCGAGGCAAATGTTCTATGACTGAGCTACAATCCCATCCTGACCCTAAATTATCTTGATTTGCTGCTGCTAACATTATTGAACACTCTCATATATAAGATTCTCTGAAGATGAGGAATATTTCCGTATTCTAAACTTCCCTTTAATAGGAAGATTATAAAGAGACATAATTATACAAAACTTAAAAATACAGAATAGAAAAAGTAGTAGTTTTATGAACTGAGATTCAGAATCACTGAATCAAATTCTTAATAAAATTGGGCTCCTGCGACTCACCCAGGAATTTATAACTCAGCATGACCAGGGCTGATCCAGAGACTAGTTAGAGGACTAGCCAGATAAATGCATAACTTGAATGAGATACGAAAGTCATCTGTTCTGGGGCAAAGACAACAAACCGAATGGGTAGGGAGGAACAGACATGAAAATCAACAAGAAAGAATGGACAGACTCTATGTTTGATAGAAATCCCAAAGCATCAATGTCATTTATTCCAACCCCAAGAGACTAGGATATTAATGATGTAATTATTAGGCAGTCAAGAGGCAGAACTGATTTTATATGGGTGGGGCAATGATGGATGAATTCAGACATGTCATATTTGAGGAAACAAAATTTCCAGTGGAATTACTGCATGACTCAGCTGCTCAATATCTTTGTAGACATAGCATTAGAAAAGAAGAGGGAACGATTTAGTATTAAGCCCCAGAGGAACAGAATGAGCAAAAGAAAAAAAGAAAAGAAAAAAAAATCAAGAGAATTCCTTCTAAAGTTGGATGGAGGCTCTGAAATAAGTTTAGTCCAAGCAGGAATCAATAAAGGCAATCATGTACAATCAACACTTATGTGGATTTAAGTCATGTGATTCAAGAGCTTAAAATAGAGTTGAATTAGAGCAGATGGCAGCTTTCAGAGCAACAGCATAGGTGCAAGAATGCTTAACTTAAAGGAGATTTCACTGAGGTGTTACTGGCAGACACAGCATTTTACAGCAAGTGAGGCAGGCTTCAGAGTAAATCACAGCTGAAGGCAGAAGTGGGTATAACATAAGCAAGGCTTTATGGAGAAGTAAAAGTGCTTCTACTTATATATATGCAGCATTGAGGACACACACACACACACACACACACAATCACTTGAAGGTTTTCTGTCAGGCTGTGCTCCTCTTTTTCCATTCATAGGCAATTTACTTGGAGCTGAATCCTGAAAAGAACATCTTGACATCTAGCATGGGGCTTAACCTTTTAGGAAGCTTCTCAATATTTATACCTCAGAACACTTGATGTGTTCAGGATAAGTCCTGCATATGCACCTAAGGGCTTTTACAGAACTGTCCTGACTCACATCTGCATTTAGCTGTATCAATTTCCTTCCTTCTTCCTCCCTCCTCCTTTTTTTTTTTTTTTTTTCCTCCATTGATCAGAATTTCATTTAATAGAGCAGTTTGGGAAATGTTGACATCAATATTGCATCTTTTGATCCAAGTAAAACAGAATGACTTCCCATCCATTTAGGTCCTTTTGAATTTCTCTCAATAATGTTTTCTAGTTTTCAATCTACCAGATCTGTAAGCATTCTGTCAAATTCATATGTTTCATATTTGATGTTTTTGTGAATTATACCTATTTTCTCAATTCCTGATCGTGCATTTCTAGTGTATTGAAATACAATTGATTTTTTGTAGATTATCTCTGTACTACACATTTCTTAAACTCTGTTCTTACTAATGCATATTCCATAGAATTTTCTAAAATGAAAGATGTCATCTGCAAAATGAAGATTTTCATTTCCTTTTTTCTTTCTTTCTTTTTTTCCAATTTGTGTGCCTTTTATTTTCTCTTCTGACCAATTGCACTAGATTAAATCTTAATTGTTATATATTGAATAAAAATGGTAAATGTGAAAAACTTTGCCTTCTTCCCGAACCCAGAGCTTTCAAAATTAAATATAGACTTAACTTTTGATTTTTCATAGCTACCCTCTATCACGTTAGAAAAGCTTCCTTACCACTCAAAATTTCTGAAAGTTCTATTTTTCTTTTTAATCAGGAATAGATAGTGAATTTAAGTTCTTTTTATTCATTTATTAAGGTCATCTTGTTTTTATTTTTAGCCTATTAACATAATGAAATGTTAATTTTTTCAAAATGTTAAATCAACCTTGAATTTCTTATATCAAGTCCATTTTATTGTAATATATTATGCTTTTATATGTTGTTATAACCAATTTACTAAAAACACGTAGGGAATTTTGCATCTGTGTTAATGAGACTATTGGTCTATGGTTTTCTTTTCTTATAATATTACCTTTAGTTTTAGTATCAGTATACTATGATCTCAGAGAAGCAACTGGCAAGTATTCCTTTTTCTTCCATTTTTGGAAAAGTTTGTGTAGAATTTGTGTTATTTGTGTTAATTCACAGTGAAACCATCTGGGCCTGAAGTTTTCTGTATGGATTTTTTTTAACAAAAATATATTTGACATATAAGCTAAACATGCTATCTCATCTTTTTTTTTTTTAATTTTTAGTTGTAGATGGACACAATGTCTTTATTTTGTTGCTTTGTATGTGGTGCTGAGGATCGAACCCAGGGCCTCATGCATGCGAGGCAAGCGCTCTACCGCTGAGCTACAATCCCAGTCCGCTATTTCATCTTTAGTAAAGTTTAGTAATTTGTATTTTATAATTTCTTCTAAATTGAATAATTTATTGGAATCAAATTTTTAACATTTTTCTCTCACTCCTAATAATAATTTATCTCTTATTTTTTCATGACAGTGTGGCAGAAAATATATCATGGTATTGATTTTTTCTAAGAACCAGTTTTCTGTTACATTTTCTTTCTTTTTGCTCTTTTTCTTTTATTGACTTCAGCTCTCATCTTTATTATTTTAATTATGCCTTCTTATGTTATTTTTGGTTTTAATTTACTATTCTAACTCAATTTCTTCAAGCAGCTGAGGTCATCGAAAATATTTATTCTTTTCTAATAAAGGCATTTGCTAATCTATATTTTCCTTTAAGCACTGAT
Organism: Xerus rutilus; assembly: GCA_028644305.1. NCBI lineage: Eukaryota > Metazoa > Chordata > Mammalia > Rodentia > Sciuridae > Xerus > Xerus rutilus. The sequence continues at coordinate 31,641,375 of CM053412.1, forward strand.
TTAGTTGTATCAATTTTTTGTTTATATTTTCATTTGCTTGAAATACTTTGTAATTTTAGAAGTGTTTCATATTGTCCAAATATTTGTAGAAGTCCCAGAGCTGTCTTTTATGAGTTTCATATTTAATTCCAGGTGGAGATTCAAGAGGGACCCTAAACACATATAGAACTCTCCTGTGTATAACTCTTACAATGCTGGAACTGTGTCTTATGAATTCTTTTCTTTTTAATTAATTTATTTAAATGCATTTTAAGTCATAGTACATATATAGAGCTCAATTTTTCCATTTCTCTGGTTGCAAACCACATAGAGTCACACCATTTGTGTCTTCATACATGCACCAATGGTAGTGATGACCATCTCAATCAACCATCTTTACTACACCCATTCCCCTTTCCCTCCCCCCATTCTTATGCTTTCTGACCTTCCAACTCTGTTAGTTCAACCCAGGAGATTAAGCAGACACTCACTACATCCTCAATTTCTTCTTGTGGACTTAAAGTTCTCTTCAGACAACAAACTAAGTTGTCTTAAGATCTATCATATTTATTTCCCATGATATGGATACACTGTTCTTTGTTGTTTGGTTTTAAATGATGTGAAATCTGTTTTTTACATATTATGCTTAGTTATATACTTAATGTGTATGAGATAAATCTGGTCTCTGTTTCTCCATTCTAGCAAGAGAATGAAGTTATATCTATAATATTTTAAAATTAATTATTAATTTTATTAAAGTCAAGTCAATCATTGTTTTGTAGTTTGCTGTTTATTATTACATCATAGGAGATATTTGTGTATCTAAACTTGTCTGTGTAGTCTTTTTATAGTATGAAATTTCATATTCAAATTTGTATTCAACTTAGAATAGAAATTTTTGAAGAGCTAAACCTGTTCCCATTTTTCGATTTTGCTTTATTCATTATCATAGTAATCATTTTATTTCCTTCTTTACTTTTCTGTGTATTTCCTAGTTATATTCTGAGTGTTCACCTTGGAGAATAAAATAAACATATTAAGTTTATAACAATTTAGTCTGAAAAGTACCAGTTAAATTTTAACAGCATATGAATACTCAGGTACAATTCTATTCTTCCCTCTTGATATTATTGTCACAAATTATATTTTCTGCATTGTATACCTATTAATACAGATTTATAGTTATAGTTTTATTCATTTTGTCTTTCATTCATTTAGGTCAAAAAGTGAGGTTACAAGCTGAAAGTATATGAAAACTGAAGTTTCTGTTTACCTACATAGTTACATTTACCACTATTGTTTATTTCTTCTTAGAGATTCACATTACTGTCTCCCGATATTTTATTTCAAACTAAAGGACTCTGAAACAGTTTTTCTTGCATTATTTTTATTTATTCTTTTCATTACACATGACAGTAAAATCAATTTTGACATATTTATAGAAACATGAAGTATATTTTATTCTAATTAGGATCTTTCAGCCTTTCTTATTGATAATACTACAGATAATGAACTCTCTCAGCTTTTTTTTAAATCTGAAAATATCTTAATCTCTCTTGCAGCATAGTTTTATCAGATATAGAATTCATGCCTGATAGATTTTTTTTGTTTCATTTAGAAATATACATATACTCTCCTTTTGGTATCCATGGTTTCTAATGAGAAATCAGCTATTAATATTATTGAGGATCCCTTGTATGTGATAAGTCTCCTGACTTTCACTCTATGTCCATGATATTCTTTAGCTCATGAAGCACCTTTAAGACAATTGATTTAGTGTCTTTGCCCAGTAATTCTAAAGTCTAAGTTTGTTCCAAAACATTTCTGTCAAATCATTTTCTTTTTTCCTGCAAATGCAACAGACTTCTCTGTTTCTTTGTATGCTTTATATTTTTGTTGTTGATAAGAAAAAGAAATAGACATTCTGAGTATTATCACATGGTATCTGGAAATCTGATTCTCCTGCTGGTTTGAGATTGTTGAGGGCTGGAGCCATTCTTCTGTGACTTTTCCAAACTGCTTTTTCTTACTGTGTGCAGTCACTGAAGTTTCTCTTCTATGCAATCTTCTGTGTGGCCAGACTGACAAAGAGGATACAAGATAACAAAAAACAGGAACTTTAATAGTAAGCCTACTGACGTTTTTAAAATATAGATACTTTGATATAAATACAGAAAAATAGTGTAGGATCAATACACAAGTAAAAACAAAATACCAATAAAAGAAATTTTAAAAATCTCAATTTTACTTTATGCAATTGCAATTCATGGATTGTGATACTTCCTTTTGTTAAAATGTCAGTTTTCCTATTTGATCTGTCAATTTAACATAATCCCAATCAAGATCTCATCATGTTTTTGTAGATATTGAAAAGTCTGTGTGATGTATGTGGTGTGTGTGTTTATGCAAAGGAAATAAGCAGACCAAATAATCTTGAAAAAGAGTAACAAAATTGGAGGATTCAAACAAACTGATTTCAAGGCTTACCATAAATCTGCACTAATCAATATTGTGTGGTATTGATAAAGGAAAGATTTATACATTAATGAAACAAAATGGACTGGACAGGAGTAGACACATACAAAAACAGTAAACAGATTTTGACAAACATCCAAAGGCAATTAGATAGAGAAATGACAGTGTTTTCAATATATGGTACTGAAAAAAATAGTTGTCCATATGTCAATTAAAAAAATAAACCGGGGCTGGAGTTGTGGCTCAGTGGTAGAGCACGTGCCTAGTGTGAGGCCCTGGGTTCGATCCTCAGCACCACATATAAATAAATAAAATTAAAAAATTCATTGACATCTAAAAAATATTTTAAAAAAATAAACCTAATCATATTAAATGGGATAAATAAAAAGAAATCTACACCATTAAATATGATGGGTAAACTTTAAAAGACATACAAAATAGGGTAGCTTCAATGTAGCCAAAATTGCCAATGATCAGGTTCCAAAACTGGAAACAGTGATAAATTGAGGTTTTACTCTTTGAAAGAAAGAAATCAATATACTTTGGCAAAAGTTACTCAGTTTATTGAGGGGAATATAAGTGTCAATCTAGAATGTATATGCAATGAAACTATGTTTAAGCATTGCAAAGAAATAGACCTTTTTATATGAACTAAATATAAGAAAATGTGCAACACCTACTGAAGAAAAAAGTCTAATATACTTTTTAAAAGGCTATATTTTGTGCTGAAAGGAATTAATCACAG
>CM053412.1:31645073-31671253 GCA_028644305.1 Xerus rutilus
TTTTTGTCTTTTTCTAGAATAACCTATAATTGAATCATGAAGTATGAATTCTCTGCATTTGTCTCATTTCACCTAACAAAATACACTTAAAATGCAGCTGTTTTGTAGTACAATTCAATAGTTTGTTTTATTTTTTTCTGTGTATTATTTAATTTTATGGATGCTAACACATTTGTTTAAATCTTCATCTGTTGAAGGATTGTTTCTAGTTGGGGCAATTATGATAGCTTCTATACACATTAATATATGGGCTTTTGTTTATTTGAAAATTGTAATGTCATATTCATCACTGCAGTTTAACATGGAATTGTTTCATTGCCCCAAAGTCAAAAGGAATCAAATAAAACAACACACAAAATGAGAAAAAGGTCTTGTCTAAATATCCAATACACTCATAAAACTGAGTACAGAAAGAAAACTATAAAAGGAATACATCATATATGGAGAGAAATTCTTAGAGAACATTGTACAAGCCAGATAAAATTTCTCTGAGCTCACTGCCATATTGTACTTCATCTGTATAGTGATTTTACCTTATCATTGAGTTCCATTATTAATATTTAAAGCTAGAAGGACAAAATATCTTAAGCTAAACAGAAAGATGTTACATGGAAAATAATGGCTGTCTTTTAAAACATTAACAGGAACACCTAAAGTAAAGAAGAACTACATCTTTTTTCTATGTTAACTAGAAATAACTGGTAGATGTAACAAAGTAACAGTTTATAGAATTGGTTTTATTACAATTTTATTTTCCAGCAAAATAAATTGTAGTTTCTCATTATGAATAACAATCAGTCACTAACCATGGCAAACTAACTTTAACAAGCACTGTGCGGTACGCAAGTTCATCCCAACCCTGAGCGTCTGGGGTTTTCTATGCGCATGTGTGTCAGTATATGTATTCAAGTGTGTGGTGTGTGTGTGTGTGTGTGTGTGTGTGTGTGTGTGTGTGTAACTGCCAATAAGCATGCTTTTGATTGCACTTTTAAGGTATATCTCAGTTTTTTAAATGTACAAAAACATTTTGTAATTTTCAAAACCTGTGCATACCAAATTTGTCATGTAGGAAAAGATTTTCTTTTACAAAATGAAAGAGCTTTTTTGCTAAATCATTTTCACTTTTTTTTTTTTCCTTTTTTCTGGAAGGCATCTTTTTCAGAAATTCTCATCCCTACCTTCTCTAAACTTTTGTAAAAAGAATTTGAATATAAGATATTGGCTTCAGAGTATGGATTCCTCTTCCAGGCAAATTTGCTCAGACCTCTTATCTCTAATTAAGGAATTAAATTCTCTGCCCTATGCTAAAAAGTTCCAGCCAGCCATGATTAGAGAATGGGGGTTATAAATTGAAGAGGGATTTATTGGGGCATCCCTAAAATCCCAATATTAAGCAGATTGTTTGACAAAGAATTACAACAGAATTGTGGAGACAAATTAAAATGAAGGCTTTTGAGTTTCTTTGCCCAAATGCTGCAGGCCCATAGGGGTGACATCTGAAAGGTGGATGGTCTTTACTCTCCTTGTCCCAATCACATTGCAGTGCAGCTGGGCAGGGACAGTGTTGAAGGCTAATGGCTCCTTCTCCGACTTCAGTGTTTTCTCTTCTGAACTGCTCCAAAGCCAGCAAGGACTTTGGGGAAAAATGAATACATTGCCTCTTTATTTCTACAAGTCTTGATCATCCCTTTTTCTGTCCCCCCAATCATCCTTTATGAATTAATAGGAGAGGAATTAGACCCATAAAATGAAAATTATAACTCAAAGTCAAAGGCAATCAGAATGAGGCAGAGCGGTCCTCAGAGAAAGAGAACAAAGACGAGAAAGACAAAGACTAGGGAAGGGCAAAGGGAAGACAGGGACAGAAAAAGAACATGGAAGGCCCCAGATGGCCATGAGCAAAAATTAAAACACTCTTCGGCCTAGGCTTCTCATCTTGAGAGACTCCAGAGATAGGTGAGAGGATATCGGAATGCTCCCTGCCAAGAAAGATATTTTATGATGTGAGATTCCTACAAGCTTTGATATTAAAAAAAAAATTATAGCACATGATCATCTTCTATCATGCAATGGCCGAAGGCTGGGCATTCCATTTCTTGAAAGTTAAAATCAGTTCTAATAACTGGAAGATGATATAGCCCAATTACACATTATCTAGGGATCATTTCAAGTCACTCTGCTTCTTGTAATCTGTTTTACGTATCCTTCACTTCTTACCTACGTGAATGCAATGGACAAGGACTGTCATACTGCCTTTCTCTCCTGCTAGGGAAACATCTCCCTGCTATTAAAGTTCAAAGTTGAGAAAGATGAACTTGGCTTAATATGGACAAAGAAATCCAGTTAAGAAAGAATTAGGGTGAGTTGGGTTCCTCATAATTGGCAAGATATGAATAAATACAAAATATGAAAAAATAAATGAACCAAAGGCCCATGGACAAATTAGCCAAAGCAGAGCCACACATGAATCTAAATGGGAGCTTTAACATAAAGTCAGCATTTCTGGGTGTGATAAACAAGGCAAGCAGGCTACCATATTGTAGTTCTTGCAGAGGTCACATTCTCAACAGCTGTCTGGATGAAAAGGATTAATTTTTGTAAGGATTTCTGTGCTTTTACAATTGAAGGAAGAAAGGTAAAGTCAGACCTGAGTTATGAATGTGATGTATTTGAGAAGAAATTTTTGTGTGGGGGAAGTAGCTAGAGGTTAAACCCCAGAAAGATTTCTTCTTGTCTAGGTGTTTTAGCGGAACAATCTGCTAAAACGTTGTTGCTTCCAAACTTCCTTTTTTATCACCTTGAATTCAAAGGCAACAGATACTTAAAATATATATATATATATATCCAAGTCAGTTAACATTTTACCAACGGGCTCTACCTATGGTTATCAGGCCATCTGCTACATGTTTTGGAATTGATTTCCTTTGCTCTTGAGCTTGGTTGGTATTTCTTTAAATACACAGATCTGCAGCTTGATCTTCTGATCCTTATCAGTCATGTTAGCAAATCCTATGATTTTCCCATCAGACTTTTCCCTGTGGCAGGAACACCAGCAGGGGTAAAATAACAATGATGCCAATAGTTACCTTCAGGTCCCCAAGCTGGTGTGCATTATCACAAGGCTAGGTAGGCCCCTTAAGTAGAAAATTCAAGTGATATCCACCATACAGCTCTCCTATACTGAATCACACACTGTAACATTGCAACATTAAAGATGAATCTGTTAACTGCTCTAAATCAGCCTCTATCATGTACTAGACACTGTGTCTAGTTCTAGAGATTCCCACATTTGTATTTCCAGTTTTGACCTTGTTTCAAAAGATTTACATTCTTTCAGTGATGGCACACAACACAGAACCCCATGGGCTGGACAAAAAACAGAATTCTGTTACATACAGGAGGTTGCAGAGTAACAGTAAGCTGGATCTGTACAGAGAGGCTCTTATATATGGCAAGTGTGGCAGGACTAGGTTTCCTTGGCTTCCTGGGGATTAGGTAGCTTGAGTAATTCTGAGAGCCCAAGAAAGAAATGGTTGTTCCCAGGTATTAGGTGTTCAAGGATCTCTATGTGTGTATTACAACCCAGGAGTCTGATAACCTAATAAGGAAAGTAGTTGGGCTGAGGGTTTAACAAATTTTCTGCCAAGAGGAAATGAGAATTGTTAGCTATACTTCAAACCTTGGTCAAGACAGCACTTGGGAAATATTATACTCTGGATCTCTCTCCTAAATGCCAGTCTCAAATATTTTATTACCTTCTAGACATTTCCACTTGGATTGCTAGTAGACACCTCAAACTTGAAATGTCCATAACTAAATTTACGATCTTCTTTACCCACACCTGCTCCTCTCAAAATCTTCCCCCATTCATGTTAGGATTAAATTGCCTTTAATCCTGTGAAATATTAAGACTTTCACCCATTTCCACATCTGTTTCCAAATTTTCACACCTGTATCATGCAGTGAGTTGACAGGTGAGGTGGTGGCTTGCTGTATAGTGAGATGACATGGCAGGCAGCTTGACCTTCTTGAAAATGATGGGGACAAGTGTTGAAGCAACAGGAAACAGGACTCAGACAGGTGGACCAGCTGTGACTCTTGATTTACAGTGAGTACCATCATAAGTTTTTATAACATGTCACCAGCTTGGTCTTAGTCAATGGTGTTAATCTTGGGTGACAAGTCATGAATGATAAGCAGCTGTAACTCTGAAGTTTCCCCTCTCACACATTTGACAGGGCTTGAAATTTTGACCTAAGATAAAATACCAGCATCTTGTTTACCATCTAAGGACAAAACTTGCAACTTAGAGCTCCAAGAAAAAAGTTGAAAATTCCTCAATGCATGACCATTAACACTAATTAATTAATTCTATTAATTTTAAATAATAAAACTTATCTTGTCAATGTGGAAAGAACAAAGAGTTAATATTAATTCATCTTTGCTCATATTTTTTTCAGAAAGATACTTCATAGTACACACTATTGTGAACTGCAGTTCACAATAAGCTCTCCACTAGTCTTGTTAATTAACATTAAATTCATGGATAATAAACTTAAACATTATGGTAATAAGATTTTTTGGAGCTGTTCTCCTTTTCAGAACTATAAAACTGAAGAACTAAAAAGAACCTCAAAGTTAATCTGGCCTGAAACCTCATTTATACATGAGGTAACTGGAGCTCAGTAAGGAATTTTCCCAAGGGCCACACTGTTATTAAGTGAAAGAAAAGAAATTTTAACCCTTGCTTTCCAATTCTGAGTAAAAATACTTTTCATTGATCACACTATCCTTCATTTCTGTTGACTTAACCATTTAAATATCATTATTTCTTTCTATACTCTTTGGCTTTACTTACAAATATAAAGGTAACTTGGTGGTGAAAATGAGGGTATAATTTATAAAAAACAATGAGAAAGGAACTGGATCCAGAAAGGATATCTTTATATTCCTAAAAACAAATAATAATGAGTTTAAGGTGGTAAAAAATGACTAACTCAACATACAGAGTATTCTACAAAATTCTAAGAAACACATAATGCTTTGGAAAAATTAATTAGAGCAAGGTGACTAGAAATAGTGTGAAAAGTTACAAAAGCATCTACAAAGTTTGATACAGAGAAAGTGAATTTCTAAAGAAAGGAGAAGGGGGCATCCAGAGGAGATTTAGCTTTCATCTTCGTTGTCAAAATTAAAGCTCCAGTCAGTTCAGTATCAGCTCACAAGTTTTAAGTTTCTAGAGAAATCTTTTTTGTCAACATTAGATCTGAATCCAACACCCTGTTTGGGCCCCTCTCCACATAAACTCACTGCTTAAAATCCCTTTCATTCATTTCTGTTGTGGAGAGGAGATGAGCTACTGATGCCTGTTTTGGGACTGGCTGATCCCCACGTGGCCATCTCCTGACACACTTCCTTGACCAATGGCTTGAGGGAAGCACAGTAGATACGCACAAATACAGAAGAGAGAGTCTATAAAAAGGACGGAGACCAATTACTCTCATTAGTCAACAAGGACAGAGTAGGAGCTAATGGGGCTTCTGTTTCAACAGAGGGAGAATTTAGGTTAATTATTAGGAAAATCTTTGTGACTATTAGGATAGTTAGTACTCTGGAAACAAGGTACCCAGGGAGCAAGCAAAATCACTTTCATTTAAAGGTACTCCAGGTAAGATTAGTTCACCATTTATCAAGGAAGATTAAAGGATTATTAAATGACATCATCAAGAAGTACAAAAGAAATACCCTGGCCTGAGATTTTCTGCCACCTCAAGTTGTGTTATTAGCAGAATGTCAGGTACTACTCTAGACTATAGGGATAGAACAAAAACAAAACCAACAACAGCTCTGCCTTCATCAAATTTATAATTTAATGAGTGTTAAGAAGGGAAGGGAATCTACACTAAACACAATAAATCACTAAAATAATTATCATGTTAAATAGGTATAAATATGGAGGCAAAGATTAAAGCTATAAAAAGGGATAAGAGATCAGGGGCAGCCATTTTAGAGAGGTTTGGCAGAGAAAAACTCACAGAGAAGATGATGTTTTAATAGAACTTGAAGAAGACAGGGAAGGTAACCATAGAAATTCAGGAGCTAGAAGATTCTAATCAGAAGGAAGAGCAAATAACAGGCTCTGAAATAGAAGCCCAATTGATGTGTTAAAGAAATGATAAAAGATCTTTTTTTTTTTATTTAGAAAAGCATGAGTCAGGGGAGTGGTTAACACAAGATGAGTCCAAAAGGTCACTGAATGCACATGGAGCAGATCAGACAGGCTTTGCATGTCCTGGTAGGGCTTCAGCTTTTATGCTGCATCTGAGAAATACGGGAGTAATATGATCCCCAGAGCACTTTTACAAGTTCATTGGGTGTTATGTTTGGAATAGACTGAAAGAGACCAAAAGGAGAAACAAATGCATAATTTTGAAGGCATTCACAATAACTCAAGTGAAAGAAACTTACACTGAGGTGGCTACTACAGAGAGGGCTTGAAGATTTCAAGTGCTGGATTATTTTGAAAGTATAGTCAACAGAATTTGATGAAGAATCAGACGAATGTGCTGAGAAGTATGAATGGAAGAGGGCCAAGAATGACATCATCACAGTGTGAGCTCAAGTGATGCTATTAAATATCAATGCAAAATGGTACACATCGAAGGTCAGTAGAAGAACCACATGGAACACTAAAAATTATAAGAAATAGAAAAATTTACAATCATAGAAATTTTTAAATTTGTCTCCCAGTAAACAATACAACAACACAAGATATTGAAGGTAGTGAAGGTGCCTAGGATTCAAACAATACTATCGATGGCCTTAATCTAATGAATATTTGCAGAACACTAAACCAGGCAAGAAAGTAATATATATTTTTCACAAAATATTCAACAAGTAGGATGACATGATGGGAAAAAGTGCCAAGAACACCTTAAATATTATACAATATGTTTTTGAACACTGCAAAATTAAGTTAGAAATCAATTTATATTTATATATATATATGTGTGTGTGTGTGTGTATGTGTGTGTGTGTGTGTGTGTATTGCTAGTGTTGGGGCTTAGAGATTGGTACTCCAAAGTGTGGCACCTCAACATGCTGAACTAGAGAACCAGTCTCAGACTAAAGTTTCCTCTACCTTCCCTTATTTTTCTCCAAAGCACAGGGAGGGACTCTCTCCAAAATTTTCTTACATGACTGAGAATACTTCTTCCAAAAGACATGAAAGCCAGGTGCCATGGCACATACCTGTAATCTCAGCAACTTGGGGGACTTAGGTAGGAGCTTCATGAGTTCAAAACCAGCCTCAGCAACTTAGCGAGTCATGTAGCAACTTAGTGAGACCCTGTCCTTAAATAAAATACAGAAAAAGCCTGGGGATGTGGCCTAGTGGTTAAGCCCCACTGAGTTCAATCCCTGGTACCAAAAAAAAAAAAAAAAATAGAAAGGGTTTTAAATTTCCTCCCAGGAACCTTATCAAACAAATACCCACAAAAGATTAAGCAGCAGTGAAAAGAGAGGAATAAAATTCCTCAACACACCCACACAGGCTCTTCACTTATTCTTCTGAGAGAGCTCTAAGAGATTATCTGAGTGATTTTACTGAATTTTAATAAAACACCTTTTGTTTGCTGTGAAGTTTCACCCACCATCTTTCCTTAATTTGTAACTCTATCTCCCATGTTCTCTTTTGCATTTAAGCTTCAACCATCTTTGCCATTTTGAGATTTACAATTTTTATGGCTACTATGCTTAATGCACTTTAATAAATTTGTTATATTATGGGAGGAGATATTGCTCAGTGGTAGTCCTTGCCTAGAACACAAAAGGAACTGGGTATGACACTCAACACTGAAAAACAGTGTAAATGAATAAACTAATTTGTATGCCTTTCTCTTGCTAATCTGTCTTTTTTTATAGGTATTGGCCACAGCCCACTATGAGTGGCAGGAAAATAATCACTCCCTTTTCCACCTTTATAGCAAAAATATTAATTAATACACACTTCTAAACAACCTTTAAGGATGAGGAAAGGAGGTAGTGAAGAAATCAAAAGAAAAAAAATTGAAAAAATTTCCAAAACTAATGGTAATGAGAATATGATGCATCAAAATCAAATGGTCATAGAAATTCAAGAAAAATTATTTCTCTCAATTCTAAACTTAGTAAGTTAAGTTTACTAGAATTGAAAAGCTAGTCAATTTCAAAGAAAGTGTAAGAAAATGTAATAAATTAAAATAGAGCTCTAAGAGAAAGAAAACAGACAAATTACAATTAGTAGAAATAGAAATTTATTGAGGAGAATCAATAAAATTTCAAAAAAAGTCTACCTTGACAAATTTTATAAAAGAAAAGATGAATTGCTAATACTACAAATCCCATAGACTTGATAAAATACAAGTGATATTATAACAATAAATTGTTTCATGAAATAAAAAGCTGTACTGAGAAATAATCTGCCAAATGGAATGTTTGAATTTCCCCATATTTTTCTATGAAAATTTAATATTTTTTACAAAATCTCTTGCACACATACACAAATTCAAGTCCTGCTATTTTTCATTAGAGTATTATACCAAATATTTATTTAAGAGAAATCTCTTTTAGAAAACATGGTAGAAATTTAAAAAAAGAAACTTTCCAACCCATTTCATGAAGGCAACATAGTCATTATTTCAATATTTGAAAGACACATTACAAAAAATAATATTAAGGACCAATATCTCTTAAGAACACAGACATATATAAACCTTGATGAAATTATATCGACTCCATATTTTCTTAAAGATTTAGAGAACACATGTTGGGTTCCTTTCCTTTTTCCCTTTGTATTCCTCAATTTGGTGAATCTCTCGAAAATGGCAATTTCAGTAGAAGGGAAAAATTTTAAAATGACAAACCACCGAATCTATACAAAGGGCAAAGAATTAAACAGGTATCATATAAGAGAATGTATCCTGATAAACAATAAGCACATGAAGAATTCTCATCATGTTAATTAAATGCACAAAATGATATTAAACATACACTAGAATACTGAAAATTATGAAGACTGGAAACAATAAATATTTCAAATTCCCAGGACAACCTAAACACTTTTACTACTTGTGGAGTATAAAACCATCCAATGACTTTATAAAGAAATTCATAAGTCTTTTATAGAGTTAAACATATATCTACTTATGGCTCAGGTATCTTATTCCTAATTTATTCCCAAGATAAATGAAAACATATGATCCCCTAAAACTAGAAAGATATTCATAGCAGCTTAATTCATTTAGACAAACATTAAAAACAACTGAAATATTTACTAATAGCATTGAAAAAAATTGTGATGTATTCATACAATGAATACTCTGTAATAATAAAGGAATGAACTATTAAAGATGCAACAACATAGGTAAGTTTTGACTTAAAATGATCTTGAGGTGAGCTTAAGCGATTAATTTTGAAAGGATATGAGGGAAATGTCCATGTTGACAAAATGATCAATGTCTCAATAATAGTGCTAATTACACATTTGTATTCATTTGTCAAAAATTATACTCTTAACATTTTGCATTTCAATTATAAATTTTACCTAAAATGTTCAAAAATTAATATAATAGGAAGGAGAGAAAATTATGTATGAAATAAGGACAGAAGATATTGAAAGTAATTGAAGCTATGTGATGATAACAGGGGATTCATCCTATTCTGTTTAAAAGCTTGGTCTCCCAAGCACATACAAATTTTTGTATTTTAAAATGACCAGAATTTTCAATATAAACATACAGAATTATTCTGAAATTTTACTGTTAACTCTATATCTATTTGAGAAGTATAGCTCATAGAATTCAAAATAGAGTCCTCTATTTATACATAAGCTGAAAATCAATAATGCAGAGATTTTAAAATATTGGACTACTTGAAATTACCTGGAGAATGAGTGTAGGTATCTCATAGTGAAGGTTTATGTGTAGAACTCTAAAATTTAGAGATAATTGTATAAGGAAAAAGTAAAAGTGTAGAATGCAGGAGTCAAAGAGTAGGAGATATATCAGGTGAGTATGGGATCCAATAAGACATATTTTAAAAAATTTTATAAATTGCATAAATTCCTGAAAATCACAATATAGTAGTTCAGGTAATCAAAAGCAAGCAGGAAATGCACATTTCATTTCTGTTTAGTGAAGGAATACTATAGTAAAAGATTTGTCTCTCTCCAAATGTCTTCTGTTATTTTTAATTTGATAGAAACTGATGGAGCAATGTAATATAAATTTACATAAGATAAAAATACATGTCTGACTAGAGGTCATTATGTTAAGTGAAAAAAAAAAGGAAACAGAAAGACAAATATCACATGTTCTCACACACTTGTGGAAATCAATGTCATCTTTGTAGCAGAATGAAATAGAGTAGTGGTAGTTTGAGACTAGAGAAAAGGAGGAGAGTGGATGGAAAGAAGTTCAACAAGGGGGAAGAAACAGTGCAGGAATTACTTCTGGTTCTTTTTTTTAACACAGAAGGGTAAATATTGGTTAAGACAATCTGTGTTATATTTCAAAATGACTAGAAATGATTAATGGTTAAAGAGATAGAAATGTTTATTTTGATTTGATTATTTCAAATCATATACATATATTGAATTGCTATAATATATCCTATAAAATGCACAAAAATTATGTGCCACTAAAAATTATTTGAAGAAAAGATATGTCCTATACAGAAGAACTTATGTTCTCATAGGAGAATTTAGATTAGCACACATGGAAAGACATTCAAACACACAAAATTAAATATGAGTAGAAACCACAATATAAGAAATGCTGGAAGGTACAAGATAAGTCCTAAAAGAATGCTGTAGAAAGTCAGCAATACAGAAATTTAGCAAAATTAAATTTCACTGTATATGGGAACTGCCAGCAAAGACTTGATAGAGCAAGCTTAGGTTCAACTGGGATAGTAAGAAAAGGCTATGTGTTAAGAGTAGAAAACATTAAGAAAGAGCCTTCAAGGTAAGGAAACGGTGATCGAATAAATCCTATATCAAGCCCAAAGGATGTTTCAGAGATGAATATGTCAGTAATGGAAGATGTGAACAGAATAAGGAAATCATGAGATTGGAAAAAGAAGAATATGGTGCAGATTGTTGAGAATTTTGAATGGCAAGGTAAATATTATTATTTATTCCTAGAAGTGTTCTCAGGGTTCCTAAAGCTTGAATTCATCAGTCATAGTTGATCATCTAACGGAGGTTAGGCAGACACTCTTCTAGACTGGCAGCCCCAACAATGCAAAGAATGATTACTGGAATGCTAAAATCCCTGCCTACTGATATATTTTTCTATCTATGTCTCTCTGTCTCTGTCTCTGTCTCTCTCTATATATATATATATGTTTATATATACACATATATAGTGTGTATATGTGTGTGTGTGTGTGCATATGTACATGTAACATATACATGCACAGAAATCTGGGTGCATTTGCAGGCAAACACATGTACATATATGTATGTGTATATATGTATATATACATGTACATACACAAAAAGGGTCTACATTTCTATTACTCTGTTTCTTCTAAGATTAAAGAGAATAGCTTTTGGAAATTTTCAGAATTTTTAATTTTCTCCCCTCACTGCAAGACATAGAAACACCCTCAAGTAGAAGTAGAGTTGCTCTATGGGAGTTTCTATGTCATTCCTGTGCAGAGTCTTGATGGGAGAAGCTGCAAATACAATTTATTGAAGAATACTCAGCCTTTCATCATAGACAGAAGAAATCACAAGGCTGTTATTTCCATGTGGAAGTCACTTCCTCAAATCCTTCCCTTCAACAATACTTACACAAATATCTCTTCTCCGAACACTTTGAAAATATGTATGTGCATATATATATATATAAATATATAATATTTTACTGTGCTGGGGATTGAACTCAAGGCCTTGCACATGCTAGCCAAGTGTTCTACCACTGAGTTACACTCCCAGCCTAAAAATAATTTATTTTATTACTGAAGTTATCTGAAATTATCTTGGCCACACACAGCCCTACAAATGCTTTGTGATGCTTCTCTTTCTAGTTGGATGCTTAGTACCTTGAGGGAAAGGATGCACCCATCCTATGCATTTCACTTTTCCAAAGCTTTGCCAAAGCCTATGTGCAGAACAGCTGCTCTAAACATCTCTGTTGAATTGACAGAATTAAACTGGAGTCAAGAAAGTTCCACACAGGAGGAGGTCTTAACAAATAAAGAAGCTGAGCAGCAGCTGTTGGAAGTTATAACGTTAGCATCGATCTGAAGGTTGTTTGGAAGCTTCTTTCATTTTCTTGCTAATGGCATTAGGGGCTCTGCAGCAGATAACAGGCTCTGACATCAAGACCTTAATCCAGGCAGTCTGCAGAAGCCCTGACCTTCAAGGAGAACAGACATTGATCAGTACTGAGAGGGTGGAGGGTCAGAGATTGAGAGTCATCAAGCCACACACAAAACTGAAAAAAAAAAAAATGTTGCTCATACTATATTTTGGCGAAACACCATATTTAGTTCAACCCATTCTATTTTCAGAGAATTCCTGGAAATATATACACCATTGGCCTGTTGGCACCCTGGATAATCTTTAGAAATGTAACTGAAGACATAGAGTATATTAAAATACCATAACAACCAGGAGGGGAGTAGAATGGGGATTCTGTTGACTGCATGAAACCCTTCAAACTTTACCCAATTCCTATTTGCGTAGAATTCAGGTAGAAAATAAATCACTGAAGTTTAGTTTCCTTAGCTAAATCATTGAAATTTAGCTGACTTTTATGAGAAATTGTCTTTACCCAGGATTCACCTTTTGGAATTTCTTTACACACCCCATATTCTCTGAATTCATTGGTCTAGTTTTTTTTACCACCAATCCTGAACATCACCAGCTCAGAACAAAAGGAAAAAAGTTTTCACTCAACTTCTTTTGAGATCCCATACAGTATCAAATTTACTTTTCAATGTCATCATCCCTCATCCCTATTAGATTTGAACTGTCTCTGTTTTTAGACTCTAACAAGATAGACTACCAAGTTTGAGAAATTACTCCAGAAGCCTACCATTAATATTTATCATTTCTAAGAAAATAAGAGGGTGGGAATAGTAGAAACCTAATGTTATTGAATTCTACTACAGTCGAGGATTGGTTATTTTGCATATTTTCACTTATTTAATTTGGTTCAGGGAATGATCTACATCAATTTAATTTCTCTCCACCAAGAAGTATTTCAATGGATAAAGTCTGATAATATAGTCACGTGCTCTTATATAGATTCTCTCTCTCTCTCTCTCTCTCTCTCTCTCTCAATCTTACACACAGAGACACACACACATCAGTGCAAAATAATTTTCACTATCTTAGATTACTGAGTGTATAACATGATCAAATACTGAAGGAAAAATTTTAAAACTTAGTTGTGAATTTAAAACACAATTACAGGGCTGGGATTGTAGCTCAGCGGTAGAGCGCTTGCCTCGCATGCTTGAGGCCCTGGGTTCTATCCTCAGCACCACATACAGAGCAATAAAATAAAGACATTGTGTCCATCTACAACTAAAAAAATATTTTAAAAAAAAAACACAATTACATAAAATTTATACTATGTAAGTGCATATGTGTATACATATAATTTTATAAAAATAAATACTTTTTGTAAAACATTCAAATTCTGCTTAAAATACACTGAAAGTAAAAAATATAAAACAGGCAGCCTCACTTTCATTCATATCTACCTCTCTACCATTCCACTCCTACCCTGAGAGCAGCTCAGACCAGTGGTCTACACAACTACAGGGTCTGGTGCAGAGATTCCACATGCCCATGCACAGTCCACTCAACATGCATGTCAGGGTAGGGGAAAGGAGCAACAATGATGAAATTCTAAGGAGTCTAAGAATCCCAAGTATGAACTTATGCTCAGAATTCTATTTCATTATTTTTGTTAGGTTGATAAATATTCTAAGTATGTTGACACCTGATAAATGTTTCTTCAATTTTGCCTGTATATTAGATCCTCCAATGTTTAGAGGAGAAACTAAATTTAAAATATAAAATAAATTTTTGTTTATATACTTTCAACTAAGTCTTCACTTCCTCCACTTCTGGTCATAATGAGGTAGTAGGGCCTAGTGCTAACATCTAATGTTAAACAACAAAAAAACTTGATGAAGTCTGTATAATAATGCTTTACAGGCATTAGACAACTGACAGTGCAGAACTCTGACCCCTGAAATGAGTCTAAGAGGTAGTCCCAACAAGTATCTTGGCTGAATTCTGGGAAAATCATTTCACATTGTGTTGAGGGAAGCTTCCAAGAAAAATAGCCATTGCACTGAGTTGAGATAGAGATAGAGATAGAGATAGAGATAGAGATAGAGATAGAGATAGAGAGAGATAGAGACTGAAGTCAGGAAATTTGCTGTGGTCAAAAGTTGCAGGATGAAGTTCCAGAAAGGAGGAAAGTATGAAGAAAAATAACTTTAGAAATGTGCATATTTTCCTCTGAGCTATGGCTGTATAATAAGACACATTCATTCATTACACACAGTGAGCAATAAGTCAAGTAAACTGACTATTCCAAAAAATCACATATAAGAATGATTTAAGTTCCTGTCACAAATTGTTCAACTAGAGAAGATAACCACCACTATGGTATTTGATAGAAACTCCAGAGTGCCATATCTCTGTAGTGAGCTAAATCCTTCTATGGCTAATCTAGACCAAGCCTAAAAAAGCAAATGTTTTAAAAAATAAAATATAATTCATTTATCTACTAGAATAAAAAACAGAATTCTTTATAAAAGTGCAAATTTCTTACACTTGATACTCTAAAAATGATAATGGAAGCATTCAAACAAAAGCGATTAGAAATGCCAAAAAGCGGGATATATTAACAAAAGAAAACACATTTTATAAACAGAAAGATTCAGAAATAATTTTTTCAAAGATGGAATTATTAAGCAACTACATTAAAATGGCAGTTATAACTATATTCATGTATTTCAAAGAAAACATGTATTTCAAAGAAAACATGAATAAAAAAAAGAAAATGGAAAATAGAAGCCCCAGAATAAAATGCAATGTATAGAGACATAAAATGAATGATTGAAATGAAATTTTCACTGACCAGTTGAACTATATGCAGAAAAAGTTGAAGACATAGTGATAGAAATTATACAAAATGAAACACACAGGAAAATATTGAAAGAGCAAACATGAAGAGAGCATCTTTAGCCTGATAGACAATGTTAAGAGTTATACTAGTAATTGCAGTTTCAGAAGGAATGTAGGAGATAGAAAAATTTTTTAAATATACTGATGAAGTAGTTTTTGTATTTTATACAATGACCTTTAAGACTCAAATGCCTTATCAAAAAAAACCGGGAAAAACAAAAACTATAAATGACAAATCATAACTAAATTTCTAACAATAACAAAACTTAATGAAATTAGGCATTCAAGTGTTAAAATAGTCAATCTAGAATTCTATTTTCTTTTAGAAAACAAGAAAATTTATTATTAGCAAAACTGATCTATAAGTTATATGAAGTTTTTCAAACAAAAGGGTAATAAATACCTATAAACATTAAAAAATGTAGACTACATATTAAGCCACAAAACAAATCTCAACAACAACCTTAAAATGTTAATATTTAAATAATTTAAAGATTTTTTTCTGGCAACAATGGAATTAAATTAGAAATCAAGGATAAAAATTAGAAAAAAATAAGAAATAATAAAGAAAAACCATAGTATGTTGACATTAAGTAAAATATTTCTATATAAAACCGACAGTAAAGGAATATATCATATAGGAAATTAGAATATATTATGACAAGTGCAAAGAAAGCTTGTGAGATGCAGCTTAAATAGATATTTCTAACAACTATGGGAGTTTTAAATACTATACAAGAAAACAATAAAATCAAAAATTAATTTAGCTTCAACCTTAGAGATCCAGAAAAGAAAAAATAATGTTACCCCAAAACAAATTAAAGGAAAGAAGTCATAAATACAGGAACAAAAAACGAATGACATATCAACAAGAAAAATAATACAGATAAGCAATTAAATCAAAAGATTTTTTAAAATGTCAACAAAATTGATAAATTTATTTTATGTTTAATCAAGAAAAATAGGAGAACATACAAAAATTGCTAACAACAATGGGAGAGAGATCACCACTACAGATCCTTTATACACTAAGAGGATAAAGACTGTTGATAATACTATGCCTAAATTTCAACAACTTAGTTGACAAAAGAACATATAAGTTAAGAAACAAAAATCACTAACAATAACCAAAGAAATAAAAATTACAAATACTCCTGAATATTTTAAAGGAGCTAAACTTTAATTTTAAGAAAATAATTTCTATACATAAAGCTAAGCCCATGCGACTTTGCTGGTATATTCTGTCAAATATTAAAGAAGTAAATAATACTAATCTTACCCCCTCTTTCATAAAATATATATTGAGGGAACACTTCTCAAGTGTCTTTGAGACTAGCATTGACTAGCATTTCAGAGAGACAAAAAAAGAAACAGAGGAAAGAAGGAAGGATGAAAGGAAGGACATTCTAATTGACAATAATAAATCAAGTCCAAAATCCTATAAAATTTATTTCATGATACATGAGTTTTATCATTTTACAATATTTGGTACACTTCAAAACATAATGATGTAAGTAAACTTAGTAATAAAATAATTGTGATCATTATGATAGATCCTAAAATGTATTTGACAAAATTCAACACTCATTCATTTAAAAACTCTTAATAATAAATAGAAAATAATTTTCATAATCTAATAAATAGATATCTATTGAATATCTATACTAACAGCAAATTGATAATTTTAAAAATCTGAATGCTTTCTTCTTAAGATCACAATCAGCAGGTATTGTGGTTTGGATATGAGGGGTCTCTCAAAAACTCTTGAGTTAATGCAGGAAGTGAAATAATTAGACTATTATTAGTCTAGCATACTACAGTGACACAGCCACTTCGATGTTTATAGCAGCTCAATTCACAATAGCTAAACTGTGGAACCAACCTAGATGCCCTTCGATAGATGAATGGGTAAAGATATTGTGGTATATCTACCTCTTCCTTTTAAATCATACCCCCTAAAAGTTCAAAATTATTCATAGACTTAATGTAAGAGCTAAAAGTATAAAATGCTCAGAAAATACATAAGCCAATTTTTGTGACCTTGAATTGGACAATGTCTTTCTTTTTAAATATGACACAAAAAGCAAAAGCAACAAGACAAATTATTGGAAAATTTTATATTATATAAATTTAAATTGTTTATGTTGCCAATTATACCATTAAGATAGTTAAAAGACTGTGCCTAGTATGGTAGTGTATGCTTATAATCCCAGGGATTCAGGAAGATGAGCAGGAGAATTACAAGTTTGAGGCCTCAGCTACTTATCAAGACCCTGTGTCAAAACAAAATATTAATAAAATAAGAATTGGGATGTAGTTCAGCAGTGAAGTGTCCCAGCATTCAATATGAAATACCAAAAAAATAAAATAAATACATAACTCTTCTAACTCTTTTATTAAAAGAAAAATAACTCTATCTAAAAACTGAATAAATATTTCTCTGAAGAAGTTATGCACATGGCCAATAACTTCATGAAGGAGTCTAAACATCATTAACCAATTGGGAAAAGAATATCAACATTTCCATTAAGTACTACTACATATCTTCTATGATGAATACTTAAAAAATGGGTAATAATAAGTATTGATAAAAATGTGGAGAAAATAGAAATCTTGAACATTCATAGGAATGAAAAATAGTGCAATTACCTTGGAAAAAATTTGATGTTTACTCAAAGGTTAAACAGAATTACCAAATAATAAAGCAATTTCTCTCATAGGTATATACCCAAAGCAGAAATGAAAGTATTTGTCTATACAAAAACTCATATGCAAATACATAAGACAGCATTATTTATAATGGCCAAAATGTAGCCAATAAATAGAAATTATAAAAATATCTATTAACTGATTGATGGAGAATTAAAATATGACATATTTATACCATGAAGTATTTGGCAATAAAAACATTTTGCTATGTGAAATAAGACAGCCACAAAACACTAAAATTTACATGCTTTAATTGAAATATTTGAATTTAATTGAAATCTTTGAATTTAATTGAAATCTATAGAAGCAGAGCATAGATTATGATTGCCTAGGGCTGATGTCAAATGGAAGGAAAATGGGGACTGAAAGAAATGAAATTTGTTTCTTTAGGTAATAAAATGTTTTAAAAGTAGATTATGGTGATTATTACACAAGTCTACAAATGAACTAAAAAGCATTGAATTTACAATTCAAATGGTTGAATTTTATGATATGTTAATCCTATCTTAATAAAACTATTTAAAGCTTTATTTTTATGTATTCAAAATGAAGATATTTTAAAAATTACAATAGCATCAAAAGTATGAAAATTTAGAAATAAAATTGACAATTTTTGTGCAAGACTTATGCTAAAAATCATATTGCTGAAAGAATAAATAAGTAGGGATTTGTACTATGTTACTGGGAAAAAATTCTGTACTATTAAGATGTTCACTGTGTTCAAAAATACTGATATACTTAATTCAATTTCAATTAGTCTCAGTATCAATTTTATTAAAATTGACAAATGACAGGTGATTCTAAAATTTATTTGGAAAAGTAAAAATCAAAGTTTGAAAAAGAACAAAATTGTAGAATTTGTACTCATACAACAGTGTAAAAGCTAGAATAATTGGAACTATGCATTGAGACAAAAATTAAAATAGTAGGATAGAGAATACAGATATAGAAAGATGATAGACAGACGGACACAACTGATTTTGTGCAAAGACTGTCACCAAGACTCACACATGTTACTGGGTGGTCACCTTCAGAATACATTGTAATAGCATAGTACAGGCCTTAAAATCTAAACTTATATTAGAATCTAAGTCCACAGAAATCAGGCTGGAATTTGTAGGCTAGCCATAACTAGTTTGATGGCCTGTTTTAAAAAAAAAATGTAAACATTTTCTGTAGGATTAAAATAAAGTCTAGCTTGTCATAATATTTAAATGTCATAATTCAATCTAATATCACAGGCAATTTTAAAATGCCTAAATTTGTGTAAAGAAAGAAAATGAACACATGGAGATGCAGAGATGACACAAATATTGGAGTTGTGAAAACTTTGAAGTAGTTATTATATAAAATTCCAGTACACAAATGTTGATAATATTTAAATAAATAGAAAAATAGAATGTCTCAAGAAAGAAACAGAAAACACAATGAAGAATAAATTGAAAATTTGAGACATGAACAATATAATAGAATCATAAGAAACACAACCAAAAAGCAGTGAAACCTCTGGGTAGACCCAATAATGAAATGAAGTGATAGGACAAGTCAGAAAACTTAAGATATCAATAGAAATTACATAGTACAAACAGTAAAAAGACAGAAAAATTCTAAAAGTGAACAGAGATCCAGAACTCTGCATTCCAGAGGGAAAAATAAAGTGTTGCTGCAACAAATATTTGAATTAATTTTGGTTGGAAATTTCAAAACATGTCAAAAGACATAAAACTTGCCAATGTGAATGTCAATCAGGCAACTATATGACACAATGGGGATACAGTAAAGGGACCTATATGTAGTAAGATTTGCTAATGTTTCTATATTTCATTTGAATTGGTAAAATCAGGAGGAGGATTAATTAAGCATATTGTAATATATACAACATTCATTAAAATTCTATGCCAAGCAATATGATGAGAAGCATAAAAAAACAGAATGTTAAGTAATATTTAAATAATACAAAAGAAAGCTGGGACAAAGAAACACAACATGAAAAACAGAAAATAATAAAACCATAGACCTAAACTAAATGTTTCAAAAATTATATGAAATGCAAATGGTCTAAATATGCCTAATTTTTTAAAAGAAAATGGATTTAAACAACATACAAGCAATCAGTTTCAAACAGTACCTAGGTAACTGAAGGATCTCAAAATATGAAAGCACAGGTAATTAAAATAAAATTATAGAAAAGAAATATCATGAATATACTGCATATCCTAACCCCTACGAACAAAGTTGGAATATAATATGAAGCAAAAAAGTCATAAGAGTCAAAAAATATTAAGAACAAAAAGAATGTTATCTAATGATGGAAAGGTCAATTCTTCAAAAATAGATAGCAATCCAGAATGCAAGAGAGATTTCAAACACAAAGTGAAAAAAAAATGTAAGAGGCAAATCCACAATTATAATTGGAGATTTAAACAATTCTCTCTCAGCAATATATAGAACTAGAAGAAAGAAACAAGGAAGGAAAGAAGGAAGGAAGGAAGGAAGGAAGGAGGAGGGAGGGAGGGAGGGAAGGAAGGAAGGAAAGAAAGAAAAAAAGAGAAAGAAAGAAAAAAGAAAGAAAAGAAAAGAAGAAGAGAGAAGGAAGGAAGGAAGGAAGGAAAGAAGGAAGGAGAAAGGAAGGAAACAAGGGAGGGAGGGAGAAAGGAAGGAAACAAGGGAGGAGGGAGGGAGGAAGAAAAGGACAGGAAGAAAGAATGAAGGAAAAAAGAAAGGAAGGGAGAAAAGAAAAGAAAAGAAAAAGAAAAAGATCAGCAAGGATATAAATAAGTAACTAACTTTATAAAACAACTATTTCTAACTGACATTTAAAGAGCACTTCACCAAACAATAAAATATACAATGGAACATTAACCATAATCGATTGTCTTCTGGGTCATATAACAAAACAAGTTTAAATAAATTGTAATCATATAAAAAGTATATTTTCTGATGATCGTGGAATTAAATTACAAGTCAATTACAGAAAATGTAACATGAAAATCTCCAAACAATTAAAAATTAAACAACATAATTATAAATAATCAGTGGATCAAAATAAACTAGAAAATTTTTTGAAGAAAAATGAAAATGTAACATATTCAAATAAATATGATGCCACTAAAGCATGGATTAGGGCATGTTTCATAGCATCAAATACCTTTATTAGAAAAGATTTATCTCAAATAAAGAATCTAAGCTTACATATAAAGAAAGTATAAAAAAGAAGCCAGACCTGGTGGTGCATATCTGTAATCCCAGCGGCTGGGGAGGCTGAGACAGTAGGATCACGTTCAAAGCCAGTCTCAGCAATGGTGAGGCGCTAAGCAACTCAGTGAGACCCTGTCTCTACATAAAACACACAAAAGTAGGCCTGGGGATGTGGCTCAGTGGTTGAGTACCCCTAAGTCCAATCAATCCCCAGTACCAAATATATATATATACATATATACATATATGTATATACACATACACACACACACACACATATATATATGCCAAATAAACTAAAAAAAAAAAAGGAAGAAAAAATGACTTAACTGAAAATAATTATATAAAAAACATAAACTATATATTGTGGAGAGTGGTGGGTGACCTGAACCAGTATCCTTGATTCCCTCATGGCTACATTTGTGCTGGGAACTTCCTATGCAAAGGTGCAGGTCAAGATGGCCCAGTTGCTACAGTGATGCTAACCTGAGGAGGCTATGTGCAAAGGCATGAAGCTCTATCACTTGGAACCTTGGACTCAGGTACCAACTCCCCAGGGTAGAGAATTGTGGGCATAACAAGATGACCTTGATGTCTTGCAGGTTTCACTAGGTCCTTCAGACTTCCTACTTTGCTAAAACTTTCTCACAAATAACCTTCTGATGAGAAAATATATATAATAAATGTGCTGAGTTAGCTCTGGGTCAGTCAAGCCTCATCAGGGCTTGTCTGCCTATCTGACCCCAGCTTTTTCTCTATGTGTGTCTGTTTGTCTTTTCTTCATCCTCCATTGTTCCCCCTAGTTTCTGAATTAATGGCAGTGCTGGTCACAGCAATACATACATATATGATGAATGAAATCAAAAGTTGGTTCTTTGAAGAGATCAACAAAATGAATGAATTTCTAGCAAGAGAGAAGAAAAAAGATGCAAATTACCAATCTTGGGAAGGAAAGGAGCAAATGTCTAGAAATACCTGTTAACAAAATAATAGCTAAACAATTTTATATACATATAGTTGGTTACATATTACAGTAAGGAGCATATCCATGTTTGTGTTAAAATTCATAGAAGATAATTTTGCTGTCAATTTTAATAATAATAAACTCCACAAAAATATTTTTATCATATTTTTCATAGTTACCAAAGATAAATTAAAATTTATTTCCTCTAGCTTTCACCATTTAGATTATCATATTTTGTTACCTATCCACTGGTTATGTCTTTAAATTTTATTTTTCTTAATGAATTTTCATATATCCTGAAACAATTGCTTCCATGGTCTATTATTTCTGCCCTGATTTGAAATACCAGCTATAAGTAGAAGAATTTCTATAATCCTATAACTAAGTTTGCTTTTTCTTACATTTAATTATCTTAAATTCATATCAATTGTTTAAACTATTAAAGCTTTTACTATGTGTTAGTATCTAGAAAATTACCTTCATGTTATAATTTTTAGGAAAATGTGTTAGATATACATTTTCACTGTCATATATACTTCATAATTTGTCAAGTCAATAAGCACATTAATAATCATTAAAATTTTTAGTCTATATCTGTATTCCAGCTACTTGGGAGGCTGCATCAGGAGGATTGTAACTTTGAGGCCAACTTTAGCAATTTAGTGAGACCCTTGGCAATTTAGTGAGACTCTGCCTCAAAAGAAAATATAAAAAGGAATGAGGATGTAACTCAGTGGTAAAGTTCCCCTGAGTTTAATTCCCAGTACAAAAAAAAGAAAAGAAAAGAAAAAAGAAAGTAATCTGTTTGGGAGTATCAAGTCTATAAATCAATTTGAGAATATGGATATTAGTTCTATATGATATCTTTTCATCAAGGTACATAAAATGACTATTACAACTTTAAAAACTCCTTTGCTAAAGATTTATATTATTTGTTATGGGTCCTTTATAATTTATTTTAATATGATTATATGTGTGTGTCTTCTTTTCCCTTTACTTATATGTACAGTTTCACATTTGGGGTTAAATGCAATTCAATCCCTGTGGCATTGAAGCACTGTGGTGTCTATTGCTGACCCCACTCCTCATCCTACCCCAATTAAGAGGGAAACCCTGACACCCCACCCTGGCCCCTTGGAGTCCAGGCAGCTTTGCAAACCAGTGCTGATATTTTCAGGGGATGTGGTACTTGAGTGGAGTCTAGGATGATGATTTTCGTTCTCCTATTACCTCCCCAGATTTTGAACAGCTTTCCACTTTCATATGTCTTCTCCAACACTTCCCAGCTTTTCTTTTTTGGTTGATCTATTATCTAATTGCCTTCTATGTTCCTATTACAGGAGCAATCATTATGGCAATTGCTGAGATTTTTTCATGCCCCCTCACACCGTTATAAAGATGTAATGATGACATTATCTTGCTCTTTCTGCCATTAATAACTCATAGCTATCATAATAATCATTAATTACTACAAATTCTGTAGTATTTCACACCTAACCAAGATACCTTGTTCAATAACTGCTATTTTAATTGGAAATGGGGACAAGAAGTAGATCAGAGTGGAATTTACATACTGCAATGCTGCAGTTTTGATATTCAGTGTGTGAGTGAGAGGCAACCGGATGAAGAGATGCCTGGTTAGGGTCTTGGTTCCAGATCACTTCCTCAATCCAGCTCCTTTTGACTCAGAGCGACCAAGAATCTGTTGTTAGATAGTCAGTCTGGGTTCTTCCTTCAGGGTGCACTCTTCAACTGATCTTAAACTTGCAAACACAAATACACTTCATGATAACTGCAGGCTTCCTCACCTTTACTCAGTGGCTCCTGACATTGAACCTGAAGTGCAGAGCTCAGTCTGCCTTCCTGTCTTCTCTCTGACCTTTCCAGTGTTTCCATCACATCCAGCCTAGTCCTTTCCCAGAGCTGCCCCTTTACTTATGCTTTGGAAACTTCTCACCTTGTCTTCTGAATCTCTCCATGGCCATTGCAGGCACCATGTTCTCTGTAAAACTGCTCCACAGATCATATGTAGAACTTGCCATTGAAACCCATGATTTGACAGAGAGTAAACACTTCCTATTTTTCTGAGTCTACATTTGCTGTGGATTCTGTAAGATTTGCACTCTGAGGGCAGAGTCCATTCATCAGTTTTGAACTGCACATATAAGAAGGATGGTACATTTTAAAAACTATGTAAAAAAGCATATGTGAAGGATGGAAATATTTTTCAAACAGATCACAGTAGTTGCTATTTAAGAAAAGGACAACTCACATGCATTGAACACTCACATGCCAATTATTTTCATAATAATTAATTCAATCAATGTTACTTTTAATAAGTAACTATTGAGTATTTTCTGTATGTCAGGTAATATTCTAAATAAAATTTAAACTAAATGTAGACAATTTCAACCCTGTGGAGTTCACATTGTTCTATTAATCACTAGAGTAATAACTATAGTAATAAGAACATTCAAAACAATAATGTTTCATTTATTGAGTACTGCCTATATTTTTCAAGCATCTGTCTCCAAGTATTTTACAAAAGCCCTAAGAGGTGATTATTAAAATGATTTTATAAATGAGAAACCTTAAGCTTTGAGTGGGCAAGTCACTTTTGCATGGTCATTCCTTATTACATTAGTATGATTATAATAGATCCCAATAGTTTGACTTAAAAGCATTTGTGTTTGTTATCTCAAGATTGAATGTATTAAATGGAAAGAGTGAGGTTAGAGCATGTCCCTAAACAGTGACGTTTTGACCATAGTAATTTAAAATTTCTGCATAAGAGATGCAGTCCATATTATGCAGCCCTTGCCCTGGCCTGGCCTTTTGACTTGCTTTGTCAAACTGAATGGTGAGGAATGAGATTGTTGAGTTCTGGGATCTGGCACACAAGAGGCTGCAACTTCCACTTCTGCCCTCGGGAATGGTGCTGCCACTGTGTAAGAAGCTGAGACCAGACCACTAAATGATGATAGTGTGTGTGAATAAATAAAAGTCCAGTGCTGAGATCCTGGCAATTTGAATCAGATTACCATGGACACTTCTACTGTTCTAGCCATGGTCTTACTCCAACACATGGATAAGCCCAGGTTATTTTTCAAAATAGAAAATTAAGAGCAGAGTGGAATATTCATCTATCTGACCCAGGGTTTGGTCCACATTTCCCCCAATACTCCAGCACTCTATGCCTCACCTCTTTCCCAAGTGTAACAGTTTCATTGAATCAAAGGAGATGAAAACACTTCTAATAAAATCTGAATTATAAAGTGAAATGGAAACACAGTAAATTCCATTATAATTGATGCCCCTCTTTCACTGTCTTCGTAGTTTAAGATTTACTTCAGGTTTCTGAGAATGCAGCATTTTGAAGTAAATCTTAAAATTAAGACTGATTCTGAAGTCTACTTTTGTAAGACCTGCAAACAAACCATTTTTGCAGCTATTCTCTTATTTGGACATTCACTGGGCACCTACAATGTTCAGAATTGCAGATTGACAGAATGGTATGAAGCATAAGTAAGTTGATGTTCCCCTAGGGCAATTTCTGAGACCCAAATCTCATTCCTAGTGTCAGGGCACAGGTGCGTGCCCCCATGCTCAGAGGAGTGGTTTTTCCAGATGGCTCCATTTCTGTTGCCCTCCCTGCTGTGACTCTCAGCCTCAGCTCTGCTTTCACTTTGCTCCCCGGCTCCTCCTCCCCTGGCACACACTGCCTCTTCCCTCAATTTCCTCTCCTGGACCTCATTTTCTGCTGTTTTAACTTCCACATTTAGTTCTACACATGCTTCATCAATAAATCTCTCCCATTCATTTATCTCCCTGAGTGTCTCCCATTCCATTTTCATCACCCTCAATCTTGAGAAAGCTCCTCTTTTAGAGTGCTTTTTCAACTTCTGGTGGAAACTGTTAAAACTTTCTGGTTTTCTCCAATGGCATAATCCCCTCTGCCCCATTTACTCTCCCAACTCTTTCTCATTTCCAGCTTACTTTGCTCCAACCCCCAGCAGCAGGAACCTTGCTTATGTAACATATGAGCTGGGTATACGTCATACTTTTCAGCCTAGGACTCTGTCAGTCTCTCCTTCAAAGAAAAGGTGATTT
>CM053412.1:31671353-31686057 GCA_028644305.1 Xerus rutilus
GCGTGGTGGCGCAAGCCTGTAATCCCAGCACTTAGGGAGGCTGAGACAGGAGGATCACGAGTTCAAAGCCAGCCTCAGCAATGGCGAGGTGCTAAGCAACTCAGTGAGACCCTGTCTCTACATAAAACACAAAATAGGGCTGGGGATGTGGCTCAGTGGTCGAGTGCCCCTGAGTTCAATCCCCAGTACCAAAAAAAAAGAAAAGGTGATTTAAAAAACAAAACAAGAAAACACCAAAATATTGATATACCCAAAATTTGTCCAACAATGTTATTTTTATTTGTTTAAATTTAATTCATCTAACAATCAGTAATTCATCAAGCATCAAATATTATTTGACATCTTTGTGTATAAAGACACTGGTATGTGATGGGAAAGATGCTATAAACAAGAACTATCTATGCCTTCCAGGCACTTAACAGCTAAAAGGGACAAGAAAAACAGGACAATACAGTAGACAATAGAAGGCCTATATGTACTACTACTAACAACTAGCATGTTGAAAAGAAGCCATAGCATAAAATGATTAAATTAGCCACTAGGACCCTCCTTATATAACAAGAGGTCTACGCTTGGTTTGCAGTTAGTACATAAAATACATGAATATCTTCTTTGAAAAAATGAATTAGGGTAAGGTATCTCTTTCGCTATTTTTGAACACAGTTGCTCACCAGCACCCAGCATGGCAAGTTGGGGGGTTACCAGACTTCTGAAACCCAAGTTCCTTAGCCTGACCATTCCCTGCAGGGTAGGAATCACAGACTTTTATAAATTCTGCCTTTATGATGCTTTTGCAGTGGGCCCAAAGGGGAGCATCAAAAAATTGAGTTTCCACGGATCTGAAATAGAATGTAAATTACGGTGTTTTGGACATCTAAGTTTGTCCTCAGAACGAAGACACAGTTTCCTCTGAATCTCCTAGTCTATGCCAGAAAAACTTAAGAATCACCAATACAATGGAACCACCATATGACAGAGTTATCCCACTCCTTGGTATTTATACAAAAGATCTAAAATCAGCCTAGTATAGAGATACTGCCACATCGATGTTTATAACAGTGCAATTCACAATAGCCAAGTTATGGAACCAGCCCAGATGCCCATCAACAGATGAATGGATAAAGAAAATGTGTATATATATACACAATGGAGCTTTAATCAGTCATAAAGAAGAATGAAATTATGGCATTTGCTGGTAAATGAATGGAATTGGAGAACATCATGCTAAATGAAATAAGCCAGACCTGGAAAGTCAAGGGTGGAAACTTTTCTCTCCTAAGTAGAAGTTAGATTAATAAAGGATAAGAAAATCAGGCAGGAAATATCATGAAAATAGAAGAAAGTTCAGTGGAGTAAAGGAAAGAGATTGAGGAGGAGGGAGGAAGGAAGGGAAAATGGAGAAAAAGTGAAATGAAACTCACCAAACTATCCTATGTACATTTATGAGTATACCACAGTGAATTTCGCCTTAATGTATATTTATAATGCACTGTTTATTAAAAAACTATTAATAAACAGAAGAATGATGAGTTCAGTAAGAAATGGGAATGGGGGAGAAAGAAAGGGAGGAAAAGGGAAGTACTGGGGAGTGAATTGGAGCAAATTATATTCCATGCTTACATAATTATATCAAAATAAACCCCATGTTATGTATAACTATAATGCACTAACAAATAAGTTATTGAAAGAATCATCATTCCATACAAACACCCTGATAGCACCCTCTTTCTTAGAGTCAAGAGACTTATGTTTGCAATTTTACATTCGATTTTTTTAACTGTGAGTTGAATGACTTTCTTTAAGCTTCTTAAATGTTCTTTGTTCGTGTTACTTTGTTTTTGATCTTGTTGTTCTTGTTGCATTACAGAGTTCGGATATTCTTATAAGTTTAAACTTACAATGTCACCCTCTCATTTTGGCCACAGCCATGCAAATGTGCTCAAAAGCAAAAGTTCATAGCTTGTGAGATTTCACTATTTTTATACATCCTCAGAGCAGTTTCTGACTACAAAGCAAAAATATACATCTGGATGGTTCCCAGAAGTTTTTGCTGTCTCCTCCCAATTCTATCTACATACACTGTTCTCCCTTCATCTGCAGTCAAAGGCTTCCCTTTTAGAATTTCCTTTGACTCTGTGCCCAGGGGTGCAGTTGCTCACCACCTGCAGCTCTACGCTGAAGGTAAAGGGACCTGGAACTCATGAAGGTCATACAATTCCTTTCTTGTTCCTAGTTCACTTAGGTCATACTCTCTCTAGCTTCATTTCCAAGCAACACCATTATAGTCCTTTTTGATATAATCTTAATTTCCCTTTCACTTCTATTATATCCCTGCTTATTGTGGTTTAAATATTTGTCCCCTTTAAAACCCATGTGGAAAGTTATTGCCATTGTATTAGTGTTAGGAGAGGAGGCTTGATGGAAGGTGTTTTTATGTCACAAAGACCCTGCTTTTATGAATGGATTATGGCCATCATCACAAGAGTAGGTGAATTATCACAATAGTGAGTTGTTACAAAAGCAAGTCCAGCCCCTGTAACTCCTTCCACATAAGTGCTCTCTTGCCCTATCCTTCTTCCTCCTTGGGTTAAGATATCACAAGGCCCTCCCCTGATGCTGGTACCATGCTCTTGGAAATCTCAGCTATCAAAACTAGGAACAAAATACAACTCTGTTTTTTCATACATTACTAAGCGCCAGGTATTCTGTTATAGCAGCAAAAAATAGTCTAACATATTGGGCAAACCCAATCTAGTTGAGCCTGTCCTTTCACCTGTTTAGTAACTGTAACTAAGCAATGACTAGAAAATATTAAAGGAGGAAATATAAATTTTCAACACAAATTTGGGAAACTATTTGGCATTATTTTTAAACTGTCATCAGTAAACCAGCAATTTCATTCTTTGGTGAATAACTCAGAGATATTGCATATATACACAAAGAGATATGCATGAGAATAGCTATAGAGCACTTCTGGTAATAGCAAAAACAATGAAAATCTATACAGTGAGTAGAAATAAATGAATTACATCCCTAAGCAACCATATGGATGTTGCTAATAAATAATATGGAACAAAATTATGTCACCAAAGAACATTTAATACATTTTAAATCTCAAAGCCAGACAAATTAAGCAGGATTAGGTTTAGGTTATACATGTATATGGTAACAGTGTATATAAATACAACACACACACACACACACACACAGTATAGAGGTAGAATTCAAGAAGAGTGATTATTTCTTCAAGAAAGTAGAAGAAGGAAGAAAGTTATATTATTACTAATAAGATTTATTATATTTACTTCTTGGTTCCCATTTAACATATGACTACACACTTCATTTAGGTCCTCAATACTCTCCCAAAATCCTGTCACATTTCACCAGTAAATTGACTCTCCCACTTTTATGGTGAACTGAGAATTTTCTTTCTTATCTTTTCCACCAAACCTATACTACTTCTCCTCACTCTCAGCTATAAGAGGTTAGAAATTAATTCCAATATGGACAAATTTGAAATATTTTTAAGTCTTATATTTTAGTTTTTCTTCAGTTAATTATTTCCTCTTCGGATTCTAATACAGAAAAAATAAAGTTGACTTAAAAAATGGCTAATTCAGATTTGACTATTTCTGAGGATCAACAATTAGCAATGATGATTGTACCATTTCCCCCTCCCAGGTTTTAATCTATAAAGGGAATAGGCAAAAGAATAACTAGGCAAAGTAACATTAAAAGTCTCAACTGTTGTTTATGTCGTGCCTTGCATGGGTCTGCCGACGAGCTGGGATCCCAGGGAATGAAAGTACGGGGTCCTTAGGAAGGATGAAATGGGGTCCCACAGAACGAGGTATGGGGTGGACTCTTGCGGAGTCATTCACCCCAGACTCCGAGGATAGGTAAAACTGCTCTGCCAGAGCGAGACGCAAAGCCCGTTTATTCCAGGAAGTGGAACAGCTTATGAATGGTCTTCAGACCAATCATGGCCCCGAGGTTACAGCCAATGGGGTATCACTCCATGTCAGGTGCACAGTCCATCAGCATAGGGTGGGGAAAGGGAGAAGGGAGGTGCTGAAAGTATGTAGAGTGCTCCTACATATGCCTCTTTCTACTTTTATTTGAAAGGTCAATGGGGCCTGTGTGGTCCATAAACAGGCATGTTGGAGGGATCTGTGATACTCTTCTCATGGGAGAGAATCATTCTGCTGTATTTCAACGAGACTGTACCTGTCCTAGGTTGTGCCAATTTTTCACAGCATCTTACTCATCTTTGGCTAACAAGCCCATGTAAATGTGCCCTGAGATAAGTTCTCTCCTAAGAGAAGGGGTAATGGGGTTGGGTGGGGTTGGAAGAGAAGGGGGTTTGGGGTTAGTGTTGGCCGAAGCTGTGAAGCTTTGCATTTCCAGTGAAGATGGAATGGGCTATCTTCTTACTTGTTTTTGAGGGCTGCGATCCATAGGGTGGGAATTTTCTTGTGTTCCTGTGATTCTTTAATGATAT
This sequence comes from Xerus rutilus, assembly GCA_028644305.1. Taxonomy (NCBI): domain Eukaryota; kingdom Metazoa; phylum Chordata; class Mammalia; order Rodentia; family Sciuridae; genus Xerus; species Xerus rutilus. The sequence goes on from CM053412.1 coordinate 31,675,855, forward strand.
GAACTAAGAGAGCTTGTTTAGTTTCTAGTTTAGTTATTTGTCTTTTTATATATTTGACAAAGAGAAGGACCAGAAGAAGGCTTAGAACTCCAAGCCCTATGATAATCCAATTGGATGGGATCTAACAAAGCTGACAATTTATTCCATACCTTTTGAAGAATAGAAGTGTCAAAGACAACATTAGGCACATTTGGTTTAAGCATTCATGGAAGGGGCTTCTTTCTTCAGGTGGGGAGTTATGTTGTCTTCTCGAGAGAGGCTTGGACGAATATCCCTGGCTGGGATCCAAAGGGGTTTAGACTCTGTGGGGGGAAGACACAAGCGTAGCCTCACCCTTATGTGAGCAGGGGGTCTATGCCCTACCATTGAAGGCTCAAGGAGTCCTTCCATCGTACCGAGGGAAGGGGAGTAGGGAAGGTAAATAGACTCCAGTGTCAGATTGCTGCATTGAGGCCTTGTTTGTCAAAAGTGAGATAGTTAAAGGTAAATAATGCATCCAACAATCTCAAAGAAGGGTCTTTTTCAGTAGAATCAAATTTCTGAAGCATCTCCTTTAGAGTGCAATTGGTTCTTTTAATGACTGCTTGTCTCTGGGGGTTATAGGGAATCCCTTTGGTATGAGAAATTCCCCAGGAAGTTAAAAATTCCTTCAATCTGAGGGAGACATAGGCCGGGCCATTGTCTGTTTTAATTGACCATGGGGCACCCATGAATAGCATTGCTTGCTTCAGAGCCTTAATCACATGGGCTGCTTTTTTCCTTGTGAGGGCAGTAGCATACACAAGGGAGGAATAGGTGTCAATTATCACATATACAAATTTAAGTTTCCCGAAGGTAGGGATATGAGTGACATCCATCTGCCAGAGGGAGTTGGGTGTCAATCCACAGGGGTTGACTCCCTGTGGTTGGAGTTGGCTCAGTGGTAACAATGGGCCACAAGAGCAGCATGTATGAATCAGATGTTTGCACTGTTGAATTGGAATTTCAGGCAGTAGGCAATGAAGACTATCTGCTGAGAGGTAAAACCTCTTGTGTAAGGCTCTATATAGCTTGTTCTAGAGTGGACATCATGACTTTAGGCTAACTTACAAGTTAGAGGCATTCCCTTCTGATAGGAAGCCAGGCAACCTGGAATGGGAGTGAACGTGCATAACATACTATGGTGGTTGTGTTACATCTAGTACAGCCTTCAGGGTAGCCATAGGCTGATCTACAGGACAGTCTCCAGGCCTAAATGTGGAATAAGCAATATGCCCAGGTTTATTGCATCCTCAACAGATAAGGACTTGAGAGTGGCCCATGAAGGCTGAAGAAATGTTGGGAGTTAAGCAGGACTTGAAAGCCATTGTGAGGGCTGAAACTGAGTTGTTAGGGGTGGAAACTTCCTTAGTGGCAGAAACCCATTTATTAAGGTCCTCAAGTCTAACTGGGGCAATTGCTGCTTTAGAAGTGGAATTGGTGCCTTGACCCCCGGGCCCAATGGCATGACCCACCCGTAGTGCACTGGGGACAGTTCACCCCACCTCTGGCACCCCCCACCCCCACAGTGTTCCCCCTTGCCAGGGTGGCAGAGGAGGGAGGAGAGAAGATCTGGGGGGGTGGGGTAGTGGTCAGTTGCACTGTGGGAGCTGCGGCCTAGCCCCCTAAGGAGACCCTGGCATGCCCCTCGGAGGAGTGGCCCCTTGTGGGGGACCCCTGTAGGGTTGGGTGCCAGGAGGGGGGAAAGCAAAGCGACAGGTTGTGCTCCCTTGGCCCTGGCATTCATGGGCGGCAACGACCCTGGGCCACATGCAGGGCTGGGCAGCTCATTGGAGGCAGGGAGCATGTGGCCTACCAGGTAGCACCGATCCCAGCAACATTGGGCCCACATGGGCGGTGGCAGTCAGAGGCCTCTCAAGAGAGGGAGAGTAGTGGGGAGACATGGAATCGGCCCATGCAGATGGGCCCCCAGCAGGAGAAGTTTCCCGAAAGTAGGAAGAAACGCTAGCGAAAGGAAACCGAAAGCAAAGAGGACAGAAAAAAATGCACAAAGACAAACAGACACAGGGAACAATCACAAAAAGACTGGTGTTACCTTCACCAGCAAGACAAGAAAGACGGGAGACCACCAGGAATTCACTTACAAAGGGGTCAAGCAGGCCCTCCATAGGGCATGTAGGCACCAAAATGTTGTTTATGTCGTGTCTTGGGTGGGTCTGTCAATGAACTGGGGTCCCCCGGGACAAAAGTAAGGGATCCTTAGGAAGGACAAAATGGGGTCCCGCGGGACGAGGTATGGGATGGACGGTGGTGGAGTCACTCACTCCAGACTCCAAAGATAGGTAAAATTGCTCTGCCGGAGCTAGACGCAGAACCCATTTATTCCAGGAAGTGGAACAGCTTAGAAACGGTCCTCGGACCAGTCATGGCCCTGAAGTTACAGCCAATGGGGTACCGCTCTGTGGCTCTGTGTCAGGCGTGCTGTCCATCAGCATAGGGTGGGAAAAGGGGAAGGGGAGGCGCTGAAGGTATGCAGAGTGCTCCTACACTCAACTTTATTAGTGATTTGGGAACAATGATTAATAAATAGAGTTTTGAGTAAAATATGCTCAGAGAAACAGTGGAGGTTTGAGGAACCAAACAGATCATATGCAATTAACTACAAACTGGTCCGTTAAGTCTACATGCGACTCCTCTATTGACCAATTGGAATGGAGAGGCTGTGAATTATTCTTTCCTTCAGTGGAGAATATTCCATAAGGAAAAAGGAAGCACAAAAGAGCCCACCACCCGAATAACCAGTCCAGCAAGCAGGTATCTTCCAAACTCAGGGTGAAATTTGAATTATTTTCATCAGGTTCCAGTGGGCATGTGATTCTGACCACCTAACTGGTTGCTCATCTCTATATGGAGAGAGGCTAGGGGGACTAGAAAGAGAAGTACAATAGTTACTCCTCCAGTTTTTCCAAAATGAAGAAAAGTTGTCATGAAGTCCCTCATCTGTAGTCCAGGGAAGAACACTGGTATAAATAAAGAAACTCTTTTACCAGCCACATCATTTTTTATTTGTTAAGTAATAGTTTGTTAATTGTATTGTTTGTCCTAAGGTCTTAGAGCTCCTCTTAAGAATATTGATATTTATAAACCTGGAGACCCTGATAATATTTTTGGACTTTCAAACATTTTAGTCATAAATGACTTGTTCATCTATTGTTCTCTACATTGGTAAAAACCACAGACGTCATCTGCATGTCCAGAGCAGAATATAAAGATGGATTATTAAATGGAGAATGGAATTCTCCAATGTGGTTTTGTTTAATTTCATCACCTCCTATTTTACTAATTCCTTTATGTGAATGGGTTTTCTGTGTTTTCCTCTTCCTTCTTAATGGGAGAAATGAACAGTTCTAATTAAAGAGTATAACTCATTTCATCCCAGTTAACTGAGGTTTTCCTGGAAGACAACAAGTACCCCACCCTCCGTAAGTACACAAATACATTCCCCAACATTGTTAATAATAAGGAAAGGGCTTTGGAGCCTCTCAGCCAAACCATATGTGAATTGCATTTGAGAAATGAACATAACTCATGTACAATTCTTTCACCCAGCAGGGCTTGGACTCCTATGACATAGCAACTTGGTTTTCATTTTTATTTTTTGGTATTTTTGTCATTGCTGTTGTAGTTATTTATATATTTTGTAATTTTTGCTGTTGTTGTTGCATTTGACATAACTTCAGACAGGAAGGGAGGAAATAAAAGGCAGCAAATGGAGTTCATCCATTTAGTACACATTTGTTGAAGCACCTATTATGTCTAAGGCAATTTGATGACTGGGGGTGGAGGAGGATGGAGATATGAAAACATGTCAAAGACACACCCTGCCTTGAGGAAACCTAAATCCTAGGCTGTAATATAAACATTGCCAAAGCCCTACAAAAGGATGGACTGAGATAAGTGTCCTTGAGGAAGATTTCTAATTTTTTAAATTTATTGGTTCTTCTTATCTACGTAATATAGTAGAATCCATTTTGATATAACTATACAAGCATGGGATATATCTTATTCTAGTTAGAGTCCCATTCTTATGGATGTACATGGTAGTGGGATTCAATGTGTTGTTTTCTTATATGTACATAGGAAAACTGTCAGATTCACACCACAGTCGTTCTCTTGCTTGTCCCCCATCCTTTCTGTCCATTCTCCATTGTATAATATACTGCATTTCTACTCTTCCCCTCACCCCACCCCCACCCTTATTGTGGGTTAGCTTCCACTTATCAGAGAAAACAGTCACCCTTTGTTTTTTGGGGACTGGCTTACTTTACTCAGCATGGTAGTCTCCAGATCCATCCATTTGCTGGCAAATGTCATAAAGTCATTCTCCTTTATGGCTGAGTAATACTCCATTGTGTATATATACACCAAATTTTATTATCATTCATCTATTGAAGGGCACCTAAGTGGGTTCCATAGTTAGCTATTGTGAATTGAACTACAATAAACATTGATGTGGCTGCATCACTATAGTATGCTGATTTAAACTCCTTTGGATATGTACCAAGGAGTATGATAACTGGATCAAATGGTGGTTCCATTCCAAATTTTTTGAGAGATCTCCATAATGCTTGTGGAAAAGATTTCAAGGATGAGAGAGAGAATTTTCAAGTAGACCACTAGTCATTTACATCTCAACATAAAACTGTCATTCCCACCCTAACCCAATTACTCTGCTTAGAAGAGATTTAGGGATAAAGTGGTGTTTAAATTACATTGTGACTATGTCATAGGATTGTGCTGAGATATAGTAGCTAAATAAATAGATAGGCAATAGTAATTCCAATAATAAGAAGAGATTGAGTTAAAAGACCTAGAGAAACAAAAGAATTCACTACAGAAGCCAGACTGAGGGGACCTGCATGTGGAAATATAACTTAGATTAGGATCCTCACTAAAAATAAAAATATATATAGGCAAGAATGTGCATTATCATCTCAGATTTACAGTTTGTGACATTGAAAGCAAAACAGCACAACAAATATGTGAATGTAATTGGCTTTGCAGTTATTGAGAGGGGACGGGGGCACTTCAGGTGGGCTGCTATAATGAGCTAAATTTGTGATTCTGCAAAGGCAGATATTCTCAATGGGTGAAATTTCATAAAAGCACTTGCTCACTAGTTTACAGCCAATTAGAAATAAGAAATAAAGCTTGATTGTTGACTTCTTTGTGTCCAATTAGAGTTGAAAGATTAGAATGTATTAGGGTGATGGTACTACAGTTTTTAAAAGCATTAGTATAAACTTTGCTCAGACTTCATTTTATTTTGACTATAAAAAATAACAAGCTAAGAAAAAAATTACAAAACTTAAGCTTTGTTACCTCTCTCCTAAGCATGCCTAGAACTATTTTCAGTAACAGGATATTCTAGGATGAAACTGCATGTTCCCATTAGTCCTTCAAAGCTATTAATGGCTACCAAGCCTGGGGACAAAATCAGGAATTGTCCAAGTGTGTCTTTCATGCTGGGTATGTTGTACATGTTTTATTTGGTAATAAGGAGGAGGAAGTATTCCATGGTGAGAAAGGGAGTGAAACACACACACACACACACACCACACATAGTTTGTCCCATGATCCCAGATGCAGTACACCTATAAATTGAGCAATAAATATGCCACTTAAGGCAACTTTGAGATAATATTTGGATATTTATTAAGATTGCAGAACTGAAAACTTGGGACATAATGGGTTAAATCAGAATTTAACAAGAACTTAGCCTGTGGGCAATTAGAGCTTCACAGGGCAACTGCTGGTTTTGAAATGTCTGGAGTGGTTTATAGAGTCTGAAGGAGCTCATCACTGCTAGCCTTGACTTGGTTCCTGTCATTCAAAACACTGGGCATTTAAGTACCTCACCTTTAATGGGTTCCCAATTCACGTACACTGGGTGACTGCATGAATGAATGTATGAATGAATAATAAAAAGCAAAGTACTGGGACCTAATCAAGCAGGTAATAAGGCTACATGAAAACTCTGCCTTTTGTTTATGGTCTATTTCATGTGGAAGAATCTTTTCTTTCCTGATGAGTTTTTGGACTCAGAGGAAGAATATGAATTCATTGGGTCTGTGCCCCTTCCCCAAGGATCTTCCTAGGAAATGCAGGTGATTCATAGTTTGTAAAAGAAATAAAAAGAAAAAAAAAGTTTTAAAGGTACCAAATTTGGTGGAAATGGTCTATCCCCCCTTCCCTGCTTTTGTGGAGTTCTCTGTAAAGCTCTCTCTATAAGGCACTAGGTTGCGGGCAGGTTTTCAATAGTGGAATAAATTAGAAGTGATCACACAGGATGAGGTATGTGTTTCCAGGGTGGTATTCTTGAAAATGCAATATGCTATGTTGAATAATATTTAAAGAGAAGAAAATATGAAAGGTAGAAAAAAGGAAGTGCAATTAGTCCCCTATGAAGCAAAAGAAAGACATGAGGCTGCAATTGTAAAAACAATCCATTCCCCTCTCTTTCTCTCACTGTCTGGGAAATTGCAGTGACTTCTGGGACATGGTGGGTACCAGCAGTAATGATTGAGACATTTCCCAGAATCAGTATTAACTCAACAGCTAAACTCTTATGGTCCAAGATGCCATAGTGTACTAGGAACCCTAAGCCTGGAAACTCACTATCCAGCACACATTCATTAGTGGGAGAAGCTGATGTTTCTCTACCTGCTCTAGATTTGCTCCAAAAAGCTCTAGTATAAATCTTCTATAGTCAAAATACAGATTGCGATAGCTTTCTTTTGTCCGGTACTTCTTCTGTGTGAACAATCATTTCTAGGGCTTTAGAAAAGACAAGGTCCAAATGGCCCTAGTGTCAAAGGTAAAAATATCCTCCAGTCCCCAAGCCACAGAATGGAAAATGGATTGTTATTTGAAAAAGAAACTTACAACTGTACTCTCTGATGACTTCCACACAACCCTGTCACTAAATCATAAGAGCAGGGAGTCTTCTGTTTCATCTTCATTTTCTAATCTGGGAATAATTGAACTCTAAGGAGGTGAATGACTCACTGAGACTTAGAGTCCTCCTGGCTCTAGTTTTTATAACTTCATATCTCTTATAAGCTAATACATCTTCATGCCATAACATTAAAAATAGTAATAACCTATTGTTCTGGTATCAATCTTAGGACAATTCAGAACTTTAATAATAGAAATAAAAATCTGGAATTCAATAGAACAACAATTCATTGATTTCAATAGCAATTGCTGAAATCAGGCAACATACCTAGACACTTGACAGACACCTGGGCATTGTTTATGACCTGTTGACACTCACTTTATGACTGAAATATTCAAAGGTAACATTTAACCATCTAAGACCAAAGCAGATTAGCATCATCAGATTAAAAGGAAAAGTCAGCTCAATGAAAACACACTCAAAACAATAATCTGGGAATAAGAAAAAAAGTAGAAAATTCTAGAAATTTTACAAGCACTCAAAAAGTGCAACTCTGTGATCAATAATTCTTGAAGCAAAATGCAAGCTATATGAAATAGAGGACAATACTTGTTTTAAAAGATGCAAACTGTGCTCTAAGACGTCAGAGAAATAAAATGGATTTCCACAATGTAATCATGAAAAACATAAAACTATTTAAAAATTCTGATGTTAGGTTTTAACAAAATAAATTTAAATATAAGCATTTTTGACAAATGGTGCTTATACATAATAGATATTTCCATAATGATGATTTATCAAAAGGTATTAATACACAGTTTATGTCATTGCATGCATGTAATATATGTATAATATGTGTATTCCTTTTTTAATTGTCATTCTCCTTTGTACCTTTCTGGGCTCAATTTTACTTAAATGTTTCCCATACATTTATTCTTGGTTTAATTATGAATCCTCTATCATCTTCATTTGTGGATAGACCTCTTTGGATACTGGTGATCCTGAAAAATTAGAGAAAAACTATCTAAGCCCTGCTGTTTCACTTATTATCCCTTAACTTTTCCAAGTTATTAACTGAGTTCATTCCAAAGACAAGATGTCATCAGATGTGAAGGAAGGATGACATGATGGCATTTCTAGTTCAGAAGACAATGAAAGGTTTCAAGTGGGCAGAGACTTATTGGAATGGAGTTTGCATGGTTAGGTGAGTCAGAAAAAGGACCAGCCCTGCCCTGGGGAAGTCCAGAGGCAACTATGCAGAGCTAAGTTGGAAGGAGTTAAAGTTGAAGGAAGGATGAAAGTCAGGAGTTTATTATTAGGATAAATCAGAGTTTAATGAGATGCCTCTGCACTCTCCAAGTTGTGAAAATTTTGGCCTGGGGACTATGAAGAGAGTGAGAGGTGTGCCATGAACTCATGGACAGTGGTGTGCAATTCCACAAAATCTCTGTTTTAGTTTCTTCTCTTCCACCATACAATCTAAAATCCATAACTGGAAAACAGGTGCTATCTACACATTCCCCCTCAGCACCTCTTGCCAAAGGGCACATTTTTGAGAGATAATTGCCCATGGTTGAGATCAGTCTTGAGATACAGGAGAAGATCAATTGGAGCCAAAGTTATGAGACATCCTTTTCCTACCCTTCTCCCAATGCTCCCTATCCCCAAGATTTTAAAGACATTATGTCATTCAAACAGTGACTTTGATATTCTGAGTTCACTGGTCTGAGGTAACTGTAGAATTGTTGCCCTAAGTACTTGAAGGCCCTGGGTGGTGGTGCACACAGAAGCCCTGATCTGAACAGACTATTTCAACTCTTTCCAGCTGCAGTGGCTCAAGTCTAATCCCACCAACTCAGGAGACTGAGGCAGAAGGATACCAAATATGAGGCCAGTCTCAGCAACTTAGCAAGAACCTCAGAAACTTAGCAAGACACTGTTTCAAAGTAAAAAATAAAGGGAACTGGGGATGTTACTCAGTGATAAAGCACCCCTGGGTTTAAAAAAAAAAAGGCCAACTCCTATTTTAGGTTTGGTTGATTTTAGACCTCTGATATGACTTAATGCCATTTTTAAAAAAAATTTTTTTAGTTGTAGTTGTCTATGGACCTTTATTTTGTTTATTTATTTTTATTTGGTGCTGAGGATCAAACCCAGTGCTTCACATAGGCTAGGCAAGCACTTTACCACTGAGCTACATCCCCAGCCCCTTACTGCCACTTTGGGTAGAGAAGTTTTAGAAAAAAAGCTTGCTGAGGACAGTAGTTATACAAGATAAAGTGTGTTTAATTACAGAATTTTAGATTCTTTGGCTACATGGAAGCCAGAAGCTTTTGAATCATTATTATCATTCCTTCCATGCCCACATTCTTTCAGTTCAAATATCAAATATCTTTCAGTTCTAATATCCTATAGAAAGCTTTCCCTTATTTCTAAATCCATTTTAGATGTCCCTCCTTTATGTTCCATATTACAGTAGCTATCTCATCTTTGTACAGTTGACCAAGTGCTAGTCACTATGTGTATTTTCCACTAAGTGCAAGATTTGGGGGGATAGAAACTACATCTCACACATGGTGGATTCCTAGCTCCTATAGCATGCAATATATATTTGTTAAATGAATAGATCTAAATGAAATTATTTCCATGTCATCCTGTTCTCTCTATGCATCCAGCCATTTGATCCTGTCCCTAATTCTGCCATTTTATTAAGACTGTGGATGATGACACACGTTACCATCGTCATGTAACCATGTAACAAATTGCAGGCTGTTCCCAATCTACCTCTTCCTCAAGTACCAATGCCACTACCACCACTTACATTGCTCCATGTCTGACTGCTTCAGGCCAAAATGATTCCCCCTTCTCTGACTTACAATGCTCAGTATTCAAAATTTATAGAAATAACTTCACATCACATACATTCTTGTGTATGTTGTCTGTGGTTCTGGTCTCTGAATGCCTCACCTATATTTCCATGTCTCACTTTCCCCCCTTTTTATTCTTATTGCTCATCTAAGCACTGAGCTGGGCACAAAGACCATCCCCAAACAGTCCTGACAGTCATGAAGTTATCCTAATCTAAAGAAAAACATAAATGCTAACAGGAACTAGACAGGGATGCTCTCTCTCACCACTGCTATTCAACATAGTCCTTGAAACACTAGCCAGAGCAATTAGACAGACAAAAGAAATTAAAGGGATACAAATCGGAAAAGAGGATCTCAAACTATCATTATTTGCAGACGATATGATTCTATACTTAG
>CM053412.1:31686557-31748962 GCA_028644305.1 Xerus rutilus
ATTATGGCATTTGCAGGTAAATGGATGGAGTTGGAGAATATCATGCTAAGTGAATTAAGCCAATCTCAGAAAACCAAATGCCGAATGTACTCGTTGATAAGTGGATGCTGATCCATATTGTGGGGAAGGACATGGGAACAATGGTGGATCTCTGTTCACAGGGGTGTAAGGGAGGAGGCAGCATGGGGACAGCAAGGGTGGTGGAATATGATGGACATCATAGCCCTAACTTTATGTATGACTGCATATATGTTGTGATTCTATACAACTTATAACTAGAGAATTGATATGTTATCCTCTATCTATGTACAATGAATCATTTACACAGTTAACATGTAAGCCTAAATAAAATTAAAAAATAAATAAAAAATAAATAAATAAAAATAAGTGATGGACAAATGGCAAAAATAAAAATTGCTACTAACTCTGGTACTAGATGTGCTCTGTGACTGTGCTGATCATTCACCCACCAGTTACTATGATTTGCTAATACCCCACTGTGTGTCATGTACTTTTCTGCATTAAAATATAGTCTTTTAAAAAGCCAAAAAAATAAAAAAAATAAATGCTAAGGGCAAACTTTTCCTCTATGGAGCTCTACCTGGGTTTTCATTGGCCAATTCCTGGTGATGAATACAGCTGCCCGGCAATGGTTGCAGGAAGAGATGGAGGGTAATTGGTAGAGGCAGAACTGTCCCTTTGTTATTTTGTTATAAATAAACTCCCACCGTGGAAACTTGTTAACCCCAGTCCTTGCCTTCACATCTACTTATATGCAAGACCTCCCTCGACAAATCAATCTTTACACTGCAGTGGCACTCTCTTGACAAGATATGTTTGGCTTAGCCACTGTTGATATTTGTTCTTGAAATCTCAGTTGTGTGGCGTGGTATACTCTGAGAGCAGAAATGGAGATGCTTAGTTTATATGCACAGAGGACGGGCAAGATGCAAACAGAAAGAGACGGTCCACAGCAGGACAGCCTGAGTGGCGGGAGCCTAGCAGCACTTAATACTGTGTGATGTATTGAATCTATGAAACGCCCGTTCAATAGCTAGTCAAAGTAAATTCAGAAGGACACAGGAAAGGGATTTGTTTTTTCATCATTGTAAAATGTTCGTTATTTCTTATGCTATTGGTCATGGTCAAGTGATGCCCTTTTGAGGTCCTGTTGTTCTTAGACTCCTAAATAGCAGAATTAGGTAAGGTTTGCTGAAAAAAATATAGATATAAATATAGATATAGAAAGAGACATATATATATATAAACATATATAAAGATATATAGATATATAATTTTTTCCAAGTACCTAGAGAGTCAAGGCTTTATTGGTACTTTGGGATTTTTTTTATTATTATTATTTTGCTGGATTTTATTCTCTGAAAAGAATGAGTTCAAGAGCTTGACACTGCCCCTCGTTAAATTATTTGATCTCTTCTCTTGCAGTGTGTAACTTCATTGGAAAATTTCCCAAGTTTGACTGAGATCACTTATGTACATGTCTGTTTTGCTCAGTCACACAGCATTTTCAACAGGGACTGTATCTTGTTCCTTTATGGTTCCCAGTAGAGTGGCCCAGTGCCGAGCATGCAGGAAAAGCTGATGAAATGTTGGCTGAACAAGAAATCTTAATATCTGTGAAATATTGTCTATGGAAAGAGAGGAAACAAAAAGGTAAACAAAAGCTATTTTGAGCCAAGTTAAGAGAAATGCAGCTGCTATTAGATTATTAATTAAATTTTAATTTTCCTGAAGGAGTCTCCAGAGATAGGTGCTGTTTGTGTATTTTACCCTAGGCAAGGCTACACTGAAAACACTTTCTTGGGGCCTGGTTTTATGCTAGATGGCATGGGAGGACAATTGAACCAATAAAGCATGGCCTGTGCCAACAAGAATGGTGGGCACCCTCTTCGGAGACAAGGCCCAAGCCAGGGCCCCAAAGCATGTGGTGGAGTATGTGAGTGACCTGATGGAGAAGTGGAAGCGACGTAAATTAAAAGAGGTCAGAATAGGACAAAATCCCATGAGCTAGTGTAATTAAAGCACCAGGAGGAGGTAAAAATGCATTGCATTGAAGTTCTCATTGATAAACAACATGTGGATAAGCATAAATTGAATCATGCTGCTATTTTATAGAAAAGCAGGATGAAAATTAGATACTATTTTTTAGATAGGAAATACTCTTCAGTGATTTCAAAGAATGCTCAGATCATCAGGGTTTTCTTAGATTTGTCAGTAAACAAACTTGTCTTAAGAAAGACAGCTTAGTATTCTGTTAAGGAGAAGTGTGCTGAGTGTAGAGATCTTGGTGGTAACCCTCAAATCAGCTGTGAGCTGTGTGACTATGATAAAGTTAATTAACCTCTCTGGACCCTACTTTTCTCTTTTAAAATGTTGGCATCAGGGAAAATCCGCCCAGAATTCACTTTAGGGCTTGGCGAGTTTTGAATCATGAAAGAAAAATCACCTCTATAGGCGCAAGAAGTCACCCCATCCTTCAGCCTTTACCAAACCAAAGCTCTTATGAAAAGTGAGAGATCAGCATAGTTTCTGTTCTTCTGCAGACATACTGATATTTGAGGCATCCAGGACTCTGTCCCTCACCACTCAATTTTTATTTGTTTGGTATTCAGATATTCTTAGAAAACCTGTAAGCATTCATGTGTGCACATTTTAACATGGAGAATGAAATTCACCGTGAGTAGAAATTTGCGTGTGGTACAGTGTTAGAAAGGGGATGTCACAAGAATGTGGATGGATGAGTACGACATCAATTCCATTTTTCCATCAGCCTTTCAACTTGGAAGGTCACCAAGCTGACATGAGTGGGAGCAAGTGAAGATCCTGCTGTAGAAATCTGCAATAAATGCACATCCAATGGAAAGTGGAAACTTCAGAATAAGCCAAAAGAAATGCAGAACAATGTGTATTTATAGATAGCTCTAAAATACGTGGATGCATCACACCTGTTCCAAGATGAAAAAAAAATAGAAAAGGTAAAATAGAAAATGAGAAGGGAACCTAGATGGAAAACCTCTGGAAATCATCTCCCATAGATTCAAGAGGTTGGCTTTCTCAATAGGATGCAAAAACCCATGGTCTCTTCTAAAAGGGGCAGATGTCTACCTGGCTAAGATGCAAATCTACAAAATAAAAATAAGGAATGATTAATGAGATAATTCAGGTACACAGGTGATAAAAAAATTAAGAAGCATAGCAGAGTGTGTATAAAATAATTGACTTTAACCAGCAAGATATTCCATCACTGATTTGAGCCAAACTTGAGAAAATGTCCTAGACAGCAGAGTTGAGCATCTCGAAACAGATCATAATGTATATAGAGAATCCAAACTGGGTCAGAAATGAATAAATAGAAGATATTTCCAAAGAAGAAGGAAGAACAAGGTATGCTGAAGAAAGTATGGAAGATAAACTGGAAGGTAAGTCTTTCTTTAGCTCTAGAAAGTGAGGTACAGATTTAAAAACCCACAGGTTTTAGAACAAAATCAATGAGGAAAAAAAATTACACTTAGATTCACATATGGCAAATTCCCTTGTGCTTGCACAACTAAGAAAAACTAAGAAAAGAAGTACACAGCATTTAAAGACATAAAGATTATATTGCCATCTAAACGCTTGTTGGCAAAGTAAAATATTGAGGTGGGGAATTAGATACTATGGAGAAAAACATTGTGAGGATCAAGAATTTTACACATGACCAAGTTGTCTACCATTTTTAAAGGTCCTCTTAGAAATTCCTTGCAGATTAACAAAAAAAAAAAAAGAAATAATTTGAATATAATAAATCTCACTATGATAAAAAGGAAAAAAGAGAAAACATCATGAAGACATTTAAGTGAAATTAAGGCAAGGATTGTTGCAAATGGTTTTAAATTAGAACCCAAATATTAATAATTTCTCTAGAAACAAGATAGTATAAAAAGGATGATATAGTGATGATTGGTGCATTCATTTGTCTATTGGACTGCTATAACAAAATACCAACTCAGTGACTTAAATGATAGAACTGTATTTTCTCACATTTTGAGGGCTGGAAGTCTGAGATCAGGAGTCAGCATGGCTGGATCTGGCTGAGACCTCTCTTCCTAACATCCACCTGGCTGGCCTTTCTTGCTTAGCCTTCACATGGCCTTTCCTCAGTGGCTGTGTGCTTCCCCTACACTTACTAATCTTACTGTAGTAGGACCTTATCCTTCTGATGTCATTTAACCTTAATTACCTCCTAACAGACTTATCTCCACATACAATTACATTGAGAGTTAGAGCTTCAACATATGAATTTGGTGGGGATACAATTCAATCAATAGCAGTTTAAAATCATTCTATAAAATAAAATTGAGTGAGAATATCAAACGTACATTGCACTTCATAACATCACAAGGGTGAGTTACAGAGGTAGTTTTCTTTTAAGACTGAAATTTAGAGAGATGTGAATTAAATAACAATTTTGAAAACAGTAAAAGTAACTATTAGTCATGAACAAAAGAACATTACAAAATAAGTCAGAATGAAAAACAAATAAACAAAAATTAGTGCATATAGGAAAAGTTAGGTAGACAGAGAAATAGACTGAATTACCAGGAAAATACAATGAATGCAAATGTAGAACAACTATACAATTTTAATCCTAATGCAGATTTGCTTTCATGTAAAATATGAGTCTGTATATATTTTGAAAAAATTATATAATACCTGTAGAAAATACTTCAATGTTAAAAAGACAAGAAAATGCTTGAAATTAAAATGAGTAAAGCCGTTACACTTAAACAAAGTGAATACAAGGGCGATGATAATACATGAAACCTCAAAACCAGGAGATTGATACTTTCTATTCACTGTGAATAAAAATGCAATTCACAATGAAGACACACGTAAGGGGAGCTTAATATGCAGTATAACAGGGCCTTGACAAATATCAAACAATTTCAGACTATAATAAATATTTTACAGAAATTCAAGTTTTGGGAAAATTTAATAAAATGTACAATCTTTTCTAATTTCCTAATTTTTCCAATGGGTAAAATAATTAATATATATGAATATATATCTAAAAATTATAACATTTTCATAAAGTCTTCTCATATTTCACACACAAAGAGAATATAACAACTTTTACAACATACTGAACACTTGACAAAATTGATCATGACAAAAGTGTTATGATGTTATTTTTTTTATTGGATAAAAATATAAAAATGACAATATGATAGTTACAATGACCACTAGTATTCATTCAGTTAGTGATTTGCCAGGAAGTATGCTAAATGCTTCATGTGCATTAACATTTTTTATAACTAATAATAATGCTGTGAAATTTATGTGATTATTTCTTCATTTTACATATGAGAAAATTTAAGCTTATAATATATATCCTTTCCAATGTTGCATGGCCAGGCAGATGTCAAATTCAGGGGTTCTCTAACATTAATGTGCATCTAAGTCCTACGGTGTGTTCCTGATCCCCATTCCCATAGCGTCTCATTCAGGAAGATTGGCCCTATAACTGGCATTTCTAATAGTTGCCAGTTGATGCTGATGCTGCTGACCCAGGACCCTGCACCTTGTGAAGCATGGTGCCAGGTGATGCTAAGGACAGTATCTTTATTTACTGTACTGCTTTGGAAAAGGAGAAATTGTTGAGGCAGGTTCTGAAAAAATGCAATAAATTTAGAAATTTATAATTAGCAAAGCTAAAAAAAAACAGTGCTTGGAAATTTAATTAAAAATAAAAAGCAATCATTCCCAAGTTAATCAATTTAATGCATTTCCAATTAAAATTCCAATTGGATTTTTTTCTTTGAACTTGACAAAATGATTCTAAACTCCGTGTGGATGAATAATAGAAAATAATAGCCAAGACAAATTAGAAAAAGAAGAGTATTTTGGGGTGACTTGCTTCACCATATTATAAAACATTACAGAGTTCCATACATGATTGCATACCCAGCAGGTTCTCATTTCACATTGCTGTAAAGTCTGCATTGAAACACTGAAATGAAAGCTTTGAGGTATGACAAGGAATAAGCAGATAATAATGAAGAGGGTGGGCAGCACCAAGGAGAAGAGAGTGCAGGAACTTAAGGAAGATGAAAGTGAACAGAAATGTGTCAACAAATAAAATCAGAGGAATGAATGGAAGAGTCCAGTGAGGGCTGAACAGTGTGGAACCAGGTTGCCTTTTAAGCATTCTGAATGGAGGTGCTCTGAACTCTGCATTCATCAGCTTTTCATTACTCTGACCAAGATACATAACAAGAATAACTTTGCAGAGGAAAATTTATTTGGGGCTCACAGTTTCAGAGATTTAAGTCTGTGGTCAACCAATTTCATTGCTCTGGGTCTGAGGTGAGAAAGAACATCGTGGAGGAAGGACATGGAGGAAGACGGCTGTTCTGTTCATGGCAGCCAACAAGCAAAGAGAGAGTGTGAGGTTCCAGGGATAAAATACAATCCTCCAGGCTCACCCCCAACAACCAACTTCCTCTACTTACCCCCACTTGCCTACAGTTATAATACAGTATCCTTTCCAATTATTAATCTATCAAATAGATTAATCCACTGATGATGTCACATCTTTCATAACCTAATCATGTCACATCTGAACATTGTGCATATAGCACATTCCCAACACAGAAGATTTTAGGGGATGCTTTGTATCTAAACCATAACAGGCTTGGTGAAGGCTCAGTTGCCAGATAGCAGGTGCGAGAACTGGAACTGACAACCAAAGGGATGACTGAAGTTCTGTCCATCAAGCAAATGAACCAGGTGACATATGCACCTCTACCTCTTTCTCTTATTTTCCTAGTGTCTGTTCTTGAATCAGTGCAAAGGCAGCCTGATATTTATTCTCAGAAAACAACAACAGAACATTGTTCTCAACTAAAATGAAGTGAGTGGTTGAAGATACTTAGGGTAGTGAGGTTGGGACTTGGGAGTTAATCATGGCTTACTCTGACACATGTGGATCTTCAAACTTAGAGTTGAATTACAACAAATTTGTCTGGAGAAACTGAATAGTCAAAGAGACAAAGTGTCCAATATTGTATGAGAGATTCCTCTAGAACTGCAAAAACCTGAAAGCACATTCTTACTCTAGGAAAATCAGAAAGTAAAGAAGGAAACTGGGCCCCCAATCCAGGAGACCTTCAAGACATACCATAGGATTACAACCTTGCATAGAGGTATACCAAATACCCAGGTCAGGGCACAAGAAAATGGGCCTCCAGAAGCAAAGGCAAGTGAGAAAAAAATGGCAATTGATAGAATAACTGATGCAGTGGCTATTTTTGTTTCTATGTGGTGACACTTAGAGAGAAATTATTTCAAGAGGGATGAACAAAATTCCACTAGAAATTCCCATTAAAGCAAATGCATTAAAAAAACACACACACACATGTAACCAGCACCTTGTTAGATGGCTATGCTACAGACAACTCTTACCAAAGTACCAGCAATACAACCAATCTCTATTCAGTAGTATAATCACAGTTACATAGCTGCTTTAGAGTAAGGGAAAGACTGAAGGAAGGTAGGAAATAAGAACCAAATTCCCACTCATGATAGCAGGATATTATTTGATAATGCAACTAAAAATAGTAAATGCGCATTCTCTAAGATTGTGAGATTATTAGATATATGCCTTAAAACAATTAAAACTAGTTGTCTCCAGATAGCAGTACTGGGGGATTGGGAATGATAGGCCAGGGAAAAGTGAATTTATTATAAATAGTTGTGTGTTTGTGTGTGTGTGTGTGTGTGCTGCTGGGGATAAAACCCAGGGCCCTGTGCATACCAGGTCAGTGTTCTATAACTGAGCTACATCCTGACATTATAAATATTACTTTTTAAACTGGGTTTTCTCCAACTATTCTTATTTCTTTAGGTTCTCATGCAAACTAAAAATGCCACTTGATTAAAAAATCAGGCTGTAATTTCATTCAAACAATGTTAATTTTTTAGCAATGTTAATGTTTTTAATTTAACTGAAGAAAAATTTTATGCTCATTATTGTGAGTAGACCTATTCACCAATGGTTTTCTGTCTTTTCAAGTCATCTATTATGTCTTTCAGAAAAAATTTTCTATTTATATTTCACCCATTGAATTGATGAAAATAGCATTAAAGCTGTTCAAATAGGTTTTATAATATAAACTGATCAGTTATTCTCAATAAAAGTTAAGCAACATGGTAGGTTAAACACACCCATTGATAGAAAAAGTAAAAACTGTTGGTATGGATGATAAGATAAATCCCATACCTCTGTTAAATTAAAAAAGAAACATCACTAACTTAGTGGTGTGGAACTGAGGAGAATAAAATATAGACAAAGGCAAATGAGACTAATATAAAGCATAAGATAGCAGATGTCTGTTGCTAATGGTGGGCAGGTTTGAATTCAAGACAAAGAGCTTTAAAGTAGACAGAATAAGGCACAATTTAATGGTTGAGTGATAAAGTCAAATGTACAGAAACTTAAGGGTTTTTACTCTCCCTATATACATGAGATTGAGCAAAACCCACTAGTAATATATAAGGGGATATGGGAAAAGTCATATTCTAAGCAAGAGGCCATAATTTACTTCTCTCATTCTATCAAGGCCAAATACCCTACTGACCAATAAGTGTTCTCCAGCATAGTTGTACTATCTCCTTGCTCACAGAACTGGCAGGAGGGTTCCTGCATGGCCATATCATTCACTGCCATAATTAGGATTTTCCAGCTTTTATCATTTCTGTTGGCTCTAGTAGGTGAAAAATTATATATTTACATTCTGTGCTTTATTTTTACATTCACTATTTTCCAGTGAATTTGAGTATTTTTAGATATGTATTTCAGTCTCTTGGATTACTTGACCTATAAATTTCCTATTTATGTCCATCATCCATTTTCTAAGTTGCTGACTATTTCTAATTGATATAAAGGGAGTTATTTGCATATCCCAGCTACTAATCCATTGCTATATCTTCCCTATTGTGCCACATATTCTTTACTTTTGTGTGAAGTTCTTCTTTGAATGGAAAATAATTTCAATTCTATCAAATTAATTATTTCTTTATTAGAGTTTTTTATAAATTAACTTTATAAGTCTACTTTATTCAGGCATAGTTTATATATAATAGCCTATTCTCATTGTACTGCCCACATCAATGAGTTTTTTATTTGTTTGTTTTTGGTTTTGGTACCAGAAATTGAACCCAGGGGCACTTACCCTCTGAGCCATATCCCAAGTTCTTTCTATTTCTGTTTTGAGTCAGAGTCTCTCAAAGTTGTGTAGGGCCTCACTAAATTGCTGAGGTTGGCCTTGAACTTGCTATCCTCCTACCTCAGCTCCCAGGCTGCTGGAATTAGAAGCAGGCACCACCACAACCAGATTCAATGAGTTTTAACGAGTACATAAACGTGTAATTTACATAGAACATCTCCACCAACTCCCAAGGTTCCCTTGTGTGTCTCTGTAGTCGCTCACCCTTGCCTACTCCAGGCAACCTCCTGATGTACTTTCTTTCATGAAATAGTTGTTCTGTCTATGCTAGGAGTTCATAAATAAGACATAGCAGATGTACTATATTGTGTCCAGCTTCTTTTACTTACCATAAGAGATTCAGCTGTACTACCTAATCAGTGATTTATTTTTTATAAATAAACCACATGTTTATCTATTCACTTGATAGTTGACATTTTGCTTATGTCCCGTTTTCAGATATTATTAAGGGACTTTGGTACTTCTATTTTTGACTCTTTTTTTTGGAACTGCCATACTGTTTTCTGTAGTGACTGGATGAATTCACGCTTCCAACAAAAGCATACAAAGGTTCCCTTTGCTCCATATCCTTGTCATCACTTGTTACCTTCTGTCTTTTTGGTAATTTTAAAAGGTATGAGGTGATATCTCATTGAGATTTAAATTGACATTTCCCTAATGATTAGTGATGCTGAGCATTCATTCATATTCCTATTGGCCATTTATCTTTCTTCTTTTTCATTTTTACCTCTGTTACTTGTTTACTTACTCTTGACTTATTTGGATATTAATCCCTTAGGAGATACATAGCTTTCAGATGTTCTCTCAATCTGTATAAATTCTCATTGTTTTTACTGTTTCCTGCGCTGTAAAGACACATTTTTAGCTTTATGTAATACCATTTGTCTATTTTGGCTTTTGACTCCCTGCCTTTTTAGGCCATATTCAAAAAATCATCACCTAAACAAAATTCTTAAAGCTTCTCTATGTTTTCTTTCAGTACCCTTACAGTTTCAGTTATTAGGTTAAAGACTTTAATCCATTTTGCATTGATTTTTGTATATAGTATGAAGTAAGAGTCTGAATTAATTCTTCTGTATTTGGATATCCAGTTTTCCCAATACCATATTATTCAGCAATTTCACCAGTGCATATAATATCCAAAGGAAATGAACTCAGTATTTCTAAGAAATATCTGCACCACCATATTCATTGCAGCATAAATCATAGTATCAGTATCCAAGATAGGAAATTAATCTAAGTGTCTGTCCATCAATAAATGAATAAGTAGAGAAAATGTGTCATATACATACAGTGGAATAGATATCAGTCATAAAAAGAAGAAAATCCTGTCATTGGTTAAATGAATATAACTGGAGAACGTTATGTTAAGTGAAATCAGCCAAACAAAGAAAGACAGATTCTACAAGATCTCTTCTATAAGTGGAATCTATAAAAGTCAAACTCAGAAGGAAAGGTTGGGAGCATGTTGGTTAAAGTATATAAAATTTCATTTCAAAGAAATAACTTCAAAGTATCTATTATGCTGTATGGTAACTACAGTTACTATTCGTATGTTTATACACATGAAAATTACTAGGAGAACAGATTTTAAGGGCTCTTATTTAAAAAAGATAAGCATGTAAGGTAATTCATGTGTTATTTTGCATGAGTTAGACATTCCACCACATACGCACATATGCATATTTCCAAATTTGTTGTGTGCCATAGTGTGTATAAACTTATGTTTAAATTTTAACAAAATAAATAAGAAGAAATAAAGGATTTCTGAAAATTTTTGGCCAGTCTTAATGTAAAAATATTTAATTAGTCTTGAATAAAAAACTTTGTGTATAGAAAATGTATGTTTAACTTTAGAAGAAATTACTGAACTGTTTTTCAAAATGGTCTTGCCATTGTACAATTCTACTGAAAAAATAAAAAGATATTAGTTGTTCCATGTCCTTGTCAACATCTGGTTTGATTAAAGTTTTCAATTTTATTGAATGCAGTAGGCACCTATAAGCATTTTGTGATTTTCATTTGACTAATTGCAAAGACTAGTGAGACTGAATATTCTGAGTATTCTTTTATATGCTTATAAATATATACCTCCTTTTTTGGGGAAAGGGTACTGGGGATTGAACTCAGGGGCACTCGACCACTGAGACACATCCTCAGCCCTGTTTTATGTTTTATGTAGCGCCTGGCCATTGCTGAGGCTGGCTTTGAACTGGAGATTCTCCAGTTTCAGCCTCCCAAGTGCTGGGAGGCATGGTGGTGATATGCCTTCTTTTGCACACTGTTTTTAATAAATCTTTTAAACACATTTTATTGAATTGTCTTTTTACTATTGAGTTGTTAAGAGTTCTTTATACCTAGCTGTACACATGTATTTTATTGAATATATTTTGCAAATTGTCTCTGCCATCCTGTGGCTTGGCTTCCAATTTTTAAATGCTGTCTTGTGAAAAAGAGAATTTTAACATTTTTTTTTTTTTTTTGGTACTGGGGATTGAACTCAGGGGCACTCAACCACTGAGCCACATCCTCAGCCCTATTTTGTGTTTTATGTAGAGACAGGGTCTCAATGAGGTGCTTAGCGCCTCGCCATTGCTGAGGCTGGCTTTGAACTCGCGATTCTCCTGTCTCAGCCTCCCTAAGTGCTGGGATTACAGGCTTGAGCCACCGCGCCCGGCTGAATTTTAACATTTTGAGTGTCAAATTTGTTATTCTTTTTAAAAACAATTTTAGGAAATTATTGTCCTACTACAACTTTATGAAAATCTTTTCTATTTTCCTCTGGAAGTTTTATGATTTTAGGTTTCAGGCTGAAATTTATAAAATATTTTAAGTAAATTCTAATAAATTGTATGAAATAAAAATATAGTTTCATGTATTTTCCAGAGGCATATTCACTTATCCCAGAACTAATTGTTCATCAGCCTTACTTCTGAATTGCGGGAATATTTATCCAGTGCATGTATGTATGTGCCGTGTGTGCTCACACAAAAACATACACACATATAACATTACAGAGTCTGGAAATATGCTTATATACTATGTGCATGCATATTTCCAAACTCTATACCTTTTCATCAATCTATATATTAATCCTTAAACTAGAAGAAAAATTTTAATAAATGTAGCTTTAATTAAACATGAAATAAAGCAGTTTAAGCATTCCGGTTTTGTTCTTTTTCTAAGACTTATTCTGGTTATTATAGGTATTTTGCCTGTACATATCACATTAGTATTAGTTTGTAAATTTATACAAAAATCTTGTTGAGTTATTGATTAGGTTTGTGTTGAATCTATAAACAAATCTGGGGAGAACATACATCTTAACAATATTGTTTTCCAATCTAAAAACATGGTCTATCTCTCTATTTTTTAGAGCTTCTTTCAATATATTTTTGCAATGCTGTATATTTCTTGGTGTATTGGTTTTGTGTATACCTTATTAAAATTGTTTTAATTATTCATTGTTTTTATACTATTAAACTGTTCTTATCAATTTCATTTTCTATGTTCACTGCACAAATAAAGAAATCCAGTTGATTTTATATGGCCTGATCTTCAGAGACCTGGCTAAATTCCCTTGTTAGTTTTTGGTATGTTCCGTAGGATTTTCTACATGAGCAATCATATCTGTGAATAAAGATGACTTTACTTCTTCCTTTCTGATCTGAATGCCTTTTGTTCCTTTGGTATGCTTTATTGCACTGATTAATGCTTTCTGCACAACGTAAAAATCAAGTGGTGAGAGCAGACAGATTTGCCTTGTTCCTTGTGCTAGGGAGTGGACCATTCAGTCCTTCACCATTAAATATGATATTACCTACAGAATTTTCAGATTGAGGAATCTCCACTCTAATCCCTGTTTTCTGATTTTTTTAACGTGAATATGTGTTGAACTTTGTCAAATATTTTTCTGTATCTATTAAGAAGATCACATGTTTTTATCTCTTTTGATCCATTCATGTTGAATTATGTTGCTTGATTTTTGAATGTTAAACCAACATTATATTCCTAGAATAAACTCTGCTTTGTCATAACATATTATCCTTTATCTATATTGCTGTACCTTTCCATCCCCAGTGGTTTGTGCTTTTAAATTTTTATTTTTGAAGTCTCTATCAACCATACATCACAGAGATATTGTACTCCTACATATTTCTAATGCTTTACTCCATTTATTTCATATGTAAATTTTTAAACTAGAATCCACCTTCTATATGCAGAAATCTAGTTTTGTTATTCTCCATATGCTGAACTAGTTTTTCAAAATCGTGTAGTAATTTGTTCTCCCCCACGTATTCGTGCTACCGCTTTATTTTATATGATGATCCCAAACATATGAGTAAATACCTCTGCTACTCAGAGTATTTCATTGTACTTTTGTTTTTAGTCCTTATAAGAAAACTTCTGTTCATACTAGACAAAGGTGCCAAAAACATACACTGGAGAAAAGATAGCCTCTTCAATAAATGGTCTGGGAAAACTGGAAATCCATATGCAGCAAAATTAAACCAAACCCCTATCTTTCACCATGCACAAAACTCAATTAAAAGTGTATCAAAAACCTAGGAATTAGACCAGAGACCCTGCACCTAATTGAAGAGAATGTAGGCCTAAATCTTTATCATGTTGGATTAGGCCCCCACTTCCTTAACAAGAATCCTAAAGTGCAAGAAATAAAAGCAAGAATCAATAAATAGGATGGATTCAAACTAAAACACTTCTTCTTAGCAAAAGAAATAATCAATAAAGTGAACAGAGAACCTAAATTCTGGAAGCAAAATTTTTGCCACACACACATCAGATAAAGCACTGATCTCCAGGATATATAAAGAACTCAAAGAATTTAACACCAAAAAACAACCCAATGAATAAATAGTCTAAGGAGCTGAACAGACACTTCTCAGAAGATATACAATCAATCAACAAATATATGAAAAAAATGTTCAACATCTCTAGCCATTGGAGAAATGCAAATCAAAACTAAGATTTCATCTCATGCCAGTCAGAATGGCAATTATCAAGAATAATTGATAAAATATTTGACAAAAAATTAATTGATAAAATAATTGACAAAAACAAGTGTTGGTAAGGATGTGGAGGAAAAGGCACACTCATACATTGCTGGTGGGACTGCAAATTGGTGAAACCTATTGGGAAAGTAGTATGGAGATTCCTTAGAAAACTTGGAATGGAACCACCATTTGACCCAGCCATCCCATTCCTTGGTGTATACCCAAAGGACTTAAAAACAGCATACTACAGTAATGCAGCCACTTCAATGTTTATAGCAGCTCAATTCACAATAGCTAAACTGTGGAACCAACCTAGATGCCCTTGCATAGATGAATGGGTAAAGAAACTGTGGTATATATATGCAATGGAATGTTACTCAACATTAAAAGAGAATAAAATCATGGCATTTGCAGGTAAATGGGTGGAGTTGGAGAACATCATGCTAAGCAAAGTAAGCCAATCCCAAAACACCAAAAGCCAAATGTTCTCTCTAATAAATGGATGCTGATCCATGATGTAGGAGGGGACAAGGGAAGAATGAAGAAACTTTGGTCAAAGGAGAGGGAAGGGAAAGGATGGGACACTGAGGCAGGAAAGATAGTGGAATGCGATGGACAACAATGCCCTAGGTTCATATATCACAGCACATATGGTTTAACTCTGTTGCGTACAACCAGAGAAGTGAATAGTTGTGCTCCATTTGTGTACAATTAATCAAAATACCTTCTGCTATCATGTAAACCTAATTAGAATAAATAAATAGATAAAACATTAAAAAACTACTGTTTTGTTTTCGTATTATTTAAAAATTATATTACATCTTAATTTTGCATATGAATATGCACTCCTGCCCACAAACTTTAGTTTCCTTTTTTACGTTTACTTAATTCTTCCTATATTTTTATTCTTTCATGTAAATTTTATATTAAGCTTACTAAGACAAACAATAAATCCAACTCTATATTTTAGCAGGATCATATTGTAACTATAGACTAAATGGAGATATAATTTACATACATATAATATTTAATCATCCCATCCAAAAATAAAGGCTTTTCATGTATTCAAATTATCTTCTGTGTACTTTCTGCACATTTTAAAATTTCTTATAAGAGAACTTATTATTTTTGTTGAGTTTAATTCTTAGATACATTATAGTTTTTATTGCTCTTGTGAATCATACTTTATTCTTACTTATAGTTTCTGGTTGATTATTACTGGTGGTGTTAAATTTGTACTAGTATTTAAAGTTTATCATATATATAAACATCTCCATACTTTCTTTAAAAATAAGTTATACCTAATTAGTTTTATTGCTTTTTCAGAATGATAACCACATTATCTGAAAATAATGACAATTTTGTTTTCCCTAATTTCATCATTTTCCTTCCAGTAAATTAATTTCAGTCTTTTAAGTTTTCCTCAGGTATCCTTTTACCTGCTTCCTGCAGGGTTTAACATATTGGACTCACAACATTAATTATGAATTGCTTGCAATTATCATTTTCATTTACTCCATTATAAGCATTATTACAAGGTGTGTCCATATTTGCCATATTTGTTTTTGTGTATAGGTGAATGTGCTTATAGATGTTTAGATGTTTTAACTTCAGGTATCTATATTTTTATTGGACAAAAATATAGGTTGATAATTGCTTTTAAATCAGTGTCAAAAATATTGCATGAATGATATTAATTTCCAAAAATGCCTTCCAATCTGGATGAGAAAAGGGGTGGATTGCTCTGGTAATTCTCCACTTACTTTCCCAGATGGACTCTTCATCTTCCTCTATGCTACTGTGTGCCTTGAGAGGCTCATCACTGTGGCCTCAAGTCACTTGGCCTCCCTGGACCTCGCTTTTAGGTTTATCTAATAGGAGGTAGTGGCAAAAGTTTAGCATGTAAGTGGGGAGTTGTTCACCTGCTCTCTCCTAGTCTGGCTACAGTTCTGCCTTGTCTGTATTCCTCTATAACCTGCACTCCTGAGTGGTTTCCCCTCCACTTCCCCCATCCTCAAAGGCCAGGCAAATCATTTTCTCTTAATGACTTATCAGGTTCAGTGTAGTCATTCCCTCCTGGAGTTGCTGGTTTCTCATAATACTTTGCAGTTTTCCTTAACTGCCCCCCCCACCAATCCATGTCTATCAAATGCCTTTTCCTGAGCTTTTCTTCAACTTTCTCCTTTTGGAGTAGGCCCTTTGTTTTCTGTCAAGGAAACAAAAGCACTAAGAGAGAGTTTACAGAATGGGAGAAGATCTTTTCCCACGTGTTCCTCAGAGAGAAGATTAGTATTCAGAATATATAAAGAACTAAAAAAAGAAAAAAAAACAAAAAAAGAAAGAAACAAACAAACAAATAACATGATTAATAAAAGGGCAAAAGAACTAAATAGACAGTTCTCAAAAGAAGAAATTAAATAGACAGTTCTCAAAAGAAGAAATTAGTTTGTTGACTAACGGTCAACAAACATATGAAAAATTGTTCAGAATCTCTAGCAATTAGGAAAATGCAAATTAAAACTACACTGAGATTTCATCTCACTCCAGTGAGAATGGCAACATTCAAAAATACAAATAATAATAAATGCTGATGAGGACGCAGGGAAAAAGGCACACTCATACATTACTGGTGGGACTGCAAATTAGTACAACCACTCTGGAAAACAATATGGAGACTTCTCAAAGAGATTTTTCTATTCTCACTAGGAATAGAGCCTGCTGCACTGGTGCACATCTGCAATCTCAGCCAATCAGGAGATTGAAGCAGGTGAATCATAAGTTCAAGTTCAGCCTCAGCAACTTAGCAAGGCCCTAGGCAATATAATGAGACACTATCTCAAAATAAAACATTGAAAGGACTGGGAAAGTAGCTCAGTGGTAAAGCACCCCATGTTCAGTCCCTAGTACCCAAAAACAAAACAAAACAAAAAACAAAATTAGGAATTAAATCACTCATTGGTATGTATCCAAAAGAAGTAAAACAAACATACTGTAGTTACACAGCGACATCAATGTTTATAGCAATGCAATTCACAATCTCCAAGTTATGTAACAAGCCCAGACATCCATCAACCGATGAATGGATAAAGAAAATGTGATATATATTACACACACACACACACGCGCGCGCGCGCACACACACAAAGGGAGTTTTACACAGCCATTAAGAAGAATGAAATTAGGGCATTTTTCAGTAAATAAATGGTACTGGAGAACATCATGCTAAGTAAGCCAGATTTGAAAGTCCAGGGTCTAATATTTTCTTTCATATGTGGAAGCTAGACCAAAATAAGTTCAAAAAATGGCAAGGGCTGGAGAATTCCATGAAATAGAAGAGATATCAGTGGAGTGGAAGGGAGAGATTAAAGGGAAGGACAGAAGGATGGGAAAAGGGAGGAATGGTGGAATAAAACTGTCCAAACTATCCTATGTGTCTGTATGAATATACTGCAGTGAATTTCATCTTTATGTGTATCTATAATGTCCTAATCAAAAAAAACCACTACAAATAAATAAAAGAAAGACAAGACAAGTAGAGTAGAGGAATTGAAACAGAGAATAGCAGAGGAGGAGTCTGAATTGTAAATTATGTGTCATGCTTGTGTACTTATGTCGAACTCCAATATAATGTATAATATAATGCATTAATTTAAAAAGTAAGAGAAAAAGCCAAATGTAGTGGTGGAAGCCTGTATTTCCAGCAGCTTGGGAGACTATGGCAGGAGGATCATGAGTTCAAAGCCAGCATCACCAGCAACTTAGCAAGGCCCTAAACAACTCAGTGAGATCCTGTCTCTCAATAATATATACGTGGCTGGGGATGTAGCTCAGTGATTAAGCACCCCTGGGTTCAATTCCTGCTACCATAAATAAATAGATAGATAGATAAAGTAAACCTCAGCTACGAGAACTGAAGATGTGTAGAAGTAATTTCAGCAACATGGGACCAACTTTCCTAAACATGGAATTCTGTGTTATGACAGCCAAACTCACTTTAAGATATTTGATAGCTGGCGGTTCAGAAATGCAGAGCTTAGTTACTATGTTATAGATTTTTTACAAGTTGTTAATGCAAAATGCCTTTCTGGCACACATTCTCTTTTGAGTTGCTTTAACTTAAATATCTATCAAGGTCCATCTCAAAGTTCTTTTTTCATAGTGAATTCTTGCCTGGGAAATAAAAGTTCAAAGCAATTTCTTCCTTCTCCTGATAGTTGACTTGTTTTTGCCTCAGTCCTTTAGCACACTGACATTATATAATTCCCTCAATTATTGTACATATATATATATATAATTAGTTATACATGACAGTAGAATGTATTTTTGACACATCATACATATATGGATGTGTATGATGTGTATTCTCATTCTTCTGGTTGTACATGATGTAGAATCACACTGATTATGTAATCATATATGTACAAAGGGTAATAATGCTTGATTCATTCTACTATCCTTTTTACACCCATACCCCTGCCCCTCCCCTCCCTTCACTCCCCTCTAACTAATCCAAAGTACCTCTATTCTTCCCTAGCCCCTCTCCACTTATTGGGAATTAGCATCCACATATCAGAGAAAACATTTGGCCTTTGGTTTTTTGCTTAGCATGATATTCTCCAGCTCTACCCATTTACTTGCAAAGGCCATAATTTCAGTCTTCTTTAAGGCTGAGTAATATTCCATTGTCTATATATACCACATTTTCCTGATCCATTCATCTGTTGAAGGGCATCTAGGTTGGTTCTTTAATTTAGCTATTGTGAATTGAGCTGTTATAAACACTGATGAGACTTCATCACTGTAGTATGTTGATTTTAAGTCCTTTGGGTATAAAGTGAGGAGTGGGATAGTCAGGTCAAATAGTAGCTCCATTCCAAGTTTTTGAGGAATCTCCATATTACTTTCCATAGTGGCTGCACCAATTTGCAGTCCCACCAGTAATGTATGAGTGTACCTTTTTCCCCACAAAATTTATTGTTGTTTATATTCTTGATAACTGCCATTCTGACTGGAGTGAGATAAAATCTTAAAGTAGTTTTGATTTACATTTCTCTAATTGCTACAGATGTTGAAATTTTTTATATATTTATTGATCAATTGTATTTCTTCTGTGAACTGTCCAGTTTCTTAGCTCATTTATTGATTTCTTTTGGTGTTAGGTTTTTAAAATTTTGTATATATCCTGTATACAACCTGGAGATTTGTGCTCTATCTGCGGTGCATGCGGTAAAGATTTTCTCCCATTCTCTAGGCTCTCGCTTCATGTTCTTCATTGTTTCCTTTGCAGAAAAGAAGCTTTTTAGTTTGAATCCATCCCATTTATTGATTCTTGATTTTACTTCTTGCACTTTCGGAGTCTTGTTAAGGAGGTCAGTTCCTAAGCCAACATCACCGTACCCTTTCAAACTGCAGCTAGACAATGACTGGCATGAGAATATGTGCAGTGCAAGCTCACATGTACGGTAGAAAACCATTTTCCTAACTTATCTCCCTATTTACAGTTGAAGATAACATCTAAGATTTGAATTTTCTTGGACGTTAGTTTCCTTTCCCTCGAAATATTCCATAAACTGTTTCCTTTTATTTTTACATGTCTTCAGTACAATTCATAAATTATGCCTTTCTAGTATCTTCCACTTAACTGTCAGTTATAAACTTGATGTTCAATCCTTCATATCAGAGACAATGTTTTGAAAAGGACTACACTCTCATTCTCTTATTTTACCTTTGATAATTGACATCAAATAAGTTGTATCATCTTTTGCCCATGGCAATTTGGTTTGTGTTCCATCTTTCTCCCTCAGAATACACACATTCAAGGTTTATTAAAGAATACCTAGTTGCACTCTAATGTTTTCATAGAGGTTCTTTTTTTCCTTTTGTGGATTATGATCTTCAAGAACTGTAGCAACTTTTGTTGCACTATCCCTTTTACTCACATATTAGGTGCTTTAAAATATAGATGGCTCAAAAGGCACTTTTCCTAAATGCGTAGAGATCTTTCAATCATCCTACATGGAGCAAAAAATAGCTCCTAAGAAAGCAGATATGGGTTTATTTTCAATCAAGATTAAATCTGGAAACACTGTGTCTAGAGTCAGCACAGTTACCAATCTGGCCCAAGGGTCGGAATCTTAGTGATCCCATTCCTTCATCTTTCCCTCCCGCCATCAGTCCCTTCTTGTCATCAGGCAGTCAACCTAAA
Source organism: Xerus rutilus (assembly GCA_028644305.1). Classification (NCBI taxonomy): domain Eukaryota; kingdom Metazoa; phylum Chordata; class Mammalia; order Rodentia; family Sciuridae; genus Xerus; species Xerus rutilus. Next base: position 31,707,065 of record CM053412.1, read on the forward strand.
GTAGATATTCATATGGCTGAAGTTTCTGCTTTGGGGATTATAAAGTTGTCATCCAAATAATTTAAGGACTTCTCAGAAGCTATTTGGCTATAAGATATAGCTTGATAATTACAGTCATGTAATGCAGCTAAATGTTGAGGGTACCTTGAAACTTGGTCTCAAATCTATTATTTCATTTCCTTCCAGTCATATCCATTAGGATGGACCAAAGACCTGGTTCACATTTTCTTTATGTATTGCCCTTTAATTATACTGGTATTTCATCTCCCATATTTCTTTTTGCCATTGATAGTAATAGCCATGTCTGAATTGTTCTGAGAGTTTAGGTAGATACTACATGAGAAAAGAGGCACATATAATGTTTCAGTTTTCATTTTAAAAATAATTGGGAAACATATAATTTTTACTCCCAAGAATTTACTCTTACACGTGGTCTTCTCACTTCATACTTCTTGAATTCGTCTTTCATTCCCTCTGTTCTCAGGTTCCAATGTCTCATCAGGTTTCCTCTTCCTATAAACATCTCCTATGAAATAAACATCACTCAAAATGTTTCCCTGCAAGGAGCATTTGCTGTATCAGTCTTCTCAAGACTGAAACTATTTAAAACAAAATCATACCTTTCCAGTAACAATAAATAGAAGAAACAGAAGAAGAGAGGAGACTTTTGGTCTGAGACATTGTTTTCAATCTTGAAATTATATAAAAGCAGTGGCACCTTATTCTAATGCCTGTCCTTTAGTCACAGTAAGGCTTGCAGAACAGTGTATTGATACAGGATGTCCATGAGAAGAAAGATAATGTGTCCAAATGCTGCCATGAAATGTGCCTTCCTAGACCCAATGATGAACATGAATGAAGGTGCCCCTTTCACATATACAGAGTGTGCACCATGCCCAAGAAATGGTTACCTATTGTGTCTCAAAATATAGATTTCCAGCCTACCATTCAAAATGTTATAACCATGTTGTTTGTGATTTTAATTAGTTTTCCAAACATATGACAAACTAAATTGAATAAATCAAACTGACCTTTAAATTTCTAGAATTATAGCCTATTTAAATGTCTATAATGCTGCAATAATAACCCAAGTTAATAACCATTTCATTCTCCTCCCTGAGAGGCTCTCTGGGTGATACACAATGTTATTAATTTTGGCATGATTACAAATTATTCCCATAGTTCAGGTTTAATACAGTATTGATGTTGTTATTAATATGGATTTGTCAGTAAAGATACAAAACTGAGTTAGTCCCAGCTAATGTCAGTTTTAAGGTTAAAAAATAAAAAATAAAAAAGAAGCTTATATTGAGTAAGGCAGGAAAAACCAATAAAACTAGAGTTTCATTTTAAGGATATTTGGCTTAGAATGAGAAAGGATTCAAAACGATTAAATAGCAAAAAATAAAATAAAACGAAAAGGCACTACAAATCTGTCCATTAATAACTTTCAGTCCTTACAAACATGTATATTGGTTATTTTTGTATTTTAAAAAATTTCTTGGGATTGATTAAATCATGATAATTCCATGAGGATTATCAGAAAGTAGATTTAGAGGGATAATCATCAGGGTGACATAAAGAGGGTAATTTTTTATATGGCTTATTATTTTGTAAAACATATGGAATAGCAGGCAAAGCAGACTAAGTATAAATATGTAACTTGTAGAGAAAGAAAAATTATTATGAATAAAAACACTGGTATGGCAAGGCAGTCTACCACAGGAGTAGAGATTCTTACCTGGACTCTTGTTTTGGTAATTACTGAGTATCTTTGTTCAAGATACTTCCTCTGAAATTTTACATCAAAAATATTATCTCTCTCAGAAAGTTTGCAAAACAACAAAAAAAAAAACGTGAGATAAGGCACAAGAAGAGCTTGATGATGTCTAAACCATGTAAACTCCAGTTAGCAGACTACCACTGTGTGCAAAAGCAGACGTTCCTTTTATCTTGGTACTTTCATACTCAGAGAAATAAAGTAATTTCCACAAGGACTCACAGTTATTAAAAATTTGTGATGGGATTAAAACCATGTCATTTCTAATTACTCGATCAGTTACCGTGCTGTCCCATCTGCTTTAATTGTTTTCTAAGGTATGATCCCAGGTACAGGAGGTATGGAGTTTGATTTTTTTTCACATAAAAATTAAGTCTGCAAGACTTCTTCTTTCAGTAATTCAAATAAACCCTTACAATAGGGCAATTAGAAAAGCTGGATGAAATATTTTCTGCTTAAAGATATCAGATTGCTATTATAATGTAGAAATCTAAGGGCAAAGCATTAAGAGAACAGAATAATTCAGAAAAATTAATCCAACATTTCTGTATGCTTCTTTCTTGGAAGGGCCCAGTGATAAGAGAAGAGGCAATTGAGAAGCTGCCTGAAACTATTCTTTTCACTCTGTCTGTATTTGAAATGGTTTTTTATAATTTCTTTTTTTCTTTTTAATTGACACATAATAAAGTTTGAAAAAAACTATATGAATGTGTCCTAAGCTTCCTTTTGAACTCCCTCCTCTATTGCTGTGATCCTTGAAGATCATTTGCTGTTGCCTTTGCCTACAATACCCAATGTTGATTGCTCTTTGCTACAAAATACTTTGATTTTTTAAACTCCAAAGTCATTTCCTCCATGAAGCTTAGATAGCACCCAAATGAAAAGAGCCTTACAATGCACACGTGCCACTCATTTCCTTTGACTTTACCACAGCGATGAACACATTCTCTTCTGTGCATTCATATTTAAGTACATACCTGTCACTTCACAAGCATTTTAGATGTTTTAGAGAAGGGGCTATGATTTTCTTACATTTTTATTCCCTTATGAATTAAGTTTTGTTGGACTGAAAGTTCATGCAATTGCAGAGAGGAACTTCTTAATTTAGAGAATACAAAATTAGAGTGCCTTAGAAGAATCTCATGAAAGTTAGGGTTCTTCAAAGTTTAACTTCAATAACTCTTCAGTAAACCCATTTGGGGTCAAATACAAGACAATGTGTTTGGTCTGTAGAAGTAAATCCTCACTACGTGGATCAGGTTCATCGATGTTTCAAGATGTTTTCCCTGAAACATTTGAAACTTTTTTTTCTTCTTTATATAGACTTCATAATAGTGTGAAACAGATGAAGTGATTCCAGTGGTTTCTACAGCCTACACTCTGGGCTCCCTTACTTCTCAGTAAAACTGAGAGAGCAGTACCCTAGCATGATGGACTGTAAGAAGGAAGCCAACAGAAGTAAACCACAGACAGTGACAACTGAGAGCCAGCTGGAAAGCTGGACATTCTTAGCCATTTTAAGGAATAAGTGTTATATTTCTGAAATATGTAAAAAACATCAGAAAGAAGAAATTGTTATGATTTTGGAATAGGAAACCCTGGAGTTCTGTTATTTGCTCAGGCCACAGAGCCATATGTTTAGAAAGCAAGGCTGTATTCTAGAATTTCATGATGTTGTGAAATGTAACTAGATGCCAAATCTTAAAATTCAATTTTGTGAAACATTTTCTCAGGGGAAAATCTTATCTACAGATACCTACCTACCACTCTACCTATCAAAATTATCTAACATCAAAACCATTCTAGTTTCTTGAATAAGCCCTCTACCTTCACGTATTTACTATTTACATATAGAAAAGATAATAAGGAATGGCACGGTTAAAGTAATGCCAACTGAGTGAGGCTTCAAATGCTGCAGAACATCCAAAGACAAAGGGATCACTCAGTCACCTCTGCTCTCCATTGGAGATAGAGTCAAAGACTAATAACTGTCAAGGTGTTAGCAGTAAGTTCTAGTAGTGGGTATATCAAGTAAGCTGTTTGATAGAATAGTGAGTCATCAGTGGCTAGAACAAACACATATTCACCTTCTCACTCAGCAGCCAGGCCAGTGGTAGATGACTGTGTGGATGTAAAGCTTTGAACCAGAATTATTGCTGGCCCTTTGCTCTACCTTTCATGGTCACAATGAGGAAAAATCTTTCTGAGAACTTCACTCTAGCAGAATCTTAGCCACCTCTCTTTGGTCAGATCTAAGTAACCTACCCATCCATAAAAATCTGGAGGGATCCAATAATATTATTCCCATTCCTGAACAAAATTGAGGCATCACTATCAATATAGGGGAAAATGGCCTATAGAATCTCTGTACAATTAGGCATTTTCCAGTTAACTTTTACATTTAATTTAGTGACCTGTGCTTCAAGTTAGAAGTTCGTAGTGATAAGTATTTCTGATATAATGATTGGCCAGAATTAGAGATAATTTGGGGGAGTGAAGCCTGCCTAAATTCACACTTCAGTAACAACCATCTGCTTCGCCTAGTCCATCTACAAATAGAGAAAATCTGTCCTTCTTCTTTAAATACCTTCTTAGAATTTGTTTCTTCTGTCCACCTTTCCTAGATCTATCTGATGTTCCCAGCCCTTACTTCTTTTTCCTTATTTATCTTATATTTTTTGTGGCAACTTTGGGTGAGTACCATTACTCCTGGCAGGCAGACACTCATGTCCTTGTTCTACACAAGTGTAGCTTTTTCTCAGACTTTCCAAATGAATAATAAATATGAGTCAATTCAGCCTTTTGTTTAGGAGATAATAAATTAGCCTTTCTTCCATATGTGGGCTCCAGAAACCATTGCCCACAGATATGCAGGGATATATTTCCAGTTACTAAAATCTTTGGGAGAAAAATGTATATATATGCCTATGATCTATAGAGACAAAAAAGATGTAAAGATTTTTCCTCTCTTTTTTGTTCCCCAGAGTCCAGTGAATTACAGAATTGAGAATGACTTTTCTATGTGATGTTCAAATCTCAGCATATTTTTTAAAAATGTCCAAAATACAGCATAATAAATTTGAACATATCAGAAAGCATAAAAAACACTAGATTTTACCCATATTTCCTCATTTAATACTCAAAAATTAAAGAGTAAAATATACTTCATTTTGATGAATAAAAATTGAATTTATTTGATTTCTGATATACTTTGAGAGCTACCTCTAATGAGTAGTTGAGTCTCACCAACCACTGCTCATCTATTCAACTGATTCTATAGACCACTTCCCTTAGGTCAAAAGCAGTGTTTATGCTACCTGTAACATTCACTGGCTTGAGGTCTTTACCTGTGGTTCACTTTTTTGTTCTGATTTCATGATTTGGACTGGGTACTGGCTGCTCAGGACAGCCCTAAGATGTCCAAGAGGATCACCCCATAGGGAAGCATAGTCAGCATTATTTTATTCAGGATAAATTGAGTAGCACTAGAAGATACACATTGATCAAAAGCAGTAGCTCTAAAAACACCACTGCTACCATCATGGGCTAGTTAAGATAGACCTCCTCTACATTATGTAGATTACCCATATTAATCTCTCTAAAGTTCAATAACATCAAACCATTACCATTACCAAAACTTTTTAGTAAGTATGTGATTAAACCCAGTAAATGAATTCCACTATTTTTTTTTCTTTTAACTAAATCAAGTGCAAACATATGGTTAAAATGAAGCCGTTAAACCAATTATAAACAAAGTGCAACTTATTCAATAGGAGTGCAAAGACTAGAGGAAAGTTTGAGTTCTTAGCAAGCTGATCTACCCTTAAGTCTCTCATTAATAAATTGTGTTCTATCTTGATGTTTGTCTTTTTTATTGGCTCTTTTGAAGCTACACAATCACCCTCTAAAGATTTATATTCAAGATGCTCAAAGTAGGGAGATTGGTTCTGCCTTTTCTTTGGAGAATATCAGACAGGAAAGATGCTTTCCTCCAGTAGGGAGGGCTGAATGATCTGAAGATTCCAAGAGTCTCTTAAGGCCTTTCGATTTCAATAGCTAGAAATATAGGGAAAAAAATCAAGTTGTGCAAAGCCAATAGCTTCATCATTGGCATCTCTACCTCTTTATTTCCATTTGAATAAAGAAAGAACTCATGATACAAGATTAAAAATAGCTTATTTTGAAAACAGCTTCATGTAATAGGTTGGAAATATACCCCAATAATTTTGTTCAAACTTACTTTACACTCTTGGATATTTTAATCTAAAACTCACATCGTGTATTTCTTCTTCCTCTCAAATAACCTCATTTCTTTATATATCAGAATTTCTTTCCCCATTAGTAAAAATAAAATCATGTAGGTGCAATTTTGTTTGCTTTATACTTTGGGGACTAAATTTAACTAATTAACATTTTAATAACATTCCACCATTTGTTCCTGCAGAATTAGGGGACTTGCTCAAGATAGATTAAGATATACTTCGAACCATCTGGAATTCAAGCAGCTTTGATTTTAAATAAGTACTTGTTTTCCTATATGCTTGTGGACATTTTAGGGTGATTAACATATAGGCCATAAGGTAAACTATGAGAAGAATGGAATTTATTTATTTTTATTATACTTCTCACACTCAAAAGACTCTGAATTGCTTCCCTAAATGAGATTTAAATATTGGTGAGTATTGTGGCAGAACAGACACTCGAGGTAATACTGTGAAATCTCACTGATTCAAAATGATTGGAGAGAACGCCGTCTGTATAGGAAAGCTTTTGAATAATAAACTTGTCAAGAACGAACACTTTTATTATCTTTAAGTGTATACGCCGTAACTCAAACAAAGTTAAAATGCTGTTGCTGACAGATACCCAGAACTGGTTTAATACGTGACTAAGGACTAGTTCTGCAAACAGCACACACTGGGGACAGCACTGTGAGTGAGGCATAGACTTCCTGGGAGGGAAAATGGGCTGATATTGGGAAGATGTACAAAGGCTTGAATATATATGATGCTAGGCTATACAACCTGCAAATTAAACAAATCGGCCAGTTGGAATAAACCCCAATCCTATTTAGGTCATCAAGGTAGTTTCTTATTATTTGGGACAAACAGCACTGTCCAAAGTGATCTTCTTTCAGAGTTGTGGGCACAGCATGAAAAAAGTAAATTGAGAAAGACAAATAACATAAAATACTTGGCTGAGGGCTGGCACACCTAAGCAATGTGGTAGTCTGCAATCACCTAAGTTCAAGGCCTTCCCATTTGGTTTGGTGCCATGCTAAGCCCAAAGTGACAAGTCTGTTAAAAGACAATTTCAAACTCCTGGCCAGCCCTGAACTGACTCCCTCATTCCACACAGAGCTGTGCTAGTGCCTGTGACTGTCACCTCCTTTCCTTCTTGGCCATTGCTTTCTTGGAATTCTTTTATAAGTTCACCTTCAGCACAAATCTCTCTAGAATTTTTTCCACCCTTTCTCTTTCCCTTATTGTAATGGCAGCCCCTCCTCCATAGAAAATCTTAATTAAGCTTCTCCAGAAATCTTCACTATAATTGATCTTAGGACTATCAGCAAGAGTCTCTACAAAAGAGTTCAATGTAGTAAAAATTCCTATTTCCTGTTGCTCTGTCTTGCTTGGCCACTGGCCTAAAAGAGATCAGCACTCTAGGTGTTGAATGCCCCCTTACTAGTTTTTCAAAAACATTTTTGGACTATCTAGTGTAGTAACAATATAATGATTTATATATATATTTTTAAAGCAGGAAGCAGATTTGTAAATGCAAAGTGTAACAAGAAGAACAGATCCCCACAAGGCCTCTGGCCTTGGGACTGAGCTTCACAGATGTTTACATTTCAGAGATAAGAGATGTTACTAGTGGGGCTCCATGGTAACAGCTGGCAGTGGGAGAAAAGGAAGGGGAGAAGCAGCTCTGCTCTTCTCAGGTGCTGTCCTTGAAGGGTTAACTTGCCCAGAATAGTGAAAGAAAAAGCTACTTTTGTGTGAACTTCTATAGACTGTGAACTTCTCAGCCCCTCCCTTTATACACTGAGTATAAAGTTCTGAAACTGCCTGAACTCAGGGTTCAGGGGGATTAATTGATTATAGCAAAAGCTGTACCCTCAGAACCGACTGCAGTCAAATAAACCCGCTTCCTGTTTCCTATGCAGTGTCTTGCCTGGTCTGTCCCTACAACACTACAACCCCAGTTTTTCACTGTCCTCCTTTTATCTTCATTTCTTTCATTATTTCATTTATATTCTATTTGTTCAGACATATATTTGTACATGGAATATAAGTATACCCAAATATTTATATCATTTTAATAACTTTCAAGTGTTTTTCTATTTGTAGTTTTACTTTATCTTTATAATAATGTTGACAACTCTCAATTTCTATCATTTTACAAATGAAAGAAATGATGTCCAACAACTTTAGAGGCTTATTCACAACTACAAAGGCATTTTTCTATTCAATTTAATTCTACATAGAAGAACTTGGTTTTAATTTAGGAGGAATTTGAAAGAAAAAGAGAAAAAGAATGGTCAGAGCACCTGTAAAAAGTGAAGCTCTTCTGAAACATATCTCTAAGAGGTTCTAAGTATTTGTGATGTTTTTTTCCCTAGTTAAATAATATTTAGATATAATAGGAGTCACTTAGCAAGTATTGATTTGTTGAATTTTCGTGGTTGTAAAGAAAAACACCAGACTTCTCAAATTACAAACTTGCATAATGTCCTTCAACCTTTCTTTTCTTACAAATACAGCTTTTTCTAGTTACTGAAACAATGGAAAATTCTGCAAAGAGCAAGATAGACTGGGAGAAGTGAAGACCTCAATCTAGGCCCTCAGACATATTACTCAAAAATTTCAAAGTGAATTTTCTCATGATGAAAAGGGAGGAACAACAACTCCTAAGCAGGGTAGTGGTAAAGAGAAGATGAAATGATAAATGAAGAGCCCAGAGCTATCCTTGGCATGGTGTGCTTTATGTACACCAGCTGCCATGTCTCTGCTGACTTAGAAACTTGCTGAGCCTCAGTATTTTCCTATAGATAATGGAATGGGCCACACAGTCTCTATCACAAATAATCAGCTCTGCCATTGTAGTATGACAGCAGACAGACACAATATATAAATGAATAGGATTGTGTTCTAATAAAAATACAGAAACTACAAAAACAAACAAACAAAAAACCTACAAAGAAATGCAAGCTGAGTGGGGTGGTACACACCTGTAATCCCAGTGGCTCAAAGGCTGAGGCAGGAGAATTGTGAGTTCAAAGCCAGCCTCAGTAACTTAGTGAGGGCTTAAACAACTCAGTTAGACTCTGTCTCTAAATAAAAACGGAAATGGGCTGGAGATGTGGCTGAGTGGTTAAGCACCCTGGGTTCAACCCCCAGTACCGAAAACAAAGAAAAAAAAAAAAAAAGAATGCAGCAAGCTAGATCAGGCCTGTGGGCAGTTGCTTGCCAACTCTTACTCTGGATCCATGGCATAAAAGAATGTGAGATGAAGATGAATATATATGGCATGGAAATGGAACCAACCCCACAGATGCCTTAGGAATTCCTTTATTCTTCATAGAATGTCTAGATATGAGTTTTTTTATTTGAAACCTGCCACTTTGTACGAAAATCCAAATTGTTTAATATGCTGCAAGTTAATTTAGGCCACTCATGGCTTCCCTGACTTCAGACTCACAGCATCAAGGAAAGCAATCATGATCCAAGTCAACAGAAGCTGTGAAGTAGGTAATTTTCCTTTAGAGCCATCTGTGTACCTCTCTGAAGTGGTGGAGTAATTTGAACAGTTCATTTTCATTTTTTTTCTGGAACTGGGTTGACAAAGTATAACCACCCCCATCCTGTACCACTCTTACTAAGGTTAGTACAGATGGATAACATGATTAGCTGTATGATTTCATTAATACTGAAATGCCTGTCTTTTTTTTTTTTTTTTTTTTTAGCATTGTAACAACCTATTCCTATTAGGCATCACTTCTCCAAAACCTTCTTGGCTTACATTTGTCATAAGCAGGTACTCTTCCTTAACCTATTTTATCATTTATGTTGTCTTTGTTTATATGTTAATGTTTATGCTTTAATTGTACTCTTTATACAAGGAGCATCTTCCCACGTTTATTGGGAGCAAGCTGAGGAAGAGGAAGAAGTCTTTTCCTTCTCTTCCCCTCCCCTCTGCCTAGATTAGGGATAGAAACATAGTCTGTGTTCATAAAGCATGCTCATTTGTTCTAAAAGGTAGAACTGGTAGCCTGCATCCTGTATATACTTTTCTCTGGTTTTCTGAAGCTCAGGCTAATGGAGCCCATCTGCTTGGGTGCTAATTGGTCCCTACTCTAAGTAGAAGTTTTGACAGTTGTCTCAGCAGTGACTGTTGCTGAAGTTGCAGCCACAGCTCAGGAATGGGTAACAAAGATAATGGAGGAAAGGAGAGTGTGGGGGATGTTTATTTCATCTCATCTTCAACATGGTTCCACAGAATCCAACACAAAACTGACTCCATTCATGCCCAGTGAGGCCAATCTCTTAGGCATCCAATGATAGAGACAAGGATCATTTTTTTCCAGGCTGCCATAGGTATATTTGGAGATGCAGAAGAGCAGGGGTTGTTTAATTTGGTGACTGACTTAGAGATCTTTGTCTAGAATTGACACAATACACATGGTTTAAGACCTGGCCTTCCAAGTTCTTTACCAACCGTATATTCACTTCCTTATATTACTAGCCTCTTAACTATGCCTTCTCTCAGATGACAATTCTGTTTAATTAAAAAAAAAAACAACAAAGACCTTTTACCAGAGTTTTATAACCTTGACTTTAATGAGGAAACATTTGGTCCCATAACTTTGGTCAACAGGTATCCAACTTAAGAATCTTAAGAAATTATAATAGTAAGTATCTCTCCCATATCATCAATATTTCAGAACTTCTTAAGTCTTTTAGGTACTCTCTCCTTTGTTCAACAGTATGAAGTATGCAGGGTACATTTTATGGTAACCCCTTTTTAAACAGTAAATCCTAGGCCAAAGAACTGAAGTGAATAATCAAAAACATCAAGTCCGTAGTAGAGTCTAGTCTGCATGCCAAGTCCCTGCCCTGTACCTGAATTAAAAAGTACATCATACCTTTCTTCCATTACTGACCTATGATCTAAACATTTTGTGACATTAATAGTCACTTTATTTCTTAAACGGTGTTTTAGAACATTTTACTTCAGTTCATTACTTAATTAGTAAAAATATTTTTTCTTGACAAAGGCAAACCTTGCCTTTCAAACTTATATGCTGATGACTAATATAATTTCAATACAGAGCAGGAAGCAGAAAGGAACTTTGTCTATAAGAATATAATTCTAGACTTCCATTTTAGAAGACTAGGGTTTATTATAGATTCTATATGCTTAAAATATTTTGAGATTATAAAACATCTTTCCTAGAAGGAAGGGGAAGCATGTGTGAAGGTCTTCAACCTAAGTAAGGATTCAAAGAGTATCTGGAGAGGAGGAAGAATTATGGAGAGTCAGACTATTCATTGAATTCTGGACATGCTAATCATGTTAGCTCTTGAAATAAATATAAAGGTAGGAGTGTTCAGAAAGTAACCATGGTCTGAATGGAGAGACAGAGAACCTTTGAAATAAGAAGCAATGAGTGTCATATGCTAACTCTAGTAGAAACCTAAATAATAGGCAGTACAGAATCTTCTGAGATGATAGCTCCAGCTTTGGGACACTAGAGCCAACAATGACATGAAGAATAGTCATCAGAAAAATAAATAGGAAATAATGGTGTCTCCTAGGGCATTTCTTAAAGTGTGTCTCAGAAAACAAGAGTCCTAAGGAATAATCCTTCCTAAAAGGATTTTTGTCAAGTAGTTAGGAAATACCAGGTGCTATAGCCCCCTGCTAAAGATTCCAAATGCAAAGTAATTGAAATTCTTTTTTAGTTTTTCTTTTTAAAATCAAAAACTAAAACAAGTTTAGATATTTTAATAAGAAATATTATACATACTAAAAACTACATATAGTGATAAAATGAATATTCTTTTTTTGTTTGGTATCAGGGATTGAACCCACGGTAACTTAACTACTGAGTTACATCCCCAACCCTTTTTATGCTTTGTTTTATTTTATTTATTTAGAGACAAGATCTCGCTAAGTTGCTTAGGGCCTCGCTAAATTGCTGAGGCTGGGTTTGAACCCATGATCTTCCTGCCTCAGCCTCCCAAGCCGCTGGGATTACAGGTGTGTGCCACCACACCTGGCTAAAACGAACACTCTTATATCTACCTTTCAGATCAAATACAGAATAATATTGCATTTTGTTTTTTGACATTTTTTATTTAAGGACAAAAAAGTGTTCCTGGTACAACTGAATGCTCAATCCATTCTTCCCAGTCCTCTTTAGAGGTTTTCATTGATTCCCTTGCTCATGTTTTATCTTTGATTAATCTCACATTTCCCAAACATGTTTACTCACAGAAACTTCTTTTTATGTAACATCTACTAACAGACCATAGAAATTTTAAAGTAAGTATATAATTTTGGAACACTGATTTAAGATTCTGATCTGTCTTTAAAAACAAGCTGGTGAATCTGCTTTAGGCAGAGAGAAATGGGTCAGGAAAGAATGAACAATCACTCTTGGAGAAATAAAAGCTGCAATGTGTGGTCTCCACCTGGTCAAGCTCAGGTGATGATTTCATGAGCCAGATATGGACTTATCTCCTTTGCTTAGGGGCTGATTTATCTGGGGCTCTTAGATGGCATATTCAGAGTTCACCCTAAGAAAGGGAGAGACAGGTTCTGGAAGACAAAAATCAGACTGAAAACTTCTAAAACTTATAGCAACTCAGATGGCTGTCTACCCTCCAGGTTAAAACTGCAAGTTATGGTCTAGTCTAATATGCAGACAGGGTTCCTATGAGAGACTCAGTTTTGTTGCCATTTACCTTAGAGATACTCATCCCCAATTCAAACTCAGGATATCTAAATGCCTCTCTGTGCCCTCCATAAACTGACCATCCCTCCAATTTTCCATAACCTTAACAATTTTAGTTGAAGCTAATGGTTTACATTTCTGTCCCTGGATTCCCCTTATAGACATATGAAGTAGCCATACCCATTCATTTCAGCTGGATCCAATTTTCTTGCACTGAATTGAAGGGCAAGGGAGCAATGATGGGTAAAATCTGACTTGTAAAGCTGAATTATACTTTCAGTGACTTCACACAAAGATGACCTGTGCTCTGGGCTGTGTGCAGTTCTTCAGATCCTATTGAAATTGAGTCAATATAATTCATGTCATGTTGATTATCAAGATTTTGGGGTGCTTTGAGCACTTTTGGTAGCCTCCTGGGCTTTTTAAACTTGTCCCATGTTGCTATATTTCTTTGCCCTATGAAAATGCAATGTAGTAGAAAGAGCACCTATTTAGTAGTTCATGAATCTGCAATCTACCACTTACTTAACTATTTGACTTTAGGAAAGGCAATCGCTTTCTCTGAACAGGCACACCAGCATCTTCTCATATGTTTAGTACAGAATTAAATGAGCAAATGCATGTGACAAACTTGTCTTAGTGCTTAGCAAGTGGTAGATTCACAAATTTGAAACTATTTTTATTACAGTTATTGTTACAAATAACTGTTAAAAAAGAAAAGTCTATTTATTTGGGATAGCAAAACCTGGTTGTTTGGGAGAGTGGGTGGTGCCATGAAAATTTGCTTGAAAATTTTCCAGGCAGAAGAGACCAAGTAGAGGATATAATAAAAAAGAGAGAAACTAGGCAAACATTGTGACCTAAATGGGATCAGGGAAATGAAGGGTTCAATTAATATTTAATTAACATTTCAATAGAATGGAAGAGAGAAAGAGGATTGTGGTTGATCTGACTTTACACAGTGTCCATGTGTTATTGGATACTACCAAGTGTCCCTTTGTCCCAAACTTTTCTCCCCTATGGAAATATGAGAAAAGACTGCAAAGCACATGGGAAACTTTTCCCAGTCTGTTGCTTCATCCTTATATTAACCTACAATACTATGGGAAGAGTGTGTTGCTTCTCAATCCACTGGTTTGCAAGAAAGACCCTAATTGGATGCCATTCTGTATCACAAAGGGAACAAGAAGGATATGGAGGCCCTGTGTCATTGAGGAAGGTGCAAGATAGGCAGGCTCAGGTGTTGTGCCCAGCCCACTAGTGGCTCTGAGGATGTTTCACCACACATCTTTGCAGCCCTCTGGATCTTCTGCATGGGTGCATGTTCAAGTCTTCTCACTTCCATTCTCACCTCTCTCTGAGTCATTTCCACCCTGCATGACATCACTCAAGTCCCTTTTTTCTAGGAACACCCCACAGAGCCCCTGAGCCTGTAATCGTTTGAAGATAGCACTTAATGTAGCAAGCACAGTCACACACTTAAATTTCGTCTTGCATTGAGATTATATGATCAGTTTTACCCATGTCTCCTCCAATAAGAGTGTAAGCTGCTTTAGGGTAGAAAAGGGTCATCTGCATTTTTAAGCTGCTATCACAGATGTGAACATATGAAAACTAATTAGAAAATTCCTGTGAAAAGGGATGTTTTGGAGATGTAAGCTAAAAATAAAACAAAAAAGTGCATAGGAAATTCTTGAGGGACATAAAATATTTTTGAAAACTCCAAGTCCACATACATTCACTCTTGCAAATGCAGTTAGAAAGGGTCTCCAGTACAGGCTCCAGAAAGCCTCTAAAGGTATCTGTCATGTGAGCTTGAAATGCAGCATTGTCATTATTCAGATGGAAAATAGAATCACTTATGAGATCATGGCTCATTGTCAATTCTCTATATATTTGCATTTATTGTGACAGATGCTGTCGAATCTCATCCTAGCTCTATTATTCTACAGAAATAGATTGGCCCTCTTATGCTATACAATAATAATTAGGATAATATCACCCATTAACTCTCCATGCCCCTTTCTATCTGGAAGGTTCAGAGAAAGCTTTGATGATTGCAAGCCTAAACTCTACTCTGTTAGTTTCAACTGGACCCTCACTTTCTCCAAAAATTTCATTTTTGACTGAAATATTTCATAGACTATTCACATCCCAAAGGGGATTTTTTTTTCAAAGTTTGAGATAATAGGTTTCAGCCATCTTGACTTAGAGCAGAATGAATAAATGCATTTTCTCTACAGAAAATTCATAATGCCTTAAGCTGAGTTTGTGCCTATGACACATTCTTAACCACCTACTGAATTGCTTTCTCTTCATTTTTGAGGTTAAATGGGAAGCCTGGAGCCTACAGTAGAATTTCCCCATATGTGCTGGTGGAAAATTAAAAAAATAATAAAGAAAAAAGAGATACAGTTTTATACTTATCAGGCAGCACAGGGAAGACAGTAAAACTTTCCAAGAACTTACAGTCATATTTTTCAGGCCAGATGTCCACTCCACATCATGGAATTATTTGACCTATGCTTTAAATATAAATCACTACTTGTATATCTTTTCATTAGTATGTATATTATAAGAAGGAAGGAATCATGTGATATGTTAGACTGGTATCTGATTTTTCAGCAGTATTTCATTTGGAGAAAGAATGGATCAACCATCCATCTATAGGGAGGAAATAAGCCTGTACTGGATAGGATAGAGGCTAAGAAATGTGATCTTATCACAGAGAAAGTTACAGTAGTGGGCATCTCAGTGGTCAGCTCCTTAACATCAAGTTAGATGAAAAGGCTCAGCCCTAGGACCCAGGTCATTGGGCAATATGTTAATAATCTGGTAGCTAGGAAGCAGGATTGGAGAATATTTTATCTGTGGCTGGAATTGCTGGAAATTGAGATGAGTTCAGCTTCCAGGTCTGTCATTAGGTGGAAGAACTCACAGAATGTTGTTAAACTATCAGTCCTCCAAATGGTCTAAAACCATGAGCTCCTAAATAAACCTTTCCTCCTCTACAATTTTTCTGGTCGGGTTCTTTAGTCACAGCAGTGAAGAAGCTGATTAAAACATCCTCAGGCTGTGTATCTTCATTTATGGTATCAGGCATCACTGTGGCCATCCTTTCATGCAGAATGTTTTGATTTTGCCATCTTCTCCCTCTCCCCAAGCATATCTCTCTCCTACCATCTCTTCCTATTGCAGTTGTGACACAAAACTGAATTTTACATAACACATATGCTTGTCTTCTGCATTTGCCTATGTTTGGTCCATTTTGGGTCTTTTATATTTATGATTGCTTTTGTTGCTATTTCACTGTCTCAGTTTTTGAAGATTTTACTCAAAAGCCTGGTCATTCCTAACTGCATTTATATTTTAAAAGGATAGGAATACTGATGGGAAGTTCTAAGTGCTTCCATGGGACTTGCTGACTCTAGGATGAGAAAGCTGCCCACTGGTCTTTCCAGTGGGAATTCAAACACCAAGATTTGTAGGATTTACTGCCACACTGGGATCATTGTATTTCTTCAATGACATCTCTGTTCTGATTGAGTTATGGAAGTGGGGACAAGTGAGGAGAAGGACTCCTCACCCCAACTTTTGGGTATCCTAAAAATCTTTGAATTGTCCTCTTTCTTCTTTGTACTGTACTATACTTGATGTCTCAATGTCTATATATATACCTACATGGTTTATTTTTATTTTTGGAAACTTCTCTGCAAGTTAGGTAGAAAGAAAGTAGTGATGTAGAGAAATGGATAATCTCCAGAGGGGAGGAAAAAGAGTGCTTGGGAATTATTTTTACTGTGTCCAAATTTTTACTTAGTTTCCCTGACCTAAATGTCATTCATGCCTCCTGGTTCTGAGCCATTCTGGGGTTTTGGAGGGCAAATATTCCCATTAATTTGCTAGCACATCTCAAAAGGACACATATTTTCCTTCTCTCTCCTCACCCTGGCCAATTACCACTCTCTCATCATTTCCACTTTCCAATAATTTACTGAGGTCTCCTTCTCTGTTCTCTTCCTTCTGTGATTGCAGCCAACTCATCATGTTTAAGAGAATGCCTATATTGTATATAGTGTATTTATAATCTATTAATCTTCTCCAATTTACTTTCAAATAGAGGAGCTGTGAACACATAATGCTATTCAGAATATGTGTTAGAAGTGGACATTCTGGGCATTGTAGTACAACATAGGTATTTTAGTTTGAGTGTTATTCTGGATAGTCCTCAAACAATTTCAGGTGGATGGCTGTCCATTACACCTAGTTATGAAACCACAATGGCCCCAACCAAACACAGGAAGAAGTATTGATTTTTCACATGTATATGATTCAAGGGAGTCCCATTTTTTCTCCATTATGCAACTTATCTTTGATGTGAAAATGGTATGGGAACACATACTCTATTTGTCTTGACTGAAATTACTCCATGACACAAGTTAGACTAAAAAAATTCTTATTTGGCCAACTGATCTTAATAACCTCAAGTGCACACTGAGACATTCATACACAGCAAAAAGAGGATTGTCTGGAAAGAAGAGTTTTCGTCTTGGCCACCTTTAAGTCCTCCTCCTCCAGCTAAGCTGAAAGAAGTGCTCCCACCCAGAAGTGAATTGATACTGCAGTGGAGCCAGCTTCTCCCCTGCTTGACCAATTAGTGGTGTGAGACTAATCAGAATTCCCCTCATGCCATAGCTATTTCTGAATCTTAGTTTGCGTATCTAGAATAGTAGATAATGAAATTATACTTTCAGGCTTTAATATATTTCACTTTTGATTGCAAAAGAAGTTAGAGAGGATTATTTGTGCTTGGAACTGTGTCTGAGCTCTTCTAGGGAAGATATAATTTGATACCACACCAATTTATTTACTTTCTTTTCAACTAGATTTCCAGAATAGCAATTTTTGTATTTATTTATAATGTTTATCATTGCCCTAATGTTAATTTAATCTCTTTGAAAAAAAATCTTCAGGCTGGTAATAAATGATACACTGGGAAATAGGGAATTGATAATACTTACTGATTTCAAACTCTGTCTGAAATTCCAGTTTAAATTTACACTTAGGAATTATTTATATCCTCTTATGTCATATCAATTTAAATAATATCCCACTCACTGGGGCATAAAGAATAATGCTAATATTAAAGTTTCTATTTAATATTTGCTAATTGCACATGAAGGGCTTATATCAGCTGCATTTAGGGTGTTTTTTTATTTAATTTTACTGTATTAGAAAATCTATGAGGTTAAGTATCCTGAAATTATTGCTTTTAAATATCAAGTAATAAGAATATTGTCCCCATTATGCACCCTATATCATGTGGCCTTAAATAAGCTTTCTTCTTGTCACAAAGGGAGAGGAGAGAGGAGGGTATTTGCTCTGATCTTGTTATAAAAAAAGAGTGATCATACTCTCCTTTTAAAATATCAAATCTGCATTGTAAAAGCTACTTTCTTCACAAAATCTATATCATGTTATTGATGGGGTTGTAGATTTTATAAAACCAAAGCCCCAGAAGTGAAATAAATATGATTACTCCACAAAGGTGGGTTCTAACTTTCAGGGATATATAGGAACTTTCAGTGTCCTCCCCATACTTAGCTTGATCTTCATCTCTTGGATCTCCCAACAAACTTTAATCAAAAAATCCTAATTCTGGAAGAATGGTGAGTGTGAAAAGAGGCTTAGGATCCAGGCCAAGACCATACATACTTATGGGCTGTGTAACTTGAATGACATTGCTAAGCTTCTCTGAGCCTTGGTAGTTTCTTTGTCTGTAGAAGGGAAACGATAATCCTTATGTTGGAGGGCATTATAAATAACAGAAAAAAAAATGTTTTCAAAGTCTATTCCAGGGTAGATCTTAAGTTATCTTATTACAAAATAACAACAACAATAAAATAATAATGGTGGTAGGAAACTTTTGGAAGTGATGAATACATCTATGATGTAAAATCTGGTGATAGTTTAATGGGTACATATTTCTATCCAAACTCATCAGATTGTACACATTATGTACTTACAGCTTTTTAATGTCAATCATACCTCAAAAATGGTTTAAAATAGTTTCTAGTCTATAGTAAGTATTAATAAGTGGTTGTATCATAAGTGTCCATAGGTCTTAGAAGTCTGTGGGTACAAATTTACCACAGTAAAATAATGTATATTCCCCAGCCATTATACCACCTACTCCTGTAGGACATTGACTCCCAATAGAGTCCCCTTCAGCATTTCCAAAATACTAACCATTAAGTGGAAATAATAAACACCAATGTTTCAAGCAATTCTGTATCTTCTGTCTCAGCTCCTGCCTCTATCCCACCAACATCCACTTACAACACTGTTTTTCCCAGAGTTGATATTTCTGTGTCTAACTCCTTTTTGTCCTATGACAATGGTCAATTTTCTCCCTCAAGCTTTCCCAGACTTGTGAATCTCAGACTCTTTGAACCTCTCTTGGATTTTTTTCTGGGACATCCCACAGGAGAAGCTATGGCTCCTACTGAGATATTGCCCTGTCCATCAACAATATCCCCTGAAACAGACTCTCATTCTTCAGTTGGACAAATAAGTTATTTATACTAATAGCAATGCATCTCATAAGAACATTATGCATGACACAAAAACAGTACAAACAGAAGTAAGCAGGACGCAGTGGCACAAGCCTGTAATCCCAGCACTTAGGGAGGCTGAGACAGGAAAATGACGAGTTCAAAGCCAGCCTCAGCAATGGCGAGGCACTAAACAACTCAGTGAGACACTGTCTCTACATAAAACACAAAAAATAGGGCTGGAGATGTGGCTCAGTGGTCGAGTGCTTCTGAGTTCAATCTCCAGTACCAAAAAAAAAAAAAAAAAGTTGAAGGAAAGAAAGAACTCTATTTGGGGACTGCTATGGAGAAGTTTAAGGAGGTGATGATTTCTAGCCTCTATATAAAAAAGAGGTGTTATTTTGGCAGAAAATGAAGGAGGATAGAACCTCATAGCATCAGAGATTGGTAGAAAATTTCTCTAGGGCATAAAGCAAGTGAGAACGGATATCTCAAAAGAGTGTTGGACAGAGCAAAGGAAGAAAAGGCACTGTGGTGGTAGGGATAGTGATGGTCAGAATGCTGCCAATAAAAGTAACCATAGTGATGATGCTAATATGTTGAAGGTGATGATGAAGATGACGTTAAAATACTGTACTCTTTAATTTTCATCTACTATTAATAAAACCCTGAATTTCCAACATAGTATTTATTTAACTGGAAACTGTCTATGCTTCTTTTTTTGTTCCTTTGTTACTCATAGACCACATTTAAAGCATAGTGAAATAGTAACAAAGTGGGTTAGAGGTGAGTCTTATCCCAATATTATCCCTGGTATAACACTCACAATTACCAAAATAAACAGGAAAACTGATAAGAGAGGAACAGGTTGAAGTAAAAAAGGTATGTCTCTCCATAAAACAAATTTATATCTTACTTTTTTTCTTAATTTTGATGTTGGTGAAACATTTATAATATTTCATTGTTACAAAATAGTTAAAACCATAAATTTTAATTTGATTATCTAATTTTATAGGCACCATTATTTCATGTTCTATCGTGTTCAGGGCAGTTATAAATGCTCCTACTCTCCAAATGCTGCCGTTTTGTTTTCAAGATATGGGACAGTGGAGAGTGACTTTCTAAAACTGGCTGAAAGAAAATTGTCATGGCCTTTTGCTACCATTCCTTCTTTGTTAGAGTTGTCTAGAAACTAAAAGAACTTCCAAGAATGGAAACACAGTGGAATTATGTGGCAGTAAGATAACCAGATCAATATCTGAGGGGAGAATGTTCTGGAAGGCATGAACACTCTCACTGCATAGAAATTATAGAGAACAAATTATCATGTCCCATAGACATAGAGAGTTTCTTATAATCATATCTGTGGGAGAAATATTGAAGAAAGAAACCCAACAGTGGGAGGAAACTTCAAAAAGATATTGAAGGGTTCTCCACATATGATCCTGACAATCTCAGGTAACATAACTATCAACCAAGGGGGAAATATTTTTGGCTGGAGAAGATTGTAAATTTAAAAAAAAATAGCAAAGAGGAGACTGTCACATCAATGGCAAGGGTGAGTCAGGTACTGCTCTTTAACATAAAACTTTAGCTAGTATACTATGTCATACCATGAAAATTTCTCCACAGAAAAATAAACTGTTAATAGTGAGTAAAGCAATCTGTGAATTTAGAGAATATGTTGGATAAATGCTTGTGGCTTGTGATCCTAAGCAGGAATGCTGCTTTAGTATGAAGCTAATAAAATGAAACTCCAAAATGTTCATATGGACACATCTATAGTTAATATTTTTCAAATGACTTAATTTGGAAGTTTGTAGTTGACTGATGAACAATAACTTCAGCTTAATAAATGTTGATATTGACCAACCAAAAAAATCAATAGCTGCTTAATAAAATTAAAAGAAAATACAAATATATCACTTATTTAATCAGATTACCTATTACTTTTAAATCATAAAATATTTACAAGAACCCTGAATGTTTAATTAGAGGTATATTATACATGAAGTCATTTTCAAATGAACCAGAAAGAAGGAACAAAATATGGAAGGAAAGAAGGAAGGAGGAAGGAAAGAAGGAAGGAAGGAAGGAAGGAAGGAAGGAAGGAAGGAAGGAAGGGGAGTGGGTCATACAGATGAACTTCTTAACTCAGTATGTGCAGAGGCAATGATGCATGCAAGAAGGCACAATGGTTTGCCCTGTAACTAAAACAGTAGGTAACAACTTCATGGTGGAATATTACAAAAGTAAATCTGCACACATACACACACATACCTTTGTTAGGGATGAACATTTAAACATTTCACCAGTATCTTAATAGGAACCAGAATATTGTACCACTAGAATTCACTTTTCTAAGTTGCATTCATGTGTCTGAACCACTGCTAGAAAAAGAAAACTAATACTGGTTATTCTTGGTTCCTAACATATGAATGTGAATTAGTTTATCTAAATAATCATCATCATTAGGAATGATAAATTAGCTTGGGCATTTCTAATACAAACAATAGAATGTACAAGTTGTAAAACATGAACATTTAATATGGTTAATATGGCACAACAAGGTACCTAGAACATTATGGATACCACGAAGAGACACTTATTCCAATATTTTGTTCCAAACTTGATCTATAGGCCAGAATCATTATGTGTATTTTGGCTTATGATCTTCTTATCTTCTCTCTACAATGCAATTTCTTCCTAGATTTCCGTTATTTTTTTTTTCTTTTTTGGTACCCAGGAATTGAACCTAGGTGTGCTTAACCACCAAGCCACATCTGCAGCCCTTTTTTATATTTTGTTTTGAGACAAGGTCTCACTGAGTTGCTTAGGCTACATTGCTATATTGCTAAGGCTGGCTTTGAACTTGCAATCTTCCTGCCTCAGCCTCCCGAGCCACTGAGTTTACAGGCATGCACCACCACGTCTGGCTTAGATTTTCTTCTTGATAAATGGTGCCACCACTGTTCCTGGTGCTTAGAGCCCTCTCTTCTACAGCCTTATTTCCCATTCCATGCCCCACCTTCTCTTCATTGTTTTCTCCTCTCTATCCCCACACTCTCATCATTTATCATTTGGATTGTTGTTTCCCTACTTAATTTTAAACTATCACCAGAATGATCTATTTAAAATGCAAATCAGGTAACTTTATTATCTTGGGCAGAAGAAGGCATGGCTTAGCTGGCATGATAATGGTGGAGTGAATAATGATGGAGGTCGTTGGAATAAAAACAGGAGACATCAGCTCTGGGTGGTATCACACACACACACACACACACACACACACACACGTCAACTAGAATTCTACCTCCGATGAGTTCCATCATCTCAAGGAGTTTTTGTAAAGGACAAATTGCATAGTATTTCCAAAACTTTCCCTTTATTAATAGTTAAAGAAATACCTGAAATCTCAGTGCAGGTCTGTTTGGTGAAAAGCAGATAGAAACATGCTTCCTCTTATGAAACTCTATGGCTTCCTCCTGTACCTTTTCCAGTCCTACTGGTAGGCTCAGGCATATGTGCAGAGACAGAAAGACAAAGTTGTCAGATTTATGGAACAATCTTTGCTAGGAAAAGATGGAAGATAATTGAAGAATAACGGCTTGCTTTTGCCAAGAGCCAAAGCTTTGCCTAAGAATAAGAAGTGAGATGGGCTGGGGTTGTGGCGCAGTGGTAGCGTGCTCACCTAGCATGTGTGAGGCACTGGGTTCGATCCTCAGCACCACATAAAAATAAAATAAAGATATTCTGTCCACCTACACCTAAAAAATAAATGTTTAAAAAAAAAAGAAGTGAGATGAGGAGGAAAAATCAGAAACTTAGTACAGTAATCTGCCCACTAAGAAAATATAACACCAAGTGTGCTGTGGTCTTTGATCCACTTGCCAATATGTCCCTCCTTGAAATGGAAGAGGATGGTTAAGGAGGGTGAGTTGAGGGCACAGAAAGAATGGAATTTCCCTTGAATCTCCAATGCTATTGCTGCCACACCCTTTATCTCTGCCACTAGGAGCCACCACTTATTGAGTGCTCCTTCTAAATACAGCCAAGACACTGCAGGAAGTCTACACTTATGTATTCATGTTAAATAATTCAGTCCTCAAAGTAATCCTGCATAGTGGGCTCTGCCTTAGTGCTTCCATTTTTCAGGTGATAGAAGAAGTTAAATAACTGGAATGACTGAATATAGACACGTAGAGATTTTAAGGGTTTTGTGCTTTCAGGGGAAATTAAGGTACCAATCAAAGTAGCTGGAATAATGGGAACAAAATAAGCCCTGGATATTAACAATGGAAGGATACTATGGACAGAGATTGTATGTCTGGGCATGTGACTTAATTAAAGATGTAGTCCTAGAGAAATAAAAATCTTTTAAATAGATCAGGAGAACAGTCAATGAAGATGAGGAATCTTAAACATAGAACAGAATATATGGTCATGTCCTAAGTCATCCAAAGACATAAAAAGCCTGGAGCAGCAGAGCTGGCTTACTGCTTCTCTCAGGGTGGGTCAGGTCAGGACAGGATCTGTCACTCCTGACATCCAGCGTCCCAGCACACTGTGTCTTGTCCGCAATGAGCCACTGGCCTCACCTGCTCCACTCTGGACTTGCACATTAGCAATATACTCCCACAGCTTCAAGTTGCACTAAAAGCACCTTGAAGCTTAAATGCTAATGTATCAAAATGGCTGGAGCACTATCTCTAGTCCCATTTGAATTGAAAAATATCCAACTTCAATGTCCAGTGCAATGAATTGATTGAAATCTGCCTGCATTAGAAGACTTCAAGGACACCATGAGCACTCTGGTGACTCCCACTATTCCCCAGTTGGTCTGTGCCTGCAATTCTCCTATTGAAATGCATACTTTTAGCTTAAATGGAGTTCTCCTTTGTGATCAAAGTACAAATCTCCCTTGTGCGAGCTGTGGTTTAGTCTGATTTTGGTCACTTAGAGCTTGGTATAAATGAAGAATCTAAGAGCAGATACTGAGAGGAGAACAAGAAGCCTGTGGGAAAAGAAAAAACTGAAGGAGGAGTATTCCTGGGAACGAAAAAGACACACTTGGCTGATGTCTTCATTCTGCACAACCCTTCTCAGAGAAAAGCCTGCAGCCTCTTATTCATTCAGTGCATGAACTTCTAAGGCTCATTATAGTTTACCCTGGCCAAATGGTAACATTTCTGTTAGACAAACCAAGGAGTTTGTAAGGAGGAGGGTTTAGTCAATGAAATCAATATCCATAACTAAAATTTAGTTTAGTCATATATTTTATTTCAAATGTATATGGAATAATCTATCTCTTGCCACATAACCCTAGCTTCAACAAGGGTAGACCATGCCTATGTCCTCTCTCACCCCCAGAAAAGGTTTATAAAGTTTTCATGGTCATCAGACTTCCCTAGCCGTGAGGATCTTTGGATGTTTTTGTATATTGCAAACTCACCCTCAGGAAATAGTTGCAAGAGTCTAAATAAGTCATTAAAAGTCTCCATAAAGATAGGTGGTCTTGATGTAAAAGTAAATTAATTAGACAACTTTGGACAAAGGGAAATCATAGAAAATCATCACATCTCAACCCCTCCCAAAGCACAGGTATTTCTGGACTCCTGTTACCACTTCTTGCGCTTTCTCCCTTCCCCAGATGCTCAATGTATCAGCTGCTGAGAGAAAAGTCTCTCTCAAAATCCCTGATGATGATGTGTCAAGGAGTAAATGGATCATACACCATGGGGAATTCTGGCTTCCAGAAATGCAATGGTTTGGAGTCTATGAGACCCGGGATCACCTCTGGCCCCAACAAAGACCTGTTGCGGGATTGTGGACTCAGCATTCCATCTTTTTGTTTGTCAAGGCTCTTATTTCTAAGTAATAGAAATTCAACTCAAGCTTGTATATGTAGAAAGGGGTCTGCATTGGTTTGTGTGAGTAGGAAATCCAAGGGATGAGGGGCTACTTCAGTGGAAACTGGATTTAGTTGTTCAAATGATTCATGTATTCATTCCACGAATACTGACTGAGGGCCCACTTTAGGTCAGGACCTGTTCTAGGTGAAGATATAACAGCAAACAAAACAGACACATCTCTAAATATATACTATGGCAAATAGTATGAGTTCTGTGTTCTACATCAGGCAGGACAGGTACGACTGATTTTTACCTAGTGGTCAAGGAAGGTAATGTTCCAGTAGAGTCCTGCAAGATCCTGGCTGTGAATCCTAGGGGAGTTATGTCTTGGCCTCCACTTTGCCATGCACTATATATACCCTATATTCTCTAGTGTTTCTCTCTCCTCTCCTCTTTGCTGTTTTTGTTTTGTTTCGTTTTGTTTTTTTCTTTAGCTTTAGTCTCCAAAGGTTCATTGCACATGTCAGAAAAGTTAGCCCTGGGAATATCTGGCCTTGTTTGCTCATCTTTGGAGGTGAGACCCATTTTCTTTCAAAGTGTCCCAATCCATGCCTGAGAAGGGACTTTGATCAACTAAGTAACAAGAACAATATGGATGTAGTATCAGAGGAATGGGTTATTTTGATGGGTCAGCCTGGATCACTCGTCTAGAATCAGAGCAGGATAGGGAGGGCTGGATGATTTACAACATCAGCAAATGAAGAAAATAAAAAAGACTATTAGGAGTAGAAACGGGAAGAGATGTCACATTGATCAAGAAAATAACTGGTAACTATCATGCAACTGGCCCTCAGTATTCTTATCTGTAGTAAGAAACTATGCCTAAATGAAAAGGCTGAAACACACACTAGAGATAGCCTATGCTAAGTAGCTTATATTTAATGTTACTTACTAAATATTGACTATTGGCCTATAGAATTCATGGGCCTTGCCCCTGCTCTATATGTTTCTTGCTGGATTGGGGAGTGGGAAAAGCAGAGTTACAGGCTGCTTCTGTATTTCCCTATTCTTGGTAGCTGTCATAGCTCATTCTACCTCTTGGTACTCTTCTCCCCAAGAAAGGAAAGTATCTTCCACATTCCTCCCAGGAGCCTCACTAAAGATAAGCACTTAGTTCCTTTCGTTGTGATTACCATATGGCTAATAATTCAGGGGGATAGATATGAGGATATCAAAATAATAAACCACTGAAGCCACAAATATAATCATATATTGCAAAATCATTATGTCTTTATTCTCAGGCCTGAAAGATATTAAGATAATAAATGAAAGCTTACTTTCTGCTTTTATTCTATAGGAAAATGCTTCACTTAAACACAGTTTCCTTCTGAGATCCCACCTCTACCCAAAAAGTAGTCTCCAACCGCAAAACAGTCCCTCCTCCCAGCATGTACACTGGGAAAACCTGCTACGTTTTTTGGGGTTTGGTTTTTTTTTTTGATTTTTTGTTTTTTTGTTTTTTTACTTCAAAGTGTTAACTTTGCAAGTAAAATTGGAAATGGAGAGGAGAGTGGGAACTCAAAATATATCAAAGGTCTTGGTCACTATGATGATTAATTTATGTATCAACTTGTCTGGACCACAGGATGCCCAGATAGCTGCTTAAACATTATTTCTAGGTGTGTTTGTTAAAGTGTCTATAGATGATGTTAGCCTTTGAATTTGTAAACTGAGCAAAAGAAACGACTCTCACCAAGATGAGTGGGCATCAGCCAATCCACTGAAAGACTGAATGGAAGCAAACAGTGGAGGAAGATGGAATTGTCTCTGACTGGATGAGAATACACATCTATTTTCTCCCGCCTTTAATGTTCCTGGTTCTCAAGCTTTTGAACTACACCACTGGCTTTGTTAGGACTGTAATGTGCCAGACTGCAGATCATGGGACTTCTCAGCTTCCATAACTATGAGAGTTAATTCACATAATAAATTATATGAATTTATATAGAAACTTCAGGTAGAAAATCCAAGAAAATAAATCAATTTGGAAGAAGTTAAAGGTAATTCTTAATTTTGGAAAGGTAGAGGGAGTTGCATGTGGGCCTACAGGTGGACTTCAGCAGTAGCATTGGAAGCAGAGACAAATGGGCAGGCTCATTTGACTCTAGGGATAAAAAAGAAGAGGAACATGGAAAGTCCTATACAGATGAAGAAGGACCTACAAGAAAAATTAAAATAATTCTGGTTATAAATGTCTACTGAGCAGTGGGAAGATTGATGCAAAATCAGTATGAACAACACTGTCTTCAACATGCCTGAGCCTCTTTCATATTTTTTCCTCTTCTTCAATTGCTACATCCTAGTGTTCCAGTGCCTTATAACTTCCTATATCTTGCAGGATTCTGGGGAATGACTTTCCCTTAAAACACTCTCTGTATCTCTTGCAGTCATGCCCTCTACATCCGCATTTCACTTTCTGAGTTCCTTTCTTCTCCTAGACTCCCATTAATTCTGCCCTAAGTCTCATCTTCCTTTCTTGCTTTCTTCTTCCTCATATCAAAGGATATGGACCCATAGAACAGATTCATGGCTCAGCAACTCCCTCTAGCCTCTCAATTCCCACCATGTTGGCGGACAACTCATCTGTGTCCACATTGAATTGATTCTTTGATGGACCTTGTCCCAGAGCTAATTGAAACTGGAGTGGATGCTGCAGCTACACAAGGGACTGAGCTGTGGCCAATGAGAGCTGAGCAATCCTTGTACACTCCCTCCTAAGTCCATTTATTTTCTAAATGATCAGCTTGAGTGAAGTAAGCCTGGCATTTGTCAGAGAATGGATTTCTTGGCAACACATTGCTTTCTACAATGTGGGTGATGACAATAATTTTACATACCAGTACTATTTCATGACCATTGTGAATGACGGTGTCCAAATGGAGGGAGCATAGTGTTATTCAGAGTGAGGCATGGCCCAGGGACAAGCACAGGACCCATTCTGCTTTCTCCCTGCAAAATGTCTCCCCTGGGCTTGAAAGTGACGTTTATCAGCAAACAGTTATTATTACTGTTTTATTATTGCCTCAGTTAGCATTTATATGGCACTTTGTATTTTCAAGGTGCTTTTCAATCATTTTTATTAGTGAGAGGGCAGATTCTCAGGCACAGGTAGAAGCAGCTAAGAGGCTGGATTTTCTTGAGAAAAAGACCCTTTTTTGCAAACAGACAGTCATTCTGCTCTCTCAGTTTGACTTTTCAAATGGTGGTTGAGAGAAACAGAAATCATTTGTGTAGTAATTATACAATAAAAAGTCACTATCCAACTGAAATACCAAGGGAGAAATTATGAATGCTATATTATTACATAATCACAAGGAGAGAAATTCAGTCATTCATACTTGCATGCATGAAATTCATACATCATAATTTGCTGGAAAATGGACAATCTCTACAAAAACCTTGGCTAGGCACTACAAGAAATACAAAGAAAAGTGAATTCATGGCCCTGATCTTAAAAAACTTGAAATCATTACTTGGAGGATAAAATCCTTCAAATAATTAGGACTATGAAGCAAATAATACTGATTTAAAATACAAGAGGGATTTAGAGACAGAAAATTTATATGTTTGGGTAAAAAGTATTCAGAATAGGTTCCCTAAAGGAAATAGGGCTTAGTTAAACTCTAAAGTCTAGGTATGCCTTGGAAACACTGTTAGAGAGAGAACCTCAAGTAGATATGACCTCTGTCCCCTGAGAATTGTTAGCCTGAACATTTGAGCTGATAGGTTTCTCATATTTAAAGAAGAAAAGGGCTTCACAAGTAGATATTATAATTAGTGGAAAAGACATGATGTTCTTAAGGATTTCATAGGAGATGCTGTCCAAATTAAGGTGAATTTTACCTAAAGTGAATGTCTCAGCTGAAGGAATTGAAAAGGGACTTCTAGGAGACAGACAAACATGAGTTCAAGAAGCTACTTTTAAAAGGGTACTTGCTTAAGATCTTTTTATTGAAGGTTTTTTTCCAATCAGTCATCAAAGCATGGCTCACCACTTAAGATGCCCAAAGACCATCCATCCATACCTCAAGTGTCAGAAAATTCTTTATCCTATCTTTTTCTCCCATTCCACTCAACAATGTATACTTTTCTTACACTGAATTGTGGGAACAATTCATCCTGTGGGTCAAATTAAATTGAATATTTAGTATAAAGAAAATAGCATAAAGACATTTATGCTAATTTTCACTCCCAACCACTTAATATAACCCATCCATGAATATTTATCTATTAGCTACTATGCTCTCAGTCTTCAGCTAGTATCTGAAATGGAGTTCTGGGAAAAGACCATTTATGGTTCTTAGGAAAATTATTTACTTGTAAATGGTAGCTTATGGTGTCAGGAGAATAATATAAATGATTCATAGAAAAAACGAGGTAATTGCGTGGCAGAAGGGTAAGGAAGGTGACAAAAGTTACAATGTTCTTCTTTTAGTGCAAGTCACAGAATGGAATCTAAGGGGAACTACATGGAATGGAGATATGCAGGTATTGTTTCATCTCAGAACCAAATATATAATATGAGAAAAATACTAGTACTGAAAAATAGTGATGTATATTTTACAAGAGATACTTGCAAGCAAAATCAAGAAGAATATAAACTTCATCTCTAACTTGCTCTCCTCTTCAAATGAGCATTTTTTTTCCTACCCCCATCATCCATAGGTGCTTGCCTCAAGTTGAAATTTCTCACATTTTGCAACTCTGGCCTCCTTCTACAGTCTAGCATTGGGACACTGTGGTAATGTAGAAGCAGAGTGACTGAATGCTTAACACCCAAGTTTTGAAGACTTCTATTTACTAATATGTGATCTTAAGGGAATAAGTTAATTTATGTAACCCTGATATTTATCTTTATATTTTGGGTATAATTACCTCATTGGGTTGTTGCAAAGCTAAAATAAAAATATATAAGACATTTAGCATCTTCTCCAGCACATTCTTTTGATTATATTTCAAATTTACCCAAAGGCCACAGGATTTTGCTGTATAAAATCCTTTCAGAATTCTAGCACCTTCCAAAATAATGGTCAAATGGTCCTTTAAAAGGTCTCTGCTAATCTATTGGTTACATTTACATTGTTTTAGATTTATTTGGTGTTTTAACATTTACAAAGCTATAACACATACTCACTAAAAACCTCAGATGAACTTTGACATTAACAGAGGAGGAAACTATGGTTGGTAGAAGTTAAGCAACTCACCAAGTCACACAGCTTGTGATAGGAGGAGCTGAGTCTTGAACTTTGGTCTTTGGTCTCAAATTGGATTGTCTCTCCATGTATGTGAATATGAAACTGTTTAGAAAGAGGAATGAGTCACATAACCAGGGCTCTCCTTTCTCTCCTGGAAAATACTTAAGAAGAAAGCTGTTTTATAACTTTAAAGAAGTGTTCTAAAGATTATCACTTTAACATTTAGGAGACAAGTGGAAGAATTATTGGGCAAGAAAAATGAAAGCTGTACAATCCCAATTCTTCAGTGATATATGTGATTGGTCATTCCTTTTATAACAAGAGTGAAGAGGACTTTATTGACAAAGCCCCCAACTCTGCATCTGGTCAGAGGAGACAGTAGGATGAATAATCCAAATTATCCCAAGCACCTTGAACCATTTTTAAAATTAGAGGAAGCAAAGAGTCCAGCCAAAAGTGTTTCTAGCATTTCTGCATGAAATTTATAGTCATACCCTGTGGTCCAATCAATAAAGTTGAGTAGGAGCCAGGAAATGAAGAATTTCTGTTTGCTGGAAACTTTTTGATTTGTTCTATTATCATAATTGATGACCTGGAATCAAGAACTTACTCAACCAGAATATCAAACATCTCAGTCTTGCATAGACAAATGCCTCTGGAAACCAATTAGGAAAATGTTGTTGATTCACTTATCTCTTCCCTTCCCTGGTAAATTTCTTTTTCTTTTCCTTGCTTCTCCATCTAACTTAAATTCTACTCTATGGAAATGTGTGTGTTAGGGGAAGGGGAGGGTTGTGGGGTATATTGTACAGTCCATGTGATAAGAAAAGTTCTGGTCGTACAGAGCTCATTTATGAAATTTCCATCAAAGAACTTTACTCTGTTTGAATAGGTACTGCCTGAGATTTTCAATAGTCAGCACCCCTTTGACTCATGATATTCCACACAACCCAGTTTGTTTCTTGTTGCCAAGAGCCCCTTTCATCTGGCAATTTCTCAAGCACATCAAGCTCATGTTCATCTTAGGCTTTTGTTCTGGAGTAAACCTTGTCTGTAACCTCTGCACTAAGGTTTCCTCAAAGATAGAAACCTTAATAATCAGATCTTTACTGAAATATCACTTCTTTAGAGAAGGCTTCTTCTGTATTTGTCAGTTTTTCATCACTATAATGAGATGTCTGAGTCAGGCAACTTAATAAACTAAAGAGGTTAATTTAGCTCACAGTTCTAGAAGTTTGAGGACATGACACTGGCAGTGGCTCACCTCTGGTAAAGACATCATGTTAGACAGCAGATGACATGATGCCATAACAATGGTAAGGCATGTGGGAGGAGGAGATTACATCTCAAAACAAGAAGTCAGGCAGCTGGATGGACCTAGGCACAGGCTTTTATATCAATGTACTATTACAAAAATTCTTTCTAAGAAACCAGCATTTCCATATAAGGGAGACCCTAAAGAGCTAAAGACCTCCCACTAGTCCCCAACTCTTAAAGTTTTCATAGGCTCCCACTACATCAGACTGAGAACCAAACTCTGAACACAAAAAATTTGTGGAGTAAACAATATTCAAACCACAGTAGCTTCCCTGACCTTTCTAGCTAAATTTTACCCCTAGGTCTCCCTTTTTGTTTTTTTTTTTTTTGTCATACAACCTGTATTATTTTTGTAGCATTTATCACTCTCATAAAATACCTTAATTATTTGCTTACCTATGTAGCATTCATTTCCCTGTACCAAGCCAAAGTCTTGCACATACAGGGGCATTGTCTGACATAGATGCCCTGTCTCCAGCTCCTAGGTTAGTGTGTGGCATATAGCAGATACTTAATGTTCTAGGAGTAAAGAAGCAGAAGCAGCGTCATGGATTTTGTTTCCACTGTGTTGTGTGCATATTCTATGCTACTGTGAAATTTATTTCCAGTTACTTCTTTTATATATGGATGACTTCTTTCATTAATTAATTCTTCAAAAGAAGAGACAATGCCTTCTATGTTTATTTTATCTCTTATTTCTGATTGCAAAACTGACATTAGGTATATTCTTGGTGGATGATTAATGATTAAGAGTGACAAAGTGGGAACGATGTAATTCAAATCAAAATAGCCATCATAAATTTGAGAAAATGAGTAGAGGAACAAACACTTGGAGACCCTCAGTTAGTGAAACAATTAGCTTAAATTTCTACTTTGCTTTTGATTGTGCTTCTAGTTGAGAGAATAAAATAAGGAGATGTGCAAATGGAGATTGCTAAGGACTTGAATGTTTGTGTCCCTCCAAAATCTGCATGTTGAAGTCAGTTCCTCAATGTGGTGGTATTAAAATGGAGGCCTTTGGGAATTAATTAGATAATGAAGGCAGAGCTTACATAATGGAATTAGTGTTCTCTTAAGAAAAGACTGAGAGAGCTAGTGTCCCAGGTCTTTGCTCTCAGCCATATTAGAATACAAGAAGTCAGCAATCTGGAACTCAGAGGATGCTCATCCATAGAACTGTTCCATGCTGCCACTTTAATCTTAGATGTTCAGCCTCTGGAACTGTGAGAAGTAAATGTTTATTGTTTCAACCACCCACTCAACAATAGCAGCCTAAACCAAGACAGAGATTAAGCATGGATCGAAAGGTATTGGAGGGTTGGGATTGTAGCTCAGTGGTAGAGCGCTTGCCTCGCATGCGTGAGGCCCTGGGTTCGATCCTCAGCACCATATACAAAGCAATAAAATAAAATAAAGACATTGTGTCCATCTACAACTAAAAAAATATATTTAAAAAAAGGTATTGGAAAACAAGATTGGATGGGGCATTGTGAAGGGTAAGGAAAATGGAAAAGGAGCACTTACAGAGTACACGAGGCTCCTAAGTCTGGAGCGCGGGAGAATGCCAACATCTTTGACAAAAATCAAGACAGGATAAACCACCCATTGAAGGTAGGGAAAGAAATTAATTTGGGTCAAGAAAATCTGAGTCCCACAAGGGTGGCAAACATAAAGGAGAGATGCCTAGGAGAAGGAAAATTGAAGCTGAAAATAGAGGTGAAGAAAGCCATTCCATTTGTGGTTACCTTTAGTTCCATGGGAATGTGTGGCATTTTCCAGAAAAGGGGCAATAGGACTGGAGATTAACCTTAAAGAACACCCACTTTAATGGCATTGAGAAGGAAGAAGACCAGCAAAGGGAAGGAGAAAAAAAAGAGAGATAGGGTGAAGAATCCAAAAGAAAAGTGTCACAGAAATCAGGAAAAGAGTATTACTTCATTTCTTACAACATGAATTATATCTATAACTCATTTCTCTAACCAAACAATAAGAAACCTGAAGGCAAATGCCTTTGTGTTTATACGATGCAAAAGAGGGAAATGTTTGTAAGTAAATTTCATGCCCATAATTTATGTCCATAATTTACTCATTTTAATTAATGTGTTTATTTAGTTTATCTAGTGTATAAAGGTGTTAGATTAACCATGTTTATAAGTATTCCTGACCCTCCCACATCTAGTTTTTGAATTGAGATAACTATTTTGTATATGCCAACCCAATTCCTTTCTATTAATTTTTTATTCTTATAAGATAGATATGTCCAGTTTTGTTTAGTTCATTTATACTGATAGCAAATGGTATTATATCACAGGTCATAACTTGACATTTTTTTTTTACTCAAACATATGTATTAAAAACTTTCCTATGCTAATGCACACACATATGCTATTCATGTCTACTGCCACATGGACTCCCAAGGAACAGTTGGACGTGACACATTTTAACCAGAATTTTGCCATGAATGCCAACTCCCTTGACATGTACCTGTGCACATAGATGATTTTTCATGGACTGGACAAGACAAGGAATTGTTAGCTTGGAGAGTACACCTCCCTTCTCTACCACTTCTTGCTTCAGCCTCTCAGGGCCTCGTACAGGCCTAAACACAGAGTGATTGAAATAAGTGCTGGCCAAATTAAAATCCCCAGAGCTGAATATGTCCTTTTTCTCTTTCTTTCCTTTTACGTCACCATGGCTGGATTTGGTGCAGGTATAGAGCAGGTGCTACAGGAGAGACACTGCAGGCACAATTGCAAGCCCATACCCTGACCCATTTAGTGAGCAACCCATGGCCTTGGCCCTTGTGGTCACTAGGATGAATGCACTGACACAGAAAGAGAACATTTATCCTGCCAAATGTCCCACAGACAATAAGTCGTGCAAGAATCCATGTCTTTCCTTCTCCCCAAGCCCTCTGTGTGTCCTCCTACCCACAAACCCCAGGGGATTCATGCTGCCAGCTTTTCACTGCACTGACACACTCAAACACCCACCACTCTCAACACATTTTATACTTTTCACTTGGTCCCATTCAATCCCATGTGGTGTTTTGAAAATATGTAAAGGGAAAGTGAGGCTCCAATATTTTTCCTCTCCTCATAAATATGGCATTTTAAATAAGGTTCATACATATTCATCCTTTGCTCTTTCTTTTTTCTAAATGTGCACCTATAGCTTAAGTTTTATTCATACACTTCTCTGGTTTCCTGGTTTGAATTGGAAAATTGAAATGTAAAATATTACCGAATAGTAAGTTGACTAAAACTCACCTTTCAGTGGGAGCCTGAAAAGAAATGGGGACAATCCTCCAATAATTAACAAGCATGGTAATGAAAAAAACATATCTATCTTCAATACAAAACAGCCACAGGAAGCCAGAGCAATCTGTAAGCAGAATGTTTATGAAGAGTAAGAAATTGATTTGTAGGAGAAGTTTGTGATGGCAGTGTTATTAATTTAGAATCACATTTTGAAGTCCAATCTTTGGAATTTTCAGGTAGTTTGAAGACTTTGCCAAAGTTTGTAAAGAACTTTACAATACTTACACATTGGTTCCCCTCAGCTACATGTCCAAATGTGTCCAGCACAGATAAACTCCATCCAAAAATCATTATTTTTTTCTTTCTTTTTATCCTTTTCTTTTAAAAAAAGAAACTGAGCAGGAAATCTCACTTAAACAAGCTGTCTCACGACATTTCTGGCAAATCCTGATTCCAACTAAGTTGAAAATATCTCAAGAGCAGCCTGTCATAAAGAATTTCAGGGCTTCTTCTCCTAGGAAATGCAGAAATAGATGATATGTGGGATTCAAAAGATTCAAAACATCTTAAGAAAAAGCATCTTCATGTGAACTTCAAGCTGACCTGCTTTTATGAGCAAAGCATATGCTGCCCCTTATGTATCGGTAAGCTATTGCTGTGTAACAAGTGACCACATCACTCAGTGATTTAAGCAATAAATATTTTTTATTGCTTATAATACTATAGGTCATTTGGGAAAATCTACTATTGTGTGTTGAGCTCAATTATACATCATCAATCAGCAGTATGTGGGTAAACTAGCTATGATGGTATTGATTGAGTTCTCTTACGAACTTAAAGGAAAACTGCATAGCTGCTCCTCCTCCATCAGGCTATTCCATGCTCATCCACATAGGAATGGCCACACTCTAAGAGAGGCACAAGTGTGCAAGGCCTCTTAAGGTCTTGTCTCAGAAGTGGCATACCATCACTGCCACTCTATTTATTTGGTCAAAGAAGGTCAAGCAACGGGCTAGAGAAGTAGGTTCTAATTCCTGGTACAAGTCTCATTGCACAGGATATGGAGATCAAGAGACCACTGGGTGGGGCCATGAATGTGTTCATCTACCACACCTCTTTTTTAAAGAAACACTTTTTAAAGAATCCCTGAAAATTTTTCTTTTTTAAAACTGAACATCTAAGTTCACTTACCACAGTCCCTTCACAGGGTCCTCAGACAACACTACCAAATGGAGCTCTGTGGGTGCATGACCCATTTGCCAGAATTTGGGGAATAGAGAAATTTTTTAAAAAATAGATACTAATGTACTAATACTTAGAAAACATATATAGGTTTACATGTGTCATCCTTTTTCCTCTGTCCTCAAGCAAGTTCCTGGTGTAGCATTTATTTAAAAAATGCTCCATTTTAAAAATCCAGAATTTTCTTTCAAATACTGCCTTCTGTTCTACAAGTTGGTTGAAAATGCTTTTTTGATCTTACCAGTGTCAACAAGATTTTCAGGGGAAAATCAGGGTACACATTCCTTTCCCAAATATTTTTTAAAAGGTGTAGTGAATGAGTTATTAAGAGGTTGTGGTTGCCAGGCTAATACCACCAGAAATAATAACCCAGGTCCACCCATGTGCACATGATGACAACTGGCCCCACAGCAATGTCTGCCATAATTGCTTATAAAATTATTCCAGAACTGTCAAAATGTGAACATAATGGGCATCTTCAAATTGATGAAGTATGGCATTAATATCACTGTATTCACGGTATGTAAAAATATTTTCCTGAACACAACTGCATATTTGGTAGCATTCTCTCTAAATGGTTCTATTAGACTTGCTATTTTTCAAGATGAAATGTTTTCTTGAAAGTTTGTCTATTTTTTTTGTCTAATTATAGAATCTAATTAGAATGTCATTTCAACTGTTTGCAAAGGGGAAAGATTTTCCTTAGGAAGCTGGGTGACATTGCCTCTACAGATAAACAAATTTCTTTCAGATATCCTAAAAATACTGGAAAGCATGGGACAAAAAGGACACACGGACATAGTATTCAGGGCACTTTTTGTTCTTTTACTATCTTTACCTTTACAATAAATTAGTGTCTCAAAGTTTAACCTTCGTCTATAATTCATCTGGGGCTTTCTCTCATAACTCACTCCAGAAGGAACATTAGTGGATGTGAGTTTTCTCCCAGGGATTCTCCCTCCTTCTGTTTTAAATCAAAAAATGCTTTTGCAAATTAGCCAAAGGAGACAGGCTATAAGCTTCCTGTAAGAATCCTTCAGTGTGCCCTCTGGACTTTTTGTCTGGCTGTTCTCAAAAGTTGTGCAAGTTAGGATGGACATTAAAATCTACATGGAACGTGTAAACAGCACATATGGGGACACACATCTTCCATAAAAACAACAGGCATCTGCAGAGTCGCTTCAATTGAAATGCACAGCATAAATGCTTACCAATCAGAGGCAAGCAGGTAGTTTTTAGGTTTTTGCAAGCAGCTCTTAGAAATCACACCAGTGTAACTCCCTCATTTTACATAAGCAGAAATGGAGACTAATTATTCTTTTATTCAAAACATAATTATTAAGTGTCTTTAATCAGACAGGGATTGTTATAGCCCCAAGACACAGCAGAACAAAAATCAAGTGACTTTTCTGAGGGTACATAGGGAGTTGGCATAAGCCCTGCACTAGGACTACAGTGCCCTCACTTTTGCAGAAATCTTAATAGTACTTGCATCTTTAATTAACTTAGAATATTTGGCAATAGGGAAAAAGAAAAAGACACATTTTAACTTCCAATACCTTGATCAAATATTTGCTCTTCTCTAGTTATTCACTTACCTTCAAGAGAGCAACAGAAAATCAGTAACACAAGGATAACTGGCAACCTCAGTAACAGAACTGAACTGCCAAATCAGCACCCAGAGACCATTGCTTTGAGGCACAAAGAAAATTTGCATTTCATGTGTTTGCTCCATTGTTTACACTGCACTGACTCTGTACAGAGTCCACAGCAAAATGCAAAAGGGGCCATAAAAGGAGAAAGATGCAGCCCCAGTCCTCATAAAATTGCTTAATTATCCAAACTAAAAACAACAACAAAAGCCAGTGTAATAAGTGGAGACAAGACACATTATAGCTTCTACCAATTTGTGCTACAAGAATTGAGTAAGTTCAGTGTGGAGTTAGTCAAAAAGGCTTTCTGGTGAAGACCAATCTGGAGTTGTATCTTAAAGAACGTAAATAAACTATTAAATACAATTCAGATAGTCTTTTAGTTTTAGAAAGCCTTTTTATTTAAGTACAGTATTTCATTTTTTCCTTTTAAGGTATGTTTTTTCCTTTCATGCTTATGCTGAAAACCCCTTTTTTGTCTTCCATATTTTCAATTTCCATTCTTTTTAAATTTGTTCATTCTATTTATTTCATTCACTATTTTCAATCTTGACATCCATTCCTCTCAGCATTTTTGTTGTTGTTATTTTGTGTCTGTTTTCTTCAGGGTCTGTTCTCCTTTGTGCTGTAAGTGGGGACTTCATTTCAGCAATGCTTTTATTTTTCCCACATCCTATGATTTTCTAAGCTGTGCCATCCCTGGTTCTATCTCTTTCTATTCTCACGTTGTATATGACAGGATCTCTGAAACCTCTGCATTGTTTTACCTTGTTATCTGATAGAGGCTTTTGTTTTCTACCTAGAATAAATGTTTTTGGTGATGTGCTCCATCACATTGTTCAGCTGACCTGTGCTAACTTTACAGGGCATGTTCTCTCACAAGGTACCATCTTCTAGTAGGTTCTCATTTTTGTTTTTCCTGCTTACTTATTATTTTTAAAGACAAATCTATGCCTTTCTGTTTATTACTCACCTTTGAGTGAGGATGTTCTTCCAGGATCAGTTGTTGGTGGCAGGT
This sequence comes from Xerus rutilus, assembly GCA_028644305.1. Lineage (NCBI taxonomy): Eukaryota > Metazoa > Chordata > Mammalia > Rodentia > Sciuridae > Xerus > Xerus rutilus. The sequence continues at coordinate 31,745,955 of CM053412.1, forward strand.
TGTAAGTTGCCGGAAGTCACATTTCGGCTCTGATAGAGGGGATCTTGAAGCCATCGTGGTCATTATTTCTCCCCAGCAGTCAAGCTGAGCCCTGCAGAGCTTCCCACAACACAATCTTCTCTTCCACCCACTTTCCAGAAACCTGTTTTCTACAAATCTGGGTCATGGTGTTACCTGAAACAGCCTGATTCTTCTGGGCCTTACTTTTAAGAATATTTAGGAAAGACCACTATAACATTTACTCCAGGGCTAGATATCCCTCCCAACTAAAGCAAGACTCCTCTGAGTGCAGTACCAAGGCCCCAAACCTTTTGGAGTCTCCACTCTGGCAGGTGGGAAGAGATATTCCTCTGCTCCTGTATGGCCCAAATATTCTCTCATCTAATCTTTTTGGGCAGTTCTTTCTTTGGCCTGGAATGCTTTCCTCTCATGATGATTACAGATGATTACTCTTGCTTATTTGTCAAGAGTCACGCTCTGCAGATCTCAGGTTTTTCTCTCTGGGCTGCTCTCCTCTCTATTATCTTCCCTACAAACTCTGGCCACATAAACCTCCTCATATTCTCAATACCATCTCAATGCAGAGGGTCCACTGGGCTCTGGCTGGGTCCTTAATTCATCACCTGAAACTCTCTCAAGGCAGTTAGCTTAGGATAATGTTTCCCATGTTACAGGCATCTGATGTCTTGTATTCTGGAAAACACTATTTTAAAAAAAAACAACTTTTTATTTATAGGGGATTGTTTCAGATGGAGGATACATCTGATCCCTGATACTGCATTTTGGCCACAAAGAGAAGTGTAGGTTATACTGTAATCCTTTGTTTAGCCCCAATTTTCTTGCTTCTAAAGATTCATTTCAAATAGCATTCAGGAAAAGCTCGCTCCATTTCTGTTGCTCCAAACAAGAATTGCAGGTTTTGTTCCTCAGAATGTGAGACTTAGGCCGGAGACCTGGGTTCTGCCTTCATTGTCTGAGACAGCCACCAGGGATGCTCCCTCAGCATGCTCCCGCGCGGCCATTTAACCTCCGCTGCATTGGTGGCCCTTCATCTTGTATCATGGTTAAGAATAACAGATGTCTCTGGGGTGTGCTGCTTCACATTTCCTTTTCGTTCCTCTTTATTTGGGGAAGAAATCATGTTGACTTAGCCTTCCCTCCATCAGATGCTGAGCCCCTCAGCAGGTAAGGATTGTAAGTCAAAACGCATAGACGTCCTGCACATGGCATGAAGCCCACACACTGGGAACTCTAAAAGGGCATTCACTGATGATAAAGAGTAATTCATGAAAGTTGATAATATCTGAGGAAGAAAAAGAGAGAAGGGTATGATAAGGACACAGCCGAGCAAATATCGTGATTAACAGACATGCCGCTTATATGTTCCAATTTGAATCAACCCTAAATATACAAAATTAAGTGTTTTTTGTTTTTCAGCTGAAATATGCACTCTAAGTGTTTTAATAACCATCCAGATACTAATGACAAGATACAGGGCCACAGATGAATAAAAAATATCTAGGGAAACAAAATATGTGAGAATGCAAACGCGGCATACAGTATCTGTTTCTCAAAAGCTCAAGAAGAGAAGCGGTTTCCTTCTTGCTAACAGACACCCCTTATCTTGGCTTCTATGAAGCATTCACTAATAGAAATAAAAATGAACTAAAAGTTAGAAAAATGTGATAATGTCAACTGTACTCAAGGAAAAAATATAATTACTTAGTTGCTCTAATTACACAGGCAGAGTAAAGCAATCGCTTGCTATTACTGGTGTGTGCCAAAAACAACCTAATATTAATAAATATTTGTGAGAAATCACCTTGTAAATTTTAATTACTTAACAAAAGTAATAAAATAATTTTTAATTAAAAAGTATGTACACCCTAAGTAAAATGACCCTTTGTATTCCAATATAGCAGCTTCTTTTTAGAGCTGCAGGATAATATTTCTGAGCCCCTAATTATATACAAATCATGAGGGAGAGAAGAGACTAAATACCATGTTGTCTGTTCCCGGTGGAAAACTAGGAAATACAATTGCCAAAAAAAAAAAAAAAAAAGGAGGGAGGGATTGTAATAGGTCTTTTTTTTTTCCTTTCTGCCTTGAAAGGGACATACTCCTTGTTCTTTTGTTTTTTGTTTTGTTTTGTTCTTCTCCCCCAACCCCAGGAAAGTAAAAACTTCAAAGTTCTTGGGGCTGCCAAGACTAATACAGAACCCTGATGTCCTAAAAACTACTTTTCTGCTCTTACCATAATGCCAGTCTTCAATGGGCCCACTCATTACAATCCTTAGTGAATCTATTAATTAGTATTTTCTTAATGGAAATTATAACCAATTTATGGAAATTAGTACTGATTTTTTTCAACAGTATATAAGTCTTATTAATAATATCAATAACTAATCACCTATAATTGGAAATTAACAACTTGTGGAGTAGAGTGCTAGAGTAGTACCCCAACTTTCCTTCTACATGTCAGGAGCAGAAGGTTAAGTGAAGTGCCCTTATTTTCTCATCCCAGGGAAACTAGATTCTTCCACTCTTCCTAACACAGCTATGCAAATCATGTAATAAAACAGCTTTCCTTATTTCTCATTCAGTTGTACAAAATTCTGTCCCTTACTGGTATATATTAAATCTCCCTCATTGTTGGCACAGAAAGCTCATAGAATGGAACTATTCCAGTCTCCTTTAAGAATTTTATAACTAGGTTCTCTACTGAATTTTTATGTTTCTGATATCCTAGGTTAAAGTTTCATTGAATTTCTTCTTTTGGATGGACCCTGCAGCAACAGAGGCAGGAAGAGGTGATACAGGGAGCAAGGACATTCTCTAAAGCAGACCTGTTTCCTGAGAAATGTTTTACTAGATGAACTCATTGGCCACAGTCATCTAAATGATTTTAATCTGGATAGAGAAATAAGGTCAGATTTTTACCAACAAGCGCATCAGAGTCATTCTTCTGATAACAGCAAGTTAGCCCTGGGAAGGAACACGTATCAACC
>CM053412.1:31749462-31787350 GCA_028644305.1 Xerus rutilus
CCCCCCCCAGCTGTGCACTTCATTCCAGCCTCTACCCCCTTGAGCTGAGACCCACACACAACCACACAGTGCACATCGAGCCTTGCTTCTGGTTCTTCTTACTCAAAGAATATCATATTAACCCTTTCCCTTTTCCCCTCATGTTACTTCCTCAATTTCTCTTTTCATCCCTCTCCTTGCCCCCACTTCCTGGTTTCACGGCTGTGGATTTTCTAAACAACTGAGTCAAAAGCCCTTTTTCTTTCTTACACCTTCCCCCCCAGTATCCTAACTTTTTCTCCCTGCCAGGGCTTCTTGGCAGTCTTCCAGCTTGCTGGGAGCAAGAAAATCCCAGTAAGTACAGCCCATTTCAAATAGCAGCCTTCCCCCTAGTCTTAGTCCAACTGGGAAGGGCAAAGCACCTGTGTCTGCTTCTTGGTCCTTGGATCATGAAGCTCTCACCATTGCACTGCTCTCCTGTAGGAGTCTGAGCGAGCTATAACACCAAGGAAACTCTGACCTCAAAAGGCTTACCATCCAGGCAGAGAAAGGCCCAACATGTGGAAGGAAATACAGACTATGAAGGAGAAGAATCACTGCTATGGTGTGGATATAATTTGTCCCCCAGAGATTCATGTGCTAGAAGTATGGTCTTAAACCCTAAAGGTATTGAGAGATGGTGGATATCTAAGAGGTGGGGTCTAGTGGAAGGTAAGTAGGTCATAGAGGTACCACCCTCAGAAGGGGTTAATTCCTTCTCCTTCTCGTGGGAGTGGACCAGGCCTCATCAGACTTAGTAACCACAAAACATGCTCTGATAAAGTTAGCTCAGCTTTCTCAGCTTCCTGCTTTGCTTCCACTTTCAGGTACATGTGCTCCCTATACACGCAGCTACTTACCTGTTGTGCTGTGATATAGCCAGAGGGCCTTACCAGACACCAGGGCCATGCTCTTTGGACCTCCAAGTCATGAGAATTACAAGCTAAATAAATCTCATTTCTTTATAAAGCAACCAGCCTAAGGAAGTTTGTTATAGCAACACAAAACAAACTAAATCATTTAAAATACATCATCATATAAGCAATGGGTATTTAAAATGGAGAGAAGCAACCAGTCCACACAGGGAAAATGGCAGGAAAGCTTGAGTGGAGATGGGGGCTTTAGGGACACAGGTTCTCGGTACAGGTGACATGCTCATCTGTCTAGAAAGTGAGGTAGAGTCTGGCTGCCGTGCCCTGCAGGCAGCCTCCTCCTTGGGCCACCTGGCAGCTTTAAGAAACCAATGAAGCTACAACAGCCACGTACAGTCAGAAGGAGGTTTGGGGGTTAATGAGTTTTGTTAGCGTGTTACTTTAATTGCTGTCGTTATTTCTGTACATACGCCTAGAGGCTTGCAGTGAATGCATTTTATTATTAATATTAAGCATTTTGTACAGCACTTTCTGTTTGCAAAGTGCTTTACAATCATTAATTAGTTATTCCTCCTGACACCCTGGCGAGGTGATCCAGGCCTCATTCACTCCCCTGCTTGGTTATAAACGACAGCCCCAGTGTGTTGAGGTTAAGTGACTTGGCCAAGGTCACCAGGCCATTTGGGGAAAGGCTAGGATTAGAATTCCCCTGCCGCCCTTCAGGCTGAGGCCAATGCTGCTGGAACCAGCAGCTTCCCTGGACGGTGCTCATAAATGTTACAACAAATAAATAAATGAAGCCAGAGGCAGAAAAAAAAATAGTTTGTAGGCCTCATTGCTAAGGCCTAGGGACACCTCTGTCACAGTGGCAGGAACTAGAAAGTGCTGAGAGAAGACCAAAACAGAGCCCCAGTAATAACATAACCTTCCACGTTCTCACAGCCAGCTTTAACATGTCCTCCTGGAGACCCTCACTGTCCTTGTTGCTGGCTCCTCTGAGCCCGTTTCCTTTGCACGTTTCTTTTTAACTCTGAAGGCATTTACTGCCCAAAAGGGCTCCAAGATGTATAATAACGTGGTGATGCCGGAAGAGCACCGTGTCAATTTAATTTGAACCAATTTGACAAGTCTGATACACTTTCAGGACAGCAGACCACCACGCCGACCGCACCGGCTTCTCTTGTTAGGTTCTCACCGGCGCTATTTCTCCTGGAGGTAATTACCTTAGATCAAGAGACCGATTGTAAACGCGTTATGTTTTGCTGACAGCACAAGGCTGGGGAGACGCAGGACTCCTGTTTGAGAGGCAAGGAAAATGCAACACGATGTGCTCCCCTCTCCTAAGCGGCTACGCGGCAAATGAAATTCGGTATTGACAAACGCACATTAATGCCATTGGCCAGGGAGAGGGGCGGGCAGGAAAGTGCTGACCTGCAGAAGAAACATTTTCTAAAGGTGTCCCTGGGCCACACTGCTGGAAACATCACGAGGGTGTCTTTAGAGCCCAGAACCTCTGAGAGTTGTCTTTCTATTTTAAAATAACGCATTAGTTTATGAAAGAATTGCCCCCTCCCACCCCTTTCCCCACACCTGCCCACACCCACTCCCAAGTACTGCTGCCAATTGGAGATGTTCCTAAGACATTTTCCAGGGATTAGTGATGAAAGCCGACATCCTGTAAGGAAATAGAGATTTTTCTAAAAACAGGAGTACTCAATTTAAATCCCCTTATGGCAGATGTTTTTTAAAAGCAAAACTTGTTTTGCCTCATTCTGGGCAGGACAAGCCCAGACTTGATTTATGTTCATTACTCTCTCGCAATCTTCCTTTCAGATGTGAGAGGGGATCATGATTGTTCAGTTTGTAGCACATTTCTCACTCCATTTTGATGATATTTCTAGAAAAATGTCACAGGACCAGATGGGCCCCCTTCCTCCGCGACACCCAAAGTTAGTTTTACCTTCGAACAGAAGAAAACACCCCTGATGGCTTGGCACATTCTTCACAACATTTCTTTCGGGTTTGTTTACGTGTTTGACGTGATCTTTCCGCATGCTAAAATGAGCACATACTAAGAAACCACTCGCTACCCTGCACTTGAGCGCCAGGTAGCTGGAGTTTCTCTGGAAACCTACCACGGAGGTGAGAAAAAAAATAGATTTAGAAATAACAATCCTGCTCAGCAGAACTAGAGATGAGTCAGATGCCGACATAGAGATCATCAGCCTTACAGGAACCTGTGGGTCAGGAATAAGAGTAACCTTCAGGAATTCATGGAAGAAGACCCTTTTGAGCAAGGCCTTGAAGAATCAGTGGAGCATCCCTACACTTATGCGTGAACAGAAACCTGGTTTGATGTTTTTCTCATCTGAAAGTCTCAGGTGACCTAGAATTGCTCCCCAGTGCTCTTTGAATTCTGTTCCATTGCCCTCAAAGTTCTGGAAACTGGAGAAGAACTCAGTATGGGGTTTACTTGGTTCAAGGTGAAGGCGTCTCAAGGTCAGTCAGATGGGTATTTGTGGTTTCCATGCTCAGGACTTATTTCCTGAACACACAGATCTTGAGTTCTTTCAGGGGGCTTTTTCTTTTTCTTTTTTTTTCTGATGAATTTCTAAATCCCTGAGTAAGTCCCCTCCAAGTTCCCACGGATCCCTGAGGCTTCTGGAGGAGGGCAAGCAGTGATTTATTCCTGGAGAGTGCCTCCTCATCCCAAGAGCCCTTGGCAGACACCAGCTTCTTCCACTTTTTTTCTCCTCCCTCTGACACTCAGGACACTGTAGATCCCTAATCAAGTTTTCAGGGTGACACTGCCTCGCTGCAAACACTCTTTTTGAGTGCCAGAGTATCATTTGTTTGAGTAGTCCTCAGTATAATAATATGAGAATAATACCTGGTATTAATTAAATGCCTATTGTTGTTGTGTGTAATGCACTATGCTGGATGTATTGCACATTACCCCATAGAATCCCATAACAGTAGTGTGAAGCAGGTATGTCTATTATCCCCATGTTTAACATGAATAACCTCAGGCTTTGAGAGGTTGCTAAGAATTTCAAGATTATACAACCAGTAATTGGCTGCGCTGAGGTTGAAAGCATCTCTGGCTGATTCGGAGTTTTCTGTTCTGATCTTTACCTCCCTGCAGGAACACAAGATGACAGCAGACAATATATGCTGAAATGTCATCTTTCTGCCTCAACTCTTTTTAACAAAGATCAAACTCAGAGTTAAGGGGAAAAAATATGAGCAACTAAAAGAGATTTCAAAATCTGCGTACTGATGAGTTTACCTTTGACTCATGGGAGAATCATTCCATGGCTATTTATTCTTTGTTTATTTTTTTAACAAAGAATTATCAGTATTTAAAAAAAAATTGGGCGGGGCAGTATTGGGGATTGAACCCAGGGGGGCACTCTAGCACTGAACAAAATCTTATATTTTATTTGGAGATAGGATCTCACTAAGTTGTAGAGGCTGGCCCTTGCATAATCTTTCTGAAGGGCTGGGACCATAGGCCTGTGCCACCACCATACCTGACCAATCATCCACTTTTGTCCCGATCACTTACCAAAGATCAAGGAGAACAGCTGCTCCCATTTTAACCCATGAGGATAATGAAGTTGGCGGGTACTATAGTTCTATTTCAAAGGCAATGATGCTGACACGTGGGAGGCTCAGGATATTACTCTCAGTCTGAGTCCTCATTATGATTTTTGAGAGAGTTTTCCAAATACATTTTCTTAAAATCAAATTCAAATGTTAATTTAATCTTCAGGACTGTAAAGGGGCCCTTACACAAAGGGAATCATAAATTATGGGTTGCTAGAATTGCAAAGGCTCTTTTAATCTAAACCCATATTTTAAGAGTTGAGCTATAAGTCCTTGTGAAGTTTGAGAAATCTGGCAATTAAAAGATTCCAGACAATTCAATGTGATTGTAGCAACCGAGATTAGAATCTGTCCTCAGTCAAGATTGTGCTATTCCATAGTATCCCATACTATTCCAACTATAACCAACCCAAAGTATAAAAAATTAATCCCTATAAGCTTTGCATGTCTTTCAGGCTGAGCCACAACTACTATGAATTGTGTATCAATAGATGAGTTTCTTGACTTGATCTGATTAACTTCAATCTTACTATCAACATGGTATACTTTTGAATATGCATGAAAACTCTAAATAATTATGTATCAATAGGCATAATGTAAAATACTGTTACAATGATGCAAGTGAGAAGAGCTATATGAAGTTTTACAAATTGGTCACTATACCACATAGACTTTATTAAGAAATACTTTGCAATTATTCACATTCATACTGTCTATCAGAGTTCCTACACATTTGTTCCAGTAAATAAATAGCAAGCATATAGTTCAGGCAGGTTTTCCAAGTGAACTTCTTGAATAAGCTAACTCACCCTCCACATCTACTTTCAAACCCGTTTGAACTATAACTTCCTCACACAATCTTCCTCAAGAAGTGAAGGTCCTTTTAGTATAAAATTTGAAGTATATTTTTTTCTAGGGCCTTTTAAAATTCTGTCATCAGAAATTTCTGATCTCTGGGATCCATAGTAGTGATATTTTTATGACAAAATTCATCAATATTTGGTTTCAGTGAAGGAGTCCATAGGACTTAACTTTTCTTCTGACGTAATGTGAAATTTAAGGCATCCCCATGGGGCATTGTACAGTAGATGTAATTTCAAAATTCCCACATGGAATTGAAATAGGCCATGAGGGTCCATGATTCAACTTGTGTCTACTAAACATCAAGAATATACTCAACACATTTCCTGGCACTAAGGGATACAAAAGAAACTAGAGAATTTTTTTGACATAAATTTATAGCTTATCTGAGAATAATCAAAGTATATGCATGAAACTAGATAAAGTAACTAGATAAAGGAGAAGACAAAACATTTAAATCATGGTAAACAGTGTTGCCATGGTAGTATAGAAGGAAATGTTGGGGGAGAGGAGGTCAGTGTAACATACAATATTGTCTTAAGATACATAGTGAATAAGCCTCTACCTTGGCCTCCAGGGTAGGCAGAAGTGATCATCTATAGATGTGTGAATGACTTGCCATTACAAAGACAGGCAGGATCATGGGCAGTGTGTGGACACAGAAAGATGTGAAACAAATTGAAGTGGGAGGCCCATGGGATGGAGGAGGTAAGATCAGGTTGGAAAAAAAGTTTGGTGCATTATAAAAATGGCCACCCCCATACACCTTAATACACATATCTATTCAATGGTGTTCCCTCTTCTCAGGAGGAACAATAGGCTCCAGCTGCAACTTAGAGGGACTGGTCAGAGCTCCCTGCAGATTCTCATTGAAATATTTCTCATCAAGAAGACATTTAAGAGGATGGAGAGGGGTGCAAATGGCCAATAGAAGGACTTACTGAAATGAAAGCAGCAAAATAATTTCCCAGATTGCCAATGACTATTAAAATAGGCCATGAGGGTCCATGGTTATTACTTTAACAATTAGTTAATTTTAGCAGCAGGGAGGCCATTAGCTGACCAGCTCACTCTTCTGCCCAGCATATCCTAGCCAATGAGCTGTGATTGGGGCAATAAAAATGAGATTGTGCCCAGACAATAAAATATTTAGACTTTTAATATGTTGGTGGAGATGGACTACATTTTAAAGTGATAGAGCATTATATTTTCCTTACCTTTATTTGTCTTCCTAAGGCCAATGTATCTAATTGTTGCCTCTGCAATGTGAGAGAATATATAAGAAAAGCAACTGGAAAAGGAAAGATGGTGAGAAGAAACAAAAATTAATGAAATCACAAAGGAAGTATATACATACATTAGGTGTCTGCAGTAAGTAGACAAACTTGGGTTTTTTCTCCAAAAAAAAAAAAAAACAGGATATATATAAAATCACTGCATAAATACCAAATTAACATAATTTATGAAAAATGTAAGAACTAATGATTAAAACATAACTTTATCTGTGAATGGTGTCTATGGCTAATATCTTTACCCATAAATGCTTCCAAATGTGAGTAAATTGTGGATTTAAATTTAATCTACTGAACATATGCAAATAACTTAAACATTCTATATGCAAGTTAATGTAAATATTGCAAAACCCCTGAAATGGAAATGAGTATGTAAAACTTTCTGCATCAACAAAGCTAACATTGATATTACTATGTTTCTCTCAATGGAGGTTTGTTTTCCTACACCAAATGATAAGCACAATATAAACTTGAAACTTATCCTAAGGTGAGCATCCTGAGTTCTTTCCTAAAATTCTTCCTGTTCTATATATACCATAATGACTATGAAGTCAGAATTAGTCTCTTTTCATCCATGGTATGCATGTGAGCATCCTTTTTCTTATTTTTTAAAATTATTTTAGTTGTAGATGGACACAATACCTTTATTTATTTATTTATTTTATGTGGTGCTGAAGATCGAACCCAGTGCCTGTGAGGCAAGCACTCTACCACTGAGCCACAACCCCTGCCCCCTTTGTCTTATCTTATTGAGAATATATTTCCTCACATGGTCTCCCTCTCCAAATCCTACCCAAACATTAAAACTTATTCTGTCCATCTGGAAACATTGAGCTTCTTGCTTTTAAGAATACTATATTTCTCACACTACTGAAAGATTTATAGCATTCTCAATAGATTTGATATGGTCTCTAATAATTCAAGAAAGCTTTCCATTGAGGCTAAAACCTGCACTGCCCTTGAAGGACAAATATTTAGATGGGGAAGTGAAGAAGCCAATGCCCCAGAGATAAAAAATAATCAGAAGATCTGACAAAGGAAGGCTTAAGATCACACTTACACTTTGACATTAAGGAAGCTCAAATATAGAGCAATGGATGGGCAGATGCATCTTCCAGATAGTTTTTCAAACCAGCTAGCCAAGCATGAGATGACACTGTCCAGGTTGAGTTTTGTATCCCTAGTCTAGGGTATTCTGTGCTTCAGACGAGCAGGTGGGCAGCCCTTGCTGCTGTTCATGGCATTACATCATCGTTGAGTTCTTGGCACATCACTTAGCTTCAAATTTACTAGTATTCATTATTTGTTTTAAAAAAAAGTAAAAAGGAAAAAGGAAAGAAAGAAAGAGGATAATTTACATTTCCTGATTCAAAGCCAGGGCCTATTCATCATCGCCTGCACATCGCTTATAAAGATGATAAATGAATGTATAGTAACTGAACCCTAAAACAAAATAATGTGTTTTTCTTAAAGCTTCGCAGGGCTGCATTTCCGCTGTAATTAGTTTACTTTTTTTAATCAAATTCTGTTAAGCAGCAGTCAAAATGAAAGCTGATTTTCAGACTGCTAAAAGCAGCCCAAAAGAGAGAAAAGGACACAAAATATGGATATTTTTTCACATGTAATGGTGCAAAAATATCAAGGTAATTGCATAACTTTCAGAAACAGCAAGAATATAATCATGTCTTGCTGATTGTATGATATTCAAATACAGGTTGCTATAAGGGAACCTACCATTCGATACAAACCAAGATAAATTGCTATTCTATCTTTGGAAATTCACATCAAGAAGGACATTGTTAAATTTCTATGGTTCTGCAATGCCCATAGCATAATCTGCAAACCCCCAAATATTACCATTTAAATTTCTGCACTTCATCCTAAACTGAATCCTTGTTCTCTCAAAAGTATAGACTTAATTCATCTTACGGTTTCCTGTTTTTGAAACTCATATTATTCTCCAAGTCTGCATATCTACCGTACCTTTCTCATCTATGACTCCTTTCTGTCTCTATCATGGTAGTTTGCTTCCCTACTCTGTAAAGCCTTCTCTGGTACTTGCACTTACAATGGTAGCTCGTTAAGTCACTGGGTCTTTCACATACATTTAAGTTGGCACATATACACTTATGACGTATTGTTTTTAGCTTTTTAATTTCTCTGATGTGTCCTTGTCTTCTTGACTATATCACACAACACCTGAGAGTGGAGGTCATGTCTAATAGAAGTCTAGTGTTCACTGATTGACAATATTGGGATTAAGGTAGCAAAGTCCTCATTGCACAGCAGCAGGAGTACCACAGAAGCCACTTGGTATGTCATCCATAGCTTCCCAGCCATGGAGTACCCAAGAATCCAGGTTAGCTTCGTTCCTTTCCTCTTACAGAGAGGTGGGTAGAAAAATGTACCCCTTGTCATATCTGAAGTGTGTTAGACATCTTTTTCTATACATGACCCAAGCTTGGAATAAACTTGAACTTTCCATGAGTTAGTAATTCTCCACTGTTTTATATTCTTTCTCTCCACCTTTCTCTGATGCTCTACAGCTGCCTTCCCCAAGCACATTCATTCAACAGTATCTGAGAACCATTATGCCCTTAACCTTCCTCTTGAATTATTGTTTTATTCTGATCTGTCCTCAGACTCTGCCTGCTTTTTCTAGGGTAAACATTGGTTAGAAGCCTAGACTGTGGGCACTAGACTTGACATTGTTCAGGAGCAAGTTGGGCACTCACTATTCACATGTTTTCCTCATTCAGCTAGCACAGAAACCATGAACAAAAACCATGTGTCATGAATTCCATCATGTTATTTACAAAATTTTATTTTTATTTGTTTCCAACATTTACACATAATGTTGCACCCTGACCGATACATACCCTTGGGAGAAGAGGTACACTCTTCTTATATAAACCTGATTTTTCACTTTAACTTTAGATCTGAGAATCCTCTGTAAGGATTTTTAATATTAGAAACTTCTCTTCTTTCTCTCTTTCCTTCCTTCCTTCCTTCCTTCCTCCTTTCTTTCTTTTTGTCTCTTCCTCTCCTCTCCTTTTCTTTCTCTCTCTCAAATGCTATCTGTGCAAGATTTATCAATCAAATGCAAAATACCAAAAGTCAGTCTGTGTTTGTACCCCTAGTCCACCCTCCTCTTGTTTTGCTATCCAGATATGCAAGGAAACTAAACTCACTTCAAAATGTTTCACTGATGTTGTTTGGGATAGTCTTCCAGTGTTATGACTAACAAAGGCATATACACCATACATGTTGAGCCTAAGGAGAAGACCTTAGGGCAAAAGGATTAGGATGCTCACTAGTGTGCTACATGGAAAAGCCACAAATTTTTTTTTTTCAGTCCAACTACATGGACATATAAGTGCTGAAATATCTCTTCTAAGATTCTGGCAATGGCTTTCTTTCTGCCTCAGTTGTCTCAGAAATTACGGGTACTCATTTTTAAATTTGTCATCAAATTTCCATTGACAAATGTGCAAAAAAGTATTTCAGGAATGGCTAGTCAATGTTACTTACCAGAAATCAAAGTAAGCTGTGTGACATAAATTTTATCTTCTCTTTTTCGCAGTTAAAATCCTTCAATGACTCCCCACCATTGACAAAATAAACATTAAAATCTCTTTATTGAAGATAGATAAAAGTCTTCTACATTCTGTTCTGGGCCCAGCTATGCATATTCTTCACTCACCACCCCTATCCAGTGTTATAGACTGAATTGTGCACACCACCTCCAATTTATATGTTGATGCTCTTCCAGTGTGGCTGGAATTGGAAATTTTGTGTCCCTCTCCTCTCTCTCTCTCTCTCTCTCTCTCTATCTCTATCTCTATCTCTATCTCTATCTCTGTCAATCTTTCACTCTCCTCCTTCTCTCATCCTAACTCTAATCCCATAGTTTTCTATTTTGTCACTTAAAACTAAAACTAACCATTATAGTTATCTTTGTCAGTCACAATACTGAGTAAAGTCCACGTGAGGACATAGAGACAAGGCGGCCATCTATAAACTATGAAGAAAACCCTCATCAGGAAAAGTATTTGTAGACATTTTTTGATCTCAGACTCTCCAGCCTACAGAATCATGAGACGATAAATTTCAATTGTTTTGTCAACCAGTCTATAGTATTTCATTACAGAATCTTGAGAACACTAATATACTCAATGTCCTTCAGTGAACCAGAACTCTTCAAGGAAACATAATCAGGAAAAGAGGTGACAGAGATAGCTGATAGATGATAGAAAGATAGATAGATAGATATACATAAATAATAGATAGATAGATAGATAATATAAGAAATTGGCTCATGTGATTAGGGAGGCTCAGAAGCCCCAAGATCTGAGGTTGGCAAGCTGGAGACCCAAGAGAGCTCATGCTGTAATCCTAATCCAAACAGTCCAAAGGCTATAGAAAACTTATGTTTCAGTCAGACAGGCAGAGAGAGCAAATTTTCCCTTAGTCAACCCTTGTTCTATTTAGGCCCTTAGCAGATTTGATGAGCCCCAACCACACTGGGGAGGATGACCTGCTTATACAATCTATCAGTTCAAATGTAATCTCACCCAGAAACTCCTCATAGACACACCCAGAATAATTCACCAAATATCTGGGCACCCTGTAATCCAGTCAAATTTGCACATAGGACTACCCTTCATGGTTTTCTTCATGGTACTGGTTCACAAAATACACCATGGGCTACCTATGAATCTATTAACTTGGCAAGAGATCTGTTGAATCATCTTGGTACATGTTGTCTTCTTCTTCCCTGGATGTTTTTTTTTAATGTTCCCTGCATTCCATCACTGGGCATGTTCAGCTAGAAAATTCTCATCAATTCTTTATATCTTAATTCAAGGGCCTCTGAAGCCTCTCCCCATTTTCTCAGAATTGACATTTTCTTCCATTGCCCCTTTAAGCAACTGATAAAAAAGCCCTCATCATGTATCATCATAATAGTATTTATAAATAAAAAATGCTTATTTTTCACTAGACTATGAGCTTCTTCTGCTTAAAATATCATTTTAATTTTTTCATTTAGTATAAACCATTGTGTATAAAAGTGCACTAATAAATTTCTGATGATTGAAGTAATGTTCATATTTTAAAAAAAGCAAGATTAGAAACCAAAAGACAAGAGTATGAGCCTGTAACAATACCATTTTAGGCATTAAGTAATGGCATATTGCCAGGACTCCTGATGGCAGAGCATAAGGCAACTTCCTTCTCCTTGCAAATGTGAGCACTCTATCTAGACCCTAGTCTCTGCATCATCATCTCATCTTTCTCTCTGTTGCCATTCACTCTAATTTCTCAGGCAATGGGTGGGGTCCCCTCAGAGAGCTAACTGGGAGCTCACAACAGTCTTAGCACCACACATCTGAAGAATATAATTCTCCCCATTTTCTCAGTGTATAAGGAGATGGAGTGCAAAAGAGAGTAAAGATGAATATTCTAGTGCCTAAAATATCCTTAGGCCAAATTTGGCACAAAGTCCACTGGAATCAAACACGAAAGGCTGGGGTATGCCTGGGCATAATCCAGGTTGGAGAAAGATGAGGCCTGAGGAAAAGAAGATAACAGAAGCCTTTC
Organism: Xerus rutilus; assembly: GCA_028644305.1. Classification (NCBI taxonomy): domain Eukaryota; kingdom Metazoa; phylum Chordata; class Mammalia; order Rodentia; family Sciuridae; genus Xerus; species Xerus rutilus. Next base: position 31,761,716 of record CM053412.1, read on the forward strand.
TGTCTGTAATGTACTCTCACACCATCGCTGGCAGGAGATACATTGGTGCTGAGCATGAGGGCATCTGAGCAGTCTCACTCACAAAGCTGGAGAAGATCCTGTAATCCTGGTCTGAGAAACCCCTCCCAGGAGATACAATGTTTGCTTGCAGTTCTAGGACCAGAGAAAGGCAAGAAGAATGGGAGCCTGGGCAGGGTCCAGTCCATGCTTTTGTCAGAAATCCCTCAGAAAGTAGAGGATATGGCTCTCCAGCCAGTAGATGGAAAGTACCAAATGAAAATATAGGCCCTTATTGGGGCCTCTCAATGTAGTTTCCTATCTATGTCCCGCTTTATGACCAAGATATTGTAAATCACAGGAATGCCCAATCCCATCAGTTTTCACATTCATTACATGAGAGTATACTAGTTAACTTTTTATCACTGTGATAAAATACTCAACTGAAACAAGTTAAAAGAGAAAAGAATTCTTTGAGCTCATAATTTCAGAGGTTTTAGTCTGTGGTCAGCTGGCTCCATTGTTTTTGGGCCTGTGGCGAGGTAGAACATCATGGTGGCAGGACATGGAAGAACAAAGCTGCTCATCTCAGGGTGGCTAGGAAGTTGAGAGAGAGAGGGGAGCAGAAGAGGATAAGATATACCCTTCAGGGACACACCCACAGTGAGCTACTTCCTCCAACTAAGCCCTGCCTCTTAAAGACTCCATCACTTCCTGATAGCACCACCAGTTGGTGCTCAAGTCTTTGATACATGAGTCTTTTGGGGACATTCCAGATACAAACTATAACAGATAGCAAACAAAGAGAAGAGGGACTGCTAGATTCTAATGTAGTCTCTTGGTTATCTACTGTTCCCAAATTGCCATGCCTGTATCCTGGAAGCATATGTCTGCTTTCTTTAATTTTTAAAGAAAATTTGGAGCCAGTTCTCTGGCAATTTTCTGGGCACCTATATATGAATTGATCTTTATGGCCATAATAAGTATACCCATCCCAACTGGTAGCAACAACATACTTTAGGTACAAAAGAGCTTCAGGTGAAAACATAAGTTACTTTGGCTCTGCTCTCAATACAGATAAGTGTGTTAGGGAATGGAGGAAGAAATTTTCAATAGCAGCTCAAGAGAGAATTGAATCTACAGCTATATCCATCCCCAAATTCACACTCACACACAACAAAACTCACCCTACACATCCTAAGGGGAAGGAGTGTGGATGCATTTGACAGTTCATCCTGAAGTTTGTGCTGGATTGGTCTTTTCTACATATTGTTTAGAGGGGATGAAATTTGGTGTCACTGAACCTGCCATGATTTCAGTCACACCTTCAGTGTGGCAAGTGGAACTCTAAAGAACCCATTGTGGCCAAGTGCAGTTGATCCTGTGGTTAATACAGTAGGTCATCTGACTACGAGATTTTAACCAACTGATGAAAAACTAGTGCTATCATCACCCATGTTTTCTATGGTTCTGAAGAACCAAAGAGGATAGTGTCTCATCAGGGCTGAATGATCTGTAGGCATATCCTGAGCCCAGAATAACTGAGATGTGAGAGAAGTTTTGACTGAAAAAACCAGTAAGGGCAGTATCAATTCTTGCTTGACTGTCTGTCGTCTGGAGATTGTCCCTGTCCCTGCTAATGTCTTTCAGGTTTATACATTCCATTAATAAATCATCACTTAACATTAGATTTCCCATTCTGCTTAAGTTTACATAAAATCCAATAGTTTACTACATATTCATTCCCAAGAAGTGCTTATTACCTGTTCCACCACTGCCTGTCACCTCAGGCAAACATCTGCTTCACAGGACAACATTCCTTTTCCTCCCTTTCATCCTCTCTCTTCCAGCGGGTGACGACTGCTGTACTTTGACTACAACATCTAAAGCAGGAATGGAGCCTCCTCCAAACGATGCCTAAGACCAGCTATAAAAGTTTAAGCTTTCTTATCAAAGGCTCCCAGATAATAGAAGAGACTTACAAGAGAGAAAGACTTTGACACTGGTTATGAGATGTGAGAATTTCTGGATTGGATAGGCTGTATTTCCTGTATAGCCATCCCCTTAATAGAAATACCTTGGACATTTTCCCCTTGTTTGAAGTACTGACCCTTCTGTAATACCTCAAGGTACATCATCAGCAGGCTGGGGGAAGTAGTTCTCCTCATTCTCAACCTCACATTCATGTCCCAGGATTAATAATAATCAGTCGATATACAACTTTGTCCACAAAGACACAGTTTATACAATGAGGCTATGCACATTATCTCCCCTTTGTTAGCTACATGTAATTTACAGGTTCAAGAAAACATTCTATCTACTGAAGAACAATATTAGGTAACATTTTCTTTTATTGAGATATTTTTAATCTCCTAGATTACTATCCTAAGGGTATCACCTACATTAACTAGCTTAATATCTACCTCAATTCTCTGAGATAATAATAAAAATAATTATTATTTCCATTTTTCTGATTAGTAAAAATAGAAACAGAAATTTTAAATACTTTTCCAAAGGAAGAAAATGAAGTAGCAACTAAATGTCAAATGAAAATATTAAGTGAAACAGACCAAAAAATTGCTTCAGATTTAGAAGAGTCACATCACTATCTCTTGTCATTCCTGTCCCCTGGTCCACCCAGGCTCTACTGCTAGCCAAGAAGTATAAGCAACAATTGCATCTAGTCTCAGCCTCTGTACAAACCTGAGAGCAACTTACTAAGGTCCTGCCTTACCACAAGGACATTTTCACTGGCATTTCATTGGGTGATGAATCATCCTTTCTATGGACAAGCCATCCTGTCACTGATCATGGACTGGTCTTGAAAGGGAGTACACTCTTCATTGCTACCAGTGTGGTGCAGTTTGATCTAGAGGCAGACAAGTTGATGGGCCCCTCTTGCAGACCTCCAACTCTTCATTGTAGTTTTCTCCCATTTCTTTAGGTGTGAACATCACTGCTCAAGCAGAAATCTTCAATGTGAAGGGGATACAGAAGAGAGTCTCTTTCAGAATCCTTTTCCTAGAGACCATAAACTGATTTGGGGTCAAATACAATAGAAGAAGGGCTACAGTTCGGCCACCCGAAGAACAGATTTTCCCCAGAATTCCAATCCTGTTACAGTCCTTCCATTTTTAGGAAATGAAAACAATTCTGAATCTCTGGATTCCATGCAGCAGGCAAAGGTCCTCATGGCTTGGGCCCAACAGAAAAAGAATTAGGATCTAGATTTAGAGTGATCGACTTGACAGTCATCAAAACTAGTATACCTACAAGTCTTTTTTGCATGAACATATAGCTGGATGTTCAGCAGAGAAGGTCATGACTACTATCTATTGACCCAGGGAAAAAACAATTACAACTCTTTCTAAGGTTTTCCTGTGTGCTGCATTATGTACTACTACTTCCTAACTGGGAACGGTGGGTTTAGGAGCAGTGAGTGTTTTGCTGGCCTAATGCTCATAATGGAAGTAAAGCAACCAATGTTGAGCAGAGATTCAAAGACTGGCAAGTTAGATAGAAGGTTAAAAATGCATGGCCTTCTTATTGCCAAAATCTATTCTATTACAGAGATGTGACACATACAACTTGATGCATTTACTAATTGATGTACATTTGGAAATCTCTCTCAATAATAAAAAATAGTGAACTATTAATACACACGATGATGTGGATGCAGCTCAAAACATTAGAACAAGTAAAAGAAGCCAGACACAAAAGAAGACATCAGTAATTGCCTGGCATGAGGCTGGGATTGATATGGAGCTGACTTCAATGATACAGGAAGGAGATATGGGAGATGTAGAAAGTGTTCTGTACCCTGAATGTGGCAGTGGTCTGTACACATTTACCAAAACCCATCAAATTGTAAACTTAAAATTGGTGAATTTTAAGATACAGTTGTGTTCTACATAACAATGTTTAAGTCAATGACAGGTTATATATACAATGGTACATAGCCTACCTGTGTAGTAGGCTGTCCACTGTATATGCATGAGTATAAGTGTGCTCTGTGAAGTTTGCACAACAATGAATTCACCTAACAATGCATTTCTCAGAATGCATTCCAGTCACTAAATGATGTATGACTGTATTTAAATTGCACTTCAATAAAGCTGTGTGTGCATGTACAGGCATATCTACACACACACACACACACACACACACACACACACACACACGCACACACATACACATCCAAACCCAAGAGAAAGTTTCAAAGTGGGAATCTGAAATTTGAGAATAAATAAAGAGTCATTAAGGGCCTAGTAAAAATCTAGAATACCTACAATCTGCAGGCTAAAAGTGTGCCCAGAATTCTCTCCTGGGAAGCTTAGGTGAGCCAGAGTTTCTATAGGAAAATAAGGAAATTAAAAGCAAAAACTACTGGAAATTGACTTGAATTCAGTTGACAGCCAGACCATTCCTGCACTATCATTAGGCTACTGACATATTATGAATATTTGGAAATTTCACCAAAATACTGCTGTTTATTCACAGGTTTGTGCTCCAAACTCTACTCAATATACTGGATTATCTTTATTCAAAAATATCTGGTGTCAAGATTTTCATATTAAAGACTGTGGGCCTATATCACATTACAGAAATTCAGTAGCCTCTAAGGCTATAGCAGAGCTTCCCTCAACTACACCAATGAGCAACTGAGACTCTAACAATTCCAAATGACCACCCTCTACCCCCCAATTACACACACTTTGATTGACAGATCCTAAAGAAGTATTGGAGTGTTGGATCAGTGAATTTGATTTGATAACGAAGAATGGAGGGAAAATGAAGATTAAACGAGAGACAACGATGGAGAGGATGATTCTGCAGGCACAGGCTGATCTTCTGATTTGTACTGCCATAGGTCAGACCTAATATGGTTTTCTGAAAAACTGGAATTGGCCCCTACATTCCCTATCAGAGAGGATAGGGAACTCATATTTTGACTCAGTGAGAATTATGACTTAATGTATGTCAATCATGATGTCAATCATACACATTAATGGCTTTGAATCTCTTTATTTTCTTCCTGGTTTATATGGTACACTAAGTCTCTACAGTGATGAGTATAATCTAGCACTTTTAGCCATCATGAAGAAAATCTTTTCTGCATTGCTCTGTCAGCACTCTGTCACCTCAAGGAAACAGATCAGATTGAAACAGGACAGATGCAATTGATGGGCATAACGAGAGAGACAGCATGGTGCAGAGGAGGCACATTTGCCACAGCTAAAGAACTTTCCCAGTTCAATTAGAACCCATGCATCCTTGGACAAGTTACTTCCTCACTCAAAGTTATAGTTCCTTTGACCTGAGACTTACTTATAAACGCTTGTTATTATAGTGCAGATTAAACTAAATAATGAATATAAAAATGTTTCTAGTATGTTTGCATATCAATTAGTGTATATCTACATCATTTTTTCATTATATTTTATGGATATATAAAATTTATTGAAATAATCTATAATTGTTAATCATGTTGTTCCAGGTTTCTCTCTCATATGAATACTAAAATAAAATTTCATATATCTCATGTTATGCTTATCTAATGACTTCCTTAAAAAAATTATAAAATTGAATTTGAATGGCAAATTTTTACTTAAATCAATTTTATTGAGGCAAAATTACATAATTTAAAATATGCAAGTTACATATATATAATACTTTGAGTTTTGACAAATACATGTATCCACGTAACCATCATTTAAGACAACTGTATAATCCAATCTAGTTATTTAACTTTCTTGTACCATTTTCCATTCAATTCTAATCCCTCATTCTTGACTCCAGGCAAGCATTGATATTTTTCTATCACTAAAATATGGATCTTTTTTAGGTTTTATATTAAATGAAAGTGTGCAGTACATATTGTTTTATGACTAGATTCTTTTGCTAAGAATATTTTTGAATTTTATATAAGTTGTTGGCTTTATTATAAGTCTGTTATTTTAATTACAGAATAGATGTCCATTGAATGAATATACCATTATTTATCAGTTTATCCATTCATTAGCTTTTATGAGTAAAGCTGTCATGAACATTCATCTGCAAGTCTTTGGGCAGGCAAATATTTTCGTTTATCTCAAGGAGTAAAATTATGATGTCATATAATAAGTGTAGGACTCTATAGGAAGCCATGGAATTATTGTCCATGGTGGTTTATCACTTTACATATTTCACCACCAACATATGAGAGCTCCAGTTGCTGCTAATATTCATCAACACCTATATTATCATATTTTTCTAAATCTATTTTTTAAAATACACATCTCATCTGGGTGCAGTGGCACACACCTCTAATCCCAATGGCTCTGGAGGCTGTGGTAGGAGGATTGCAAGTTCAAAGCCAGCCTCATCAATAGCAAGGTGCAAAGCAACTCAGTGAGACCGTGTCTCTAAATAAAATACAAAATAGAGCTGGGGATGCAGCTCAGTGGTTGAGCGCCCCTGGGTTCAATTCCTGATACCTAAAAATAAAAATATAAATAAATAAATATCAAATATTTATTATTTACTTGTGGTAAAAAAAATTCAAAAAATTTCATTTGAATATTTTGAAATAATCACTGTCAAAATCTATGGTCTCCTAATATGCAATATAACATGAAAACTTCTTTTAGGAGCTTGGTACTCATTGAATGATTTTTCCACATACCTCCTCCCCAGCCTCTTGTTTACCCTAAGGTAGAAACTTTTTTTTCTGTTTTTTAGGAAATGGTATATTTTACATTTTGTTTATGATTTATTCCACAGTAATATTTGTATATGAAAATCTCTTCTGCTATTAAATCCAGAGGTGCCAGTACTGAAAGACTTTTAAAGCTGGAATTTCTACCCATCTAAACAATCATTCAAACAAAAGAGCTGTAAAATTATTATGAAGCATATAAGGTATAAGAAGCTTTGTTGCACACAATGCCTTTGGAAAATAATTTAGAATGAGCATTGAATTTAAGTAACAGAGAAGATTAATACAGGCAAAGCTAAAACATAGAGACACATAAAAATAAGCATGTCCACAATAGCATATAATTAAAATTCCTGGAAATACAACATTTTTTTAAAATGAAAAATTATTAAAATAACACAAAGAGTGAGAAAACATGAAAAATAAAAAGATAATACATTTCAACACACTTCTTATATTGATACAACAGGCAGGTAACTAAAACCAGCATTTAAAATTTAAATACAATATAATTAATAACCTTGAACTTAGAGCCATCTGTAGAGTTTTGCAAGCAACATTACAAAGTGTATACTTCTTTCAAGTACTAATTGAACACTTATAAAAATATGATGTTCCAAGCCATCATAAAGCTTTAAGACAGTTCAGAAAAACAAGTATGATTCCCACATATACATGCTTTGTATGTTCATATTTTCCACTTGATGACTACATCAGAGATCTAAGCCATCAAAAGTCAGGATAAAGGCACCATTTTTCTTAATATAATGAAAGACAGAAAAACATGAGTAGACATCAATTGTTCCTTCCATCTTTCATTGTTTCACACACATACCTGGTCACCAACAGGCTTATGCCAACGCTAACACTCCACCTTCATACCTGTTCAAAGTAGCCTCACATATTTCTACCTCTGGTTATGACAAGGTGGCTTGTAATAGAATAACATTCTTTTTTTTCTGAAAGCAACCAAAAATTTAAAGTACTAACAAATAATATCTGTTTGAGCACCTTGAAGAGTTTTTGCATTGACTAAGATTTTAGATCTGAATTAGAAGGGGACCAATATCTTAATTAGAAGGAGAGCTTGGGGAATTTCCAGATTTCAAGCTGTGGTAGGTAAGCGTCTGAAGAGTGAGTCATGGCTTGTCCATAAGAGGCAGAGAAGACATCATAGCTTTCAGCTAACACAGAGGTAGAAAGACCAAAATGGGACTTGGACTCAAGAAAAGCAAGGTGGGAAAAAAATAAAATTGATATCTTACACTTGGAAATGGATGAGCTGAATGTAACTAAAGAATTGGCAGGGCACCCATTTATCTTATGGCAGGAAAACTGGAATTTATAACCTTCCCACAAACAGATTCACTGACAATCACCCCAGGATCTCAGTCGCAAATCCTGGAGAACTAGGCACCTAAAAGATGTATCAAAACTTACAAGTCTTGAAATCCAGCTTGGAGTCAGCTTAATTAATTGATGATTGAATTGAGGTAATGTGTTCTCACTTTTACTGCCTGCCAAAAAATAAGGTCTTTCCTTTATGGAAGAATATAACATTATCCAGAGACTGTACAAAATTTTTAATTAAAAGTTCATTATTCAAGCAAAAGTTACCATGCATTCCAAGAAAAATTAACCCAGAGGAAAACTAGAAAATAGAAATAGATTCACACTTTTTCCAGATATTAGAGTTATCAGACATAAACATTAAAATAACTATGACTAATGTGTTTGATAAAATAGAAAACAGGATGAGGCATTTTACCATAGAACTGGAAACTCTGAGAAAGCACCAAATAGATATTCTAGAATTGATAATTACAATTTCTGAAATTAAGAACTCAGTATATGAGCTTAATAGCCATCGTGTTTCTACTGCTGAGAATGAAATGAAATACAGGTTAGTATAAAATAATTGAAACCCAGTGATAAGTGAATGAAAAACATTAAAGAGAGAGTAAGAGAAATGTATCATGTTAAAGAGATATAACATATGAGCAATTGTAAGCTCTGGAAAAAATGGGGTAAAATATAAATAGATAATTTCTAAGGGCTTTCCAAAAATTATAAAAATTTTGAAATCATAGATTTGGAAGCTACACAAATCACTAAGAAAGAAAACTGCAAGGAAAATACACCTACCTATGTCAAATCTCTGAAAACCAAAGACAGAAAACAAAAACCTAAAAAGCTGCCAGAGGATAAAAAGCCATCATCTTCAGATAAGAAACAATAAGATGAACACTGATTTCTTAGAATATGCAGAAGCCATACAATAGCATAATGATATCCTTGAAGTACCAAAAGAAAACACCTGCCAACATAAAATTCAAAAATGAGTGAAAATATCCTTCAAAAGTGAAAGTAAAAAAGTGAGATGTCTCATCAAACAAAAACCAAGAAGATTGTTAATGAACACCTGCACTCAAGTATGTATTAATGAGACTTCTGGAAAAGAAACATTATTAAAGATGAACTCAAGAAAAGAACATAGTAAGAATAGAATAAAAAAGGGTAAATATGTGGATTAATTAAAATGATCCCTGCTCCTCCCCCCACTAAAACTCTTTCATTTTTATCATGTGTTATATAGATTTTAGATGATTTCTAGGCTTTTCACAGATATCATGACCTTCTGAACTATGATTGTGAACCTTGTTCTGAAAGTGTGAAGCTCAGTTGTGGGTAAGATATGATGAATCTAATCTGCATTATGTGCTACATAAGTTCTACTTCAAATATGATCTTTGTATGAATGAGCTCTGTGTGAAGCCACAACATTCTGGTGGTGGTTCCTATTGGGTGAGCAACTACTCAGACCACACATATTTAAAATGAACTAAAGCCAATCCACGATTTCTCATTTTACCCAGCCCCTTCTCTGATCCCTCATCTATGCTGGTACATTTTTCATCTTAACCACCTCATACTGCTAAATGTTATTGACATCAGTGTTTGTATGGTCCTATACTCTTGGTTTAAGGAAAATGAGAAAGTTCCCAACCCTGCATTAGAGACTTCCATTGCACCATAGTCTTGTGAGGCTCATTTCATTAGTTTTATATCCTCTTGCTCTGTGTGTTGGAATGCTATCAGGAAAAGCAGAGACACTTATAAGCCACATAGCTAATAAGGTCTATTCCAAATACCAATTTATTAGGCAAAGAGAAACAGTGTCAGTTACTTACCTAGTGTCTTATAGCCCTACAATGGCTCTTTCCTCTTCTCTGTAATGCTGAATTTATTCATCTATAAATTGAATTTTCCAGTTTCCCCTGTCAACCAGTTTCCTAACAGTGTTTCCCCAAGAAGGTATTAATTAGCTATCAGAAGATGGGAGAAGTAATTATTCTGACTTGATTTCTCTGCTTCTGGCAGCATCTTTGGAAGTCTATCTGCCTTTTCAATGATTTTGACTGGACATTAATAGATGACAGTATTTGGTAGCAAGAGACTGGATATTTGTACTAGATGTGAATTCTGTCACACTGCCATTGAACTAGACTGTTTTCATAATGCAGAAGAATGGCTAGATCTTAAGACGTGACTATAGATCACCACAAAATAAATCAATCTGTAGTTTGACTTGCAGCTGCTCTTCCTGGTATGGCATCTTTCCTTGAACAAAGCAAATTCCCATTGGTACTGGCATCCAGCTAATGATATATCATTTCTTTCTTATTTCTTATCAAATATTCATCAGACAAGCAGACCCTTTCCGCAAATGTTACCCAGCCTCTTTGCCCTGACAGGGTAATGATACCCTTTAATTGATATGTCCAGAACTATCTGACTTCTCCTGACCTCTTTCATAACCCAGCTTTCAGAGACCTGTCCTACTGAACACTCCTGCATGCATATACACTTACCATTGTGTTGGTGCACCACCTTGATGGCAGCATGTCAACTGGTCTTGATGAGTAGAAAATGGCAACTACCTTAGAAGCCTTGCTAACTTTTAGATGTGCCAAAGTTTAGGAGGTAAACTCCATAAAATACATGACCTGACACTTTGGTGACATTACTAGGAATACAGCAGAGTTTCACCTTACAAAGGATACCACAAATGCACAAAATACACATTTGGAGGTTCCTTTCAATTTTGGAAGCAACATGTACTTCATTTGAGGGTGCTGTTCCAACCCACTTAGTGCTAACCTGAAATCTTTTCAGGTGTGGGTGAGCTCTAAGGCTGCTCCAGATTATAGTGAATGTTACTCTGCCATGTAGAACTTAGTATCCAGCATCTGCAATGGAATATGGAATGACTAGGGCAGATAGAAATGATGAATGGAGTCTCCGGAATTTACCAGTAGAGAAATCATAGTGAGATTGCTTAGAATCTGGGAGCAAAATAATACACCTTTCTGAAGACACTATTTGCATCCAGAAAAAAAAAATATGTCCTAGATTAATACTGGTCCTGGTAGAGATTTAATATTTTATTACAGGACAAAACAAGCAACTTGAATTACATCATGAGCTGGGTGTTTTCTCATCTACTAAATCATAAATCTGGGGTTATGCACGGGCCCTCTATCATCAACTGAAAGTGTTGTATACTAGAAAAGAGTTTTAAGGGTTTAAAGGCACAAGAGAATTGCATGAGCAGGAGGCTCGGTATCTCCTGGCACTGCCACAGATATACTATCACTCACCACTCATTTAACCTCCTGCTATGGTCTTATGGGGCAATTTCAATGATTGGTTGACAAAGGAAGAAAGAAGTCAGTGCTAGGATGCAAATGGTTTCACGTGATATGCTATTACCAGTCAACTCCAATCAGGAACATCCCAGAAAGACAGCAGTGAAGGGAAATCTTCCTATGGGGCCCAACTTTGATATATATGTATCAATGCAAAAATTTGTTTGCATCAATGAAAATATGGCCAGAGGTGTGAATCTATAATGGCAAGCAATAGATAAATGTGTAGCTTAAGGGTTATATCTTTAAAAAGTAACAATTAAGGATTAATTATAAGAAGTTCAGAGGGAAATCATAGAATGAACTTCCAGGATGGGCATAGCAAGACAGGCCATATTTGTCCTTTGTTATTTGATTACCAAAGGATACCCCAAACAGGGGAAATTCTCAAATATTCATCAGACAAGCGGACCCTTTCTGCAGATGTTACCCAGCCTCTTTGCCCTGACACTCTGGTACTTATGAAACAGACTCGCATTTAAATTTCTATGGCAGCAGAAATGAAGGTATATAATAAGTCAAGCCTAAACTCTCATCTCACTTAAACCACCCTTAGGAGTGGTGACTCCTTCTTACATTTATTAATTTCTGAGTCACCTTCCCATTTGCATCTACTGTCTCTTTGAAACAGAGAGAATGATTTCATTATCCAACCTGCCATGCCTTTCCGTGTCCCATTGTGTCCCTCCTTTCTGGACATTCAAATATCTATTTTCATTGGAAATCAATGCTTTTCACATAGTCTTTTGGGGTCTTGGGAGTTTACAGAAGCTTCCTTTGGACTTCTAGTAAAAGAAAGGGAAAGGAGAAGAAAGAGGGTCTGAATTATTGAGGAAACACTGTGCTTGCTTTTCAACCGTATTTTTTTTTTCGTTTCATATGTTTTGTTTACAGTTCTTAGAGGGATTTCATCAGAACAAAGGCTTTTGCTTATAATACAGTGTTTGAATTCATGGATCTCTGCCACCAATAAACACATTGAGTAGAACTTGGTCTACAATAAAAATCTGGATACTGCCTAGATAGACATTGCTTTGTTCTGAGTAGAAAGTGGGAGGAAGACATCATTGGGAGGCCAAATTTCCTTCCTTTATTCTAAAACTCCTACCTCACTTCATTAATTTCCATTTCATCCCATGGCCCTGACCCTCCACTCTTTGTTTCCAGAATATCCTCACCCTCAAAAGCCGGGTTGAAAAATTCCCTGAACGTACTGCGTTATCAAAAGAGTGAATGCATTCAGAGAGCCTGCAATAAAAATAACCCAAACAAATGACTACCACGTCACATGTCCTATTAGTAAAGTACTTGTGTGGGAACAAAATGTTGTTATTGGTTTTGTTTTCATTTTTTTTAATACAGTCAAGGCCCCAGTGGGGCATGAATGTGGAATATCATCCCATTTTATAATATATGCACCATAATCTTCTTAAAATGAGTTTTCACTTCAAGAAACATAAGGACTTAAATATGAGCAGCCTGTTTTGTGCGCTTGTGTGTTTGGCATCTCATTACACTTCAGACCATTTTGTCTTCTTAGAACAATTGAATATCATTAGTGGAGGCATATTTTTTTGCCAGAACTTGCTTGGTTGCTATTGCGCTCGTTAAAATGTGTCCATTTGCCAGCTGATGGATGGGAATTCTGAAGGGTGCCTGGTGGGTGAGCATTTGAATATCAGAACTTTCATCTCTTTCTTCCAGAGAGAAAAATAGCTTTGTTACCAACCAACACAAAGCATGAATTGTCCTTGACTTTCCCTCCTTCCTTTTTGGTGTCTTTGTGTAACATTCAGTTTAGCTCAGAGTTTCTGTCAGGCACCCAGAACCATGCAAGACATAAAAGCTTCAGAGCCAGGCAGACCTGGGAGCAAATGCAGACTCCTCGGCTTTATTTGCACTGTGATCTTGGGCAAATCACTTAACCCAATTTTAATTTAGAAACAAAAACTCCAGATGCTTACTTTCCCCATCCTTACAATGAAAATTTCAAACTCAGTTTTGGGGCACATAGTAGATGTTCAATGATCAAGAACTGTCCAAAATGATGGAGCAAAGAGATTCATAAAACAATCTGAGAAGAGTTCAAAAACAGAGTACAAAATTAACTAGAATATGAGCAATACTAAAATATGAGGTACTTCAATGTAAATCCACTTGGAGACAAGACCTAGAAGATGCAATTGATTCTCATTATTTGCAGTTAATATAAAGTTCTATAAAGTCACCAGGAACACTGCATTAGCACCAAATTAGCCTGAAGTGTAAACCATTGTTCCTAGAGTGAAAATAAGATTAGGTTCCTGTGAGACTCTGGTCATGATATTTTCATCACCTAATCAATAGATGACCTTGTTTGATGCATGTTTACATTTAAAGACATTTTATTTAATATATATTGTTGATTCACTAGCATTGAATTCGCAGCCAACAACATTGTAATTCATGCTGCATGAAGCTTCATTAATACACACATTTTCTCTGTAGGGTACATCACATCCTTCTTGCTTGTCTTGTTAGGAACACAAGACAGCAATTCAGCACTATTCTTGGGGCCTATCTTATACCAACAAAAGGCATAAAAAGCACAAAAAATGCGAAAAAAATGTCATACTACATAGATCACGAAAAGAACCCTTATTTATAATATGAGAGGTGAAATAAGAAGGAAGGGTGTCATCTTGTTCAAGCACAGCTAGGAATATCTCTATATGGCGACTTGAGATTTTATGCACTCTGTGCAGGCACATGTCCATAGATGACCACAAAGATGCCATGAGTATTGATTTGAGGATTATGAATACTTTTAGTAAGTAGGAAAATTCACAAAATGAAACTGCAAATGGTGAAGTTATTTATACCAGGGAGGGCTGGTGGACAAAGGAGGAGACAGCTAAAAATGAGCTATGAGAAGAAAGAGCACATGCAGGAAAAGCCACTTTAGCACAGGAATGAGGACAATTAATGGCCAGGAACAGTGTATGGGAACAAGTCATATCTGCCAGGAACCCTGTTGGGCCAATTCCCATGTGACGCTTCTGCTCACTTCCTTCAGATCTGATCAAATGTCTCTTATTTAGAGTGACCTTCTCTGGCCTTCCTATTGACAGAATCATTCACCTCTGGTCCTTTGTCCTCGAGTCTTTCCCTTCTTTATTTTTTCCAGCGCACACTTCCAAGACCTCCCTTATGAGTGTTTTTACAATTTTTTCTGTCTGTCCCTGCCAGGATGCAGACTTCTTAAGGATAGGGACTTTGCTGTGTACACTAGTCCTGACATCTACAGAATGCCTCCGTCAGTGTGGCTGTCACTATCTGTTGAATGAAGACACAAATGCAATGGTCTGAGTAACACATTAAGAAATATACCTTTCATCTAAGAGAAATAAGAAGTCATTTGCACAAAGAGTCTTATCAGATATGGACGATGTACAGTCTGATATCGTATGAAAAATGAAAGAAGGGAAAAACAGTTCTAGTATCGCAGGGTAAGCAATCTAGAGAGCAGAAAGAGCCTGAACACAGAACTCTTCAGACCATTCTTAGCTTGCCTCTGTTATTGTAGCTAAGCATGGTTGTTTATATGATTAAAATCCTTTGGAGTGGGACACAAGTCTTTCAGATAGTGGAGCAAGGGGTAGGAGCATGTAGAATAATGCTTAGATTATATATTCAAAATTGCAACACCTACCTGCTAAACCAAGTAGACCCAAGTTTCTCCGTCTTAAAATCTTTCAGGATGTTTACACTCAAAACACCACCCTGTGTTTCAAATCCCAGCATATAAACCCCATCTTATGACCCCTACTTGTTCATGTTTGCACCTTGTACAAAGTCCTCAGCAAAATTAAAGCTAGCCTCTGTCCTTATCAAAACAACTTCCTGGCCATTTTTTTGTCTACTTCAATTGCAGCTGCAACCTCCATGATATGATTTTAGTGACACTGGAAAGTTCTCTGCACTATCAATAGTGCCTAAAATGAGAATACTGAATGATCTTTTGGATCTAAGGGTTTTCAAAATTCCACTGTACTTGAATATCCAACTCATTAAACCATCTTCAGTCATTAATACTTTAGTGTAAATTAGCTTATCTTGGAGTTTGAAATGATGATCATGTAATTCCAAACTGTAATTTGATAGAATGAGAAAACTGAGATCCATAATGGGAACATAGTTTTATAGCTAATTTAGTAATGTGAGACAGGACAAAAACCCAGGTCTCCTGGCATTCAATTAACTATATCATTCAGATCTAAAACCATTCCAAATGTGACAACTAACTGAGGTGCTTAGGACTACTTCCTAATGAAATTTCCAATTAGTAATCCTTGTGAGGAAAGAGTACAAAACCCTTAATAAAAAGCAATATCTTAACTGAAAAAAATGCAAATAACTTGAAAAGGTATTAACTTCAATTTGTTTATCTAATTAGCTCTTCCCAGAAGTCAAGAACCATCTAAGGCACAGCATTCTCTTATGGAAGGTAAATTGAGTTTAAGTTTTGTTTTAAAAAATGAAGAATTCAAGAAAAGCTGGAGATCTGAACAGACTTTGGCCAATGTGCTGAAAAGGTAAAATACGGGAAGTTCAAGAGGAGTACAAAAGGGAAGACAGAGAACTGGACACGGGAATCCCCCAAAGCACCCGTCAGCTTAGCAACACCTCTATGCTTCACTCTGGCCTGTCCACTGGAGCCCAGGTTCCCCCAAGAGGTTGGTAGGTAGCCACAGGAAGCCAGCTCTTCCTGAGTACAAATAAGTTGCCTGAGAGAATCATGTAGAAGGAACTCAGAAATCTTGTGACTGCAAATGATAATGAGAAAACTAATTACACCTCACTGAGAAGAGAAAGATGAGTTGATTCCTTAATGGATAAATTGGTTGGGTTTTGGCTAGCACGCCTCTGGAAACATCTCATTCCAGTGTTGGCCGCAAGTGCACACACACACCACATGCACGCAAGTGCACACACACACGCAGAAAATATGTCCAATCTAAACATGAAACCTACATTCCCCCCACGCCCCCTTCCACAACACAGTAAATCTTTGTCTCCCTGGAAAGGACTTTATAACCAATTACACCTAGTTGTTACCTCTAGTCACTGCCTTAGAAAATCTGTATAGTTCTGTCTTCAACCCATTTTTTCATCTTAAGTAGCACTTATCTTCTCAGGAGTATTGAAACCTTCAAAAGGAAATGCACTCTTCTTATATCATGAAGGTAGGAATAGCTATTCTCTTCTTTAATCTGAATACAATAGCAGGAAACATTTTAGCTTTAAATTGACTTGAACTGCCTAAGGTAAAATTTTTAACAGGAGAGCAGGCAGGTGAGCAAGCTCCTTAGGAGAAAAAAAAAATTCTTTCCCAAAAGTTCCCCCAAAAAGTTACATTTTCAACCACAGCTCTGTACATCATCTCTCAACAACATTTGAATACAGAGATATTAAGCATTAATCATACCATTATCTGCAAAACTATAAGCTATTAAAAGAAACATCTGGCTTTCTATTTTGAAGGGCTGTGTTTTCCAATTTCTCTTCAACATAGATTAGTCTACTGTGTTGGAGAAAAGAATAGCATTGCTCCAAATAAGGGATCAGCAAACCATGGTCCTTGGGCCAAATCTGGTGTATCACCTGTTTTATAAAGAGCTGTTATTGGGAAACAGCCAAATTGACTTATCTACGTATTGGGTATAGTTGCTCTCGTGCAAGAAGAGCAGAGACAAGAAGCTGTGACAGAGACCATATGGCCAACAATACCAACTACACTTACTATTGGCCCTTAACACAAGGTGTTTGCCAATTCTTTCTCTAAATCAGCATATCAGATTTTGGA
The DNA here is from genome assembly GCA_028644305.1 of Xerus rutilus. NCBI lineage: Eukaryota > Metazoa > Chordata > Mammalia > Rodentia > Sciuridae > Xerus > Xerus rutilus. Next base: position 31,778,964 of record CM053412.1, read on the forward strand.
CATAGGCATTTATGTTTTTCACAAGGCTTCCAGAATCTTCTGCTATCTGCTGGTGTTTGAGGACTCTGTATGTGCCAGGCTGAAGGGAGGGCCTATGGCATGCATGGAGAAAGGACACATTTAAGACTGTTGCCCAAGAGAGGGGCTCAAAGGAAATCCTACGCGATCATTAGATAGCTTCCGCTTAACTTCTAGAGTCTCCTATTTCCTCCAGCTTCCTGATTTAGCCTCGTATTTCCTGATACAGATTTTGGTACTGTTCCACTTGGCTCTTGGCATCCTCTTTTTAGGCAGCCAGTATTTATTCTTGGCATCACTCTTTAGTTCTACTCTTGCCACTCATATTGCGTGTGTTTATCTGTTCTTGCTCCACTGCCTATTCCAGACATCCAATTCCCATCTCAGTTTGAGAACAAGCAAAACAACAACAACAGCAACACTCTTCTCGGTTAAGTGATTTATCTCTCAGGAGGTCTCCAATTCTTGATGTTTGATGCCAAGACAAACATGAAATCGAGACACCCAAACAATTGTTTTCTTTCTCCCCCTTATCTCAAGGTCAATCAGTGCTCAAGAAGTTTTGAAAGGGATCATCCAAGGGCATGTAATTCCATGACCCAGGAAAAGCTCTGTGGCCAAGTCTTGGCATGGGATTACCTGGTACACTGGTTAAATTCATAATCAGTATCATTTTCAGATTAAAGAAAGCAACATATTTCCAAAATTTTGTCTATTTTTCCAAAGACTGGGAACAGAATCTATATTCAGGGTTGCCTGTTGACAGGGAAACAGTGGGTGGTCTGGCTTATCTGTGGACTCCCCACTCAGGCTCCATGCAGTTGAACGGTCTGACCTTTTCTTGGTCTCAAAGCTACCCCAACATTTATTTTGACAAAAATGATAACTTACTGAAAGTTACAATATTAAAGTAAAAGGATCAACTTTTGAAAATTTACAGAGTCTTGTAATAAGGGATACATCTATTTTTATCACCTGAAAGAGTAACAAAATGTGTATGTCACTATACTATTATATGTACTACCATGTACACATAAACATATAGATAGTATTGATATATATGTATATATTTTATTTATTATATGAATATATTATTTATTGTGTACATTACATTATACATATCATATATGTATGCATTATTGTATGTATTCATATATATATATATTTAGAAGCAAAACAACAGAAAGTTGTCATCAGTAGACAAGAATCAGGATAATTTGAAATCAGTTATGATAGAGCCATACAGCCCTACTTATCTTAAGAACTCAATAATATCATTAAATTTAATATGTAAAATAATGTATATCTGTGACAATGACCTTGAAAACCTATTTAAAATTTAAATTATGCTCAACACATCCTCTTCTAAAAGCTAAAACATTCATAATAAATTTAACAAACTTCTCTACAGTACTGAACTTCCCTTGCAATAAGGCTCTGCTTTGCTTATACAAACTGACAGAGTCACATTCAGAAGGCCAACAGAGCCAGGATTCCTGTGGATAGGGATTGTAATAGAGACTTATCCTGACCATCTGAGAGCTCCCTGAATAGTGCACATCAGTGTGTGACACCTGGAACCCAATCCCTTCCAGAAAATGTCCATAGCTCTGTTGTCTTGTTTGATGTGAGCTTGGATTCAAACTCCAGTTTCCAACAGATACAATTATTGCCCACCTTTTAATGCTGGGCCTTGGGAAGCCAGGCTGACCTTACTCAGAACCCTAGTCGATGACTCTCTCTCATCAGGAAGTATCAGGAGTGCTTCACAGATGTGTTCCTTTAGGAGGCAACAACTCTTCTCCCTGTAAAATTTGCATCACCCAATCATTACTGCCTCTGGGAAACTGTAAGCCACTTCCAGCAGTTCTTTCTAGGCCCCTGGAGTTTCTCTCAAGGAGATAATGAAGACATGTGTCAAAGTTAAAAGAGAGTAAACCCCAGGGAATAAGAGCAAATGCAACCAATGAGAGAGAATGGCAAAGGCTGTCACAGAGGACAAGCTACTGGGGCCACCAGAGGATGTAGATGTTGGCAGGATCCTGGAGGGAAGAAGAATTTGGACAGGATAAGACTTTAGTCGGAAGAGAAATGATAACAGAAGAAATAATATAACAAAAAAGATGGCTACTGCCAAGAAAAAAGAGGTGAGGTCAGTGACAATGAAAGCAATACCCTGAGCCTTCTGTTCCTCTGAAGGAATGCTTCTGTGAGAAATTATGGGACAGAACACACTTGCTGCTACTAGGGACCTTCAACAAGACGGGTGGGAAAGGCCCAGACGCAGCAGGGTGGTTGAACTAAAACAGAAAGGAGAAGATTGAGGTTGGAGAGAGATGGAACATGGGCAAATATATATTTACAAGAATATATTTTAATTGTTTCCATTGGGTAACTCTTATTTTCCCTCCTAGGCTGCCAGTTCCTACAGGACAGGGACAATGTTTTGTAAGTATTTAAAAAGAAAGCATATGCAAAATCTTGTCCAAATTCATGAACTAGTTCAAACTTATATGCGTAGAAATACCAGAACACTTTGACCCTAGAGTTCTACTGATCTACCTAAATCAGATACATTTTAATATAGTATGCTTTTGATATGTGCAACATTCTTGACTTTATTTTAAATTTCTTCTGTCGTTTATTCCTCTTTCTTTCCTACTTATTTTTCCCCTGGGAAATGAATCTAGGAGCACTCTTACCATTGAGATACATCCCCGGTTTTTTTATGTTTGAGATAGGATCTTGCTAAGTTGCTGAGGGTCCCACTAAGTTGCTGGGACTGGCCTTGAATTTGCAATCCTCATGCTTCAGCCTCCTCAGTTGCTGGCATATATTATATTATATGCCACCACATCTACCTTCTTTTCTACCCCTAACATCTTGTATTGCTATAGCTTATGAATAAGCTATAGCAATAAGCCATCTTAGGTCCTTTAGGGTACAAAGCAGTTAACTGAATCAAGAAGGAATATTATTTATGTGATACATTTATTATTAGTATTAGTTGTATTATCATTTGTGTTCATGGGTGTATAAGTGTGAAAGAATGAGTAAGCATGTGTATGTTTCCCTTAGGTGAAAGGTTTGCACTGTGTAGTTATGAGTTGGCTAACTTGCCCTTTAATTTCTTTTTTTTTTGTGTGTGTGTGTGGTACTAGGGATTGAACTCAGGGGTACTCGACCACTGAGCCACATCCCCAGCCCTATTTTGTGTTTTATGTAGAGACAGGGTCTCACTGAGTTACTTAGCACCTCGCCATTGCTGAGGCTGGCTTTGAACTCGCGATTCTCCTGTCTCAGCCTCCCTAAGTGCTGGGATTACAGGCTTGAGCCACCGCGCCCTGCTTGCCCTTTAATTTCTGGGACTCCTGAAAGTGAAACTCTATCTTTACTAATTAATAAATAAATAATTTTATTGCTTAATAAGTAAATGTAACCCCCATTGAAATCTAGAGTCCCTTTTTAATATCTTTTTTCAAATCATTTCTCTCAAATACTTTCTTGGATGTCAACTTCCATGGGTCTTCCCTTTTCCAATGTCTCTACTCCATCACAAGTTCAAAGGACTCAAAACAAAGACAAGGGGATCCATTAGGGTCTTAAGCTAAATATTTAATATTTACTGCTGTTTCATTACTTCTTTTCCTTAGGAGATATCTTTGTATATGAAAAGGGAAATTTAGATTAAATATCTTTCAACAATGTCAAATGAGCTTTTTAACAGAATCAAATTCTGTGGTGTCTAGTTGCTATTGGAAAATGGATTTCAGTACCTCAGTACCACAAGATGACCTCTGAGTTTAATGGAAGTCTACCAAAAATAAGTAAATAAATAGGATATAATAAAAATGACATACCGAGTAGTTTAAAACTATAAATGCATACAAATTCATCTCAAAGATGAGTATTCAATCATTGAATAATTACTGAAGATGTAATGCTTTGTCAGTACTCTCCAGCACTACTGTGGATAAAGAAGCAGATAAATTTTAAGGTATAATTGTTGAAAACATGAAGATATAAAATGTTGCACAAAAAGGGACAAGTTGGGAGAAAAAAGGCAAATGTACACATAAATTATATATATATAATATATATATAAGTGGATATAAATATTTTTTTTAATGTACTGATATCTTTACTCTGAAAAAATGGTGTAAAATTAAGGATTAATGCCTTTAAATACAGCAAATGCTAGAATATGGAACAAATTTCCCAGATCCAGCTCTAACTTGGGTCTAAGCTTTATGACCCTGGGAAAGTTACTTCCTATGTCTGGCATTTTTTTAATCTGTGAAAAGAGGGAACTTGGATTATTGCTCAACCAAAAGAATATGTTATGCTATGACTATTTAATATACTTAATATTGAACTCTTACTTATATAAAGAAATAAGAAATATTTGGAAATTACTCCCAAATTAAAAGGATGCTATTGACAGAGAGGCAAATTTAATTTCCCAAAAGTGTTCCTTGATAAACTGAGATACAACCCAAGGCAGATGGAAATGATGCTAAGATCAAACAGGATATATTAAACAATTATATTCTGAAAAAAATATAAGTGATAGTATAAGCTTAAAAAATGTACTATTGGATTAGAATTTTTATAGCACATTTTTGCCATCACCTTTGCAGAGAAAGTGACCAGGGATACAGGATTTGGGATGAGAAAAGGCTCTGGACCATTTCTAAGCTTTGAACAAGATCTCTAGAAATCAATGCCCAGAGCAAAGCAACAAAAGGTAACATTATCATCTAAGCCAGTCTTGTGAGGGGAGAATTTCATAAAACGTGTATTTAATAAAATGCAAACATTCTGATATTCATATTTTTCCAGTTCTAGAAGAAGAAACAGAATTTTTAGTATTACAGTTGAAGAATTTAGTATTACATTTGAAGAATATAATACCCTGGAAAACTAGGTTGTTATAATTTATCTTTAAAATGCTCACTTAGTCATACCAGCTGATCGCCATTTAAGAACAATCAAATCTTTATTCTTAAAATTAGTATTACCCAAAACTTGGTCATTAAGAAGGACTAGCAAAAGCTGGTCATTAAGAGCAATGAGACTTTAGACCTCATTTTAATCCATCTCTCTGGGAGGAGAAATCTTGTTGGTCCTATCAGCATCCATCCGCCATCCTGTGGAATGTGCCTTATTGTCTCTCCTTAATGCACAGGTAAAGGTGATTTCTTCATCTGAAAAAGTCTGTAAAGTTTTTTTTTTTTTTTCTTTTCCTGTCAAATTCTTGAGGGCATTGGGCTGACAGTTCTGGGTCGGACTGAGTTTAATCTTTTCCTTTCAAATCAAATTATGGGGAAAATGCCAGGGAAATGGCTCCCTAACAGCTGGCATTGTTCAGAAATCACCGAGCTTGGTGAATTTGTAAGATAAGTGTCTAAATTGTGGAGAAAGGCAGACAGCTTCTCCTCTTGGGCTGATATCTGAGGGACTAATGACTAAATGACTCCATTTTGCACTCTACACAATGGTCTGCATGAAGACTGGAGAGCCTCTTAGGTTCAGGGGGACCTCTCCAAAAATCAGCCTGCCTAAAAGCTGGCTTAGGGTCTTCTCCACTGCCTTGGCTCCCTATCTGATAATCCCATGACTTTTAATACTGATGAGAATAGAAGTAGAGGGACCTGTGGCTTGAGTAACATAAGAACCACAGAAACCTCCATGAAGATACTAAGAAAAAAATGACTCTAGAAGCAGAAAGGCCTGGGAAGGCAAAAGCCAAAAAGGGAGAAACAACTTTTAAAATATTATTGGAGAGGCACCACATTCACATTAAATACTAAAATATTAAAATTGATTGAGGTTGTGAAATAAGTGAATTACTTAGTCTCCCATGCATTAAAATTAATTTTTCATCTCCTTCTCCAGGCCACTTCCCACTGGCTTTCGTTGAGCCCTCTTAATATTTTATTTGCTGAAGGGAAAAGGTTTCCTTTTGACATATTGGCATTCCTGGGGTTGGTTGACTATCTCACTGCCAACTCGGTCCAAGTAATGCAATAACAAAGAATAAGAGATTTACTATACATGCTAAGCCAGACACATTTTTTCCTTACCTGATTCTCCCCTAAGTACTTTTATCCATGAGTCTGTTCTTTTTGTCCCTTACAAAGCCACTTTTCTATTTTCCCTCCAATCCCCCCAGCCATTAGCCAATTGGTAATTTATAGAGAAAAAAAATTAAACTGAAGAAGTTGAGGTCATTACATTTGAGCTGCCAAACCAGCTCTAATTTTTCTTTATTTGGGCTTTGGCGTGAGGGCTTACTTCCTTAGGAATGATGTTTCCCAATTTCTGGAACTCAGGAAGATTCCCTGTGGTCAGGAGATGAATACTAAACTGAAGCAGGTATTAGAATAGATGCTAAAAGCAGAATGGACTGCAGAGCCAAAGAATCAAATGGGCACTTGAATCAGTGGAAAGAGCTTTGGAAACTTAGCAGGAAATCAAACATAAAAACCTTCAACTTTCTAGTCATACACTCACAAGCTGCATCTGGACTCTTTGCTGTAGGGACAGATTGTGCATATGAGGAAGTAAGAATAGAAATACTCAATGTCTTGGCTGGGCACGGTGGTGCACACCTGTAATCCCAGTGGCTCGGGAGGCTGAGGCAGGAGGATCACAAGTTCAAAGCCATCCTCAGTAAAAGCAAGGTGCTAAGCAACTCAATGACACCCTCTTTCTAAATAAAATATAAAATAGGGCTGGAGATGTAGCTCAATGGTCGAGTGTCCTTGAGTTCAATCCTCAGTACCAAAAAAAAGAAAAGAGAAAGAGAAAGAAAGAAAGAAAGAAAGAAAGAAAGAAAGAAAGAAAGAAAGAAAGAAAGAAAGAAAGAAAGAAAGAAAGAAAGAAAGAAAAAGAAAGACTCAATGTCTCTTTGGAATGAAGTGGTATTTCAAATCTTTCATCATTCCTTTGTGTGACTCTTGGTGATCACAAGTATAGAGCAGTGCTTATGTGCATGGATAAAGCATCAGTGTTAGATCTAGATTAGAATCTGACCTTGGTATAGTCTAAAAATCCTATTTCCAAATATCATGAAACCATAGCAAACAGAAGGGACTTGACTTGCCTCAATCAGTACCGTGTTAACGCCTGAAACCATACCAATAGCCTCCTTCCCAAGTTCCTGATTTAGGACCTCTGCACACGTAGAAGAGGAAAAAGCTTTTCCTTGCCCTCCCAGGGTTAGTGACTAGAGGCCAGAAAATCAAACTTATGAAAAACTGAGTAACTAGAGAAAAGCTATCTTTATTGACATTAATATTTTTACATGCACAGAAAAGAAGTGAACACCCAGAAGGGCAGTAAGACCCGGAGGCTTACAACACTATTTTAACAAAGGCTGGTAAACAGTAGATTAATGACAGGATGAATGAGAAGGGAGCGTAGGCTTTTTGAAAGAGTGACTGTGGAAAGTATAATGTGTGGTAGAAAAGAGTTGTTTAGTAAGGTTTGCTAGGAAGACTCCAGTCATCTCTGGGAATGAAAATTATACTCCTCTTCTTGGTATGGGAGAGGAAGATTGCTTTACAGAGAAACTTATGCCATTCTTTTAGTCAGAAAGAAGGAGGGCAGAGAGCTTCTCTTATATCTGTTACTTCTCAATGGTTTCAGCTCAAAATAATCAATATGTAAAAGTGGCAGATTTGGGGGTGCATTATCCTGACCCCCTACCTACAGTTGATTTTTAGGGTAACTGGTAGTCAAGTGATGTCTCCTTACTCTTAAAAATGCATTTTTTTTTTTGGTACTGGGGATTAAACTCAGGGGTACTCAACCACTGAGCCACATCCCCAGCCCTATTTTTTTTTTTTTTTTTTTTTTTTTTATGTAGAGACAGGGTCTCACTAAGTTGCTTAGTACCTCGCTGTTGCTGAGGCTGGCTTTGAACTCATGATTCTCCTGTCTCAGCCTCCCTAAGTGCTGGGATTACAGGCTTGAGCCACTGCGCCCGGCTTTAAAATGCATTTTTTAATCAAATCACTCAAGATTAGAGGCTGGTACTGAAGCCATGCTATTTTAGGCCATGTGAGTTCAGAGGCAATGGTATGAAAAAATGATCTGCTAGTAATTTTAACACACTCTTAACCTGATTTGATATTCAGACTAAAGCATCAGTGTATAAAACCAGTAACAATCTTTGTATATGCAAAGCACTACCAGTATGTTAGCTCCATCCATTCCTGAGATGCTCTTAGAAGTAGGAAGCCATCAGCTCTATGAAACTTATAAGAAATGGGTGACCTAGCTTCATTATTCACCCAGTCGTGCTGTTGGGCTGTCCTGAAGGACAGAGCTCAGATGTCCCACTCTAGTTCTGGCCTCTGTCT
>CM053412.1:31787850-31800592 GCA_028644305.1 Xerus rutilus
TTCTAATTGCTATTTAACATCAGAGTGTTGGTAGGAATGAGGTTCGTGGCCTACCCCAATACGAATGCAACCTTCCTCATTTTGAATCATTTGCTGGATCCTTCGATTACTCACTGAAGAAATGCAGCTAACAGCATGTCAAAGGGTCACTTTTACTATCTTGTATCTAAGTCATAATGTTTGCACATACAGAACTCATTCCTAGTCTCTCCTCAGCTTTGAAAATGATTTATAAGCTTTTTCCATGAACCCAACATGCCTCTGGGCATGGAATCACACATTTGTTTTCCAAGATAAGTCATTATGTCCCATATCCTATGTTATCTTAAAACCAAACTCAAAAAATATGGACTGGAAAAACACAACCAATGCACATAAGGGAAACTGCCTCCAATGTGCCCAGGGAAGTAAATTTTATTTTACCTCTAACCTAAACCCATAACTAGCCCAACTCATCCTCAATCATGATTTTAAGTTCCTCTGGTTTTTAATCCTATGTATACATCAAATATGAACTCAAAATCCTCAGAATTTCTCCACACAGTGCTCCCCTCCTTGATAAGCTACCTCAAGGGTCAATGCAAGACTTCTGGGACACTCCAAGATATCTAGATATCTCACTGTACTCTTTTCCTGGACTCCTTTGTGTCTTCCATTCTCTCTTAAAGAAGATCTGTTATCTGTTAGTTTTTATGTGTGTATTTCTGCCCCTATTTTACTGCATGCATTTTAAGGACATTTGCATATGTTTCCCATTTTCAATACACAGTCCTCTGGGTCAAGGATATACCTGAGATCCACGGGCTCCCACAGGCATTTGTACCTAATGAAGAACATGATATGGTGGATTTCTAGCCATATTCTTTGATTAAATGAAATTCTTGAGGTCTGAGGAAGGGTGAGTTTCTTTTCCTATGAGAAAGACATGAATACAGAAGCCAGAGGTCAGAGTGTAATGGACTGTTATGAATCTCTTTGTCCCTTAATTCTTCCCTTCTATAGTATCCTCCTGTATTTTTTCTTAGATTTAGCATGTGATTTTCTTTAGCCAATGGGATATGTACAAATATGACATAACTAGAGCCTGAGGATGCTTGACAACTGAGGCTTACTTTCTTGGAATGCTGTCAACATCACTTGAAGAATCCCAGGGACATTTGGTGTTACGTGGCCTAGCCAATAGCAAGAACAAACTACAAGATGTGGGAGTCCATCCATATAAGATCATCTAGGACCACTTAGCTGTCTGATGACTATAGCCAAGAGTGAGATGAGGTAAGACCAGAAGAAAAACCCTTCAGCTGGCCCAAACCCAAATATAAAATGGTTTATATTTAAGCTATTAGATATAGGGTAGTTTGTTTCACAGTAATGGATAACTAACACACATATTTTACTCTGGATGGTGGCATGATCTAACTTAAGTTATAAAATCTTCTCCCTAGCTATTGCATGAAAACACATACTACAGATAAATAAGGGTAGAAACAGGGAGATTTGGGGCAATAGAATACTAGTGAACATGATGCAGAGGCTGGAAAGTGCTTAAGCATTGCTTATTGCATGCTTGATTTGCTGTTGCCATTATGGAAAGAGACTGTTTCTTTCCTCAGAGACATATGGCCCAGGAGACAACCACAGCCAACCACTATTTGTGAGGTCATCTAAGATCATCTTACCTGAGAACCTGAGACAAATTGTCCATGTTGCCAGATTCCATAACCATAATGGGAACTCCCAAGCAAAACAAGTATAATAAATGTCTGCTTGAGTTCAGCCCAAATTCCTGACCCACAGAATCAGAAGCAATAGAAACTACTATTATTTCAAGCTTTTATGTGCTGTGGTGGTTTATTACATCATAACAGATAATGGAAAGAAAAATTAATACCAGGAGTGAGGTATTGTCATAATAGATAATAAAACATGTGGCATTGGCTTTGGTCTCTTTTTCTGTTTGTTTTTGTATTTTGTTTCTGTATTTGTTTTTGACATAGGATCTCACTATGTTTCCCAGACTGCCCTTGAACTTGCAATCCTCTTGTCTAAGCCCCCCAATACCTAGGATGCTAGATGTGCCCCATGATACCCAGCCAGCAATATTGACTTTGGAAAAGGTCAGCAGAATCTGAAAATTAAGATAGACCTATGACATACAGGGTCAGAACAATAGAAAAATATATTATTGGCAATGATTTGAAACATATAAAACATACTTAACAAATTTGTGTTTCCAACTAAAAAACTCCAGATGTAATGTTAAAAATATCATTTGGATGTTTCTAGCTATGTATGATGTACTGCAAGACAGGAATACGTTTAAGAGAGACCATTCTGTTTGTCAGCAAAGTTGAAAGACATATGGAGGGAGACATATGTCAGAATGAAAAATAAAACTATCTTTCATCTTCAGTTTCTGCAGCCAAAGACTCCAAAGAAGGAAGCAACTTCTTTATATAAAACAACAGAAGGGTGTGGCTAACAACATCATTTGTAAAAACTTCAAAAAGATACAAGTGGCACCAAATAGATCCTCTCCAGTGGAACATATATCTTTAGGAATCTAAAGCTTGTGTCCCTTACCAGCCCAACATGCCCCAATAGAGAGGGATTGATCTTAAACAGAATTGTGGATACGGCTTTTTCATGTCTAAAATTAATTTTATACTTAAGAAACCATAAGGTTTACCAAGACATTTATTAGCTTATATTAAATGAACCAGAGATAGTTAAAAAAAAGACACCTGAAACTCAATGTGCATATGCAGAAAACAGAAAGAACTACTCATTTATAAAAGTAAATCATTTCTTATGTACAATGAAATGTCAAAATGTGAAGACAAGAGCCGAGAAGCAAAAGGTTTAAAACCACAAAAAAAAAATTGACATGGAATTGGCTTATTTATTCTCCAACTCCAACCATTTACTACAAATGCCATAATTTTATTCTCTTTTAATGCTGAGCAATATTTATTCCATTGTATATATATACCAAGATATAATTAATTAGAACAAATAAAAAATTTTAAAAATTGACACGGAAACTATCATGGGGAGCAGAATTATTCCTTAACTGAGGAGTGTCTTTGGGCCCAGATGTAAAGAACATAGCAGCACATGCCTGGCTTAATTTCAGAATTATAGTTGATCAGTTAAATATTCAGGAATTTTGCATCTTGATTGTTCAACTACTGGTAACCTGAAATCAGTCATGGTAGGAATACTTGTACAACAAAAATCAACAAATGCTGCAAATCAGAAATTTTTCCTTTTCCTTGCATTTTTTTTTGGGAGGGGGGTTGTTTGTTTTAGTTTTGGGATTTTGTTTTTGAGGGACTCAGTTGATTTACATATCCTGACTAACATGTGAAGAAACTCAGTCTTGCTTATTGGAGATGAGAGGCCACCTGGAAGAGATGAATGACTTAAGATGAGGCTCATGGAGACCATCCATTCTACACTCTTATGCTGTGTGAGAGAGGCTACCCAGGATCATTCACCCAGGATCATCCACACCCAGCTGACCTCCCGCAGGACTTTGGAAGTCCCAGCTGATCAGGAGACTTGTGGCAATAATGAAATATGGTTGCTGATTTCAGCCACTAAATCTGAGGTTGTTTGTTCTTCAACTCTTGCCATGATCTGTAAGCCAGGCATGCTCTGAATGCCCTCTGGGCTAACCTCACTTCTCACTTTTCTTCCACTTCACCTCATGGGCTCACACCACACCAGCTGCTTTGCTCTTATGCAAATAGGACAACATACTTTCCAGCCTCAGGGATTTTACACTTCCAGTTCTTTCTACCTGGAACAGTCTATTCTCAGACATCCACGAGGCTCCATCTTTGGGTTTCTTATCAAATGAATCTTTATCACAAAGGTATTCCTTAACTACCCTTTGTAAAAAAGCCCTCTTCATTTCATTTTTATTCACATTGCTATGTTTTGCATAGCATATATAATCACCTCTATCATAATGTATCATATACTGTCACATACTCTGTGTACATATACTTTAACCAATACAGAACTGCAATATTCAGTATGACCTTGTACTATATAATATACACATGTAATTGCAATTATTGTAATGTACATGTTATATATATATATACACAATTATATTTACTTATTATTTATCTTTCACCAATAAAACATAAGTTTCTTGCAAACAGGACTTTTTTTTGTTCTCTTCTAACCTTTAGAACTAACTTGGCACCTTGAAGGTATTGAACAAATAACATTTTATGAAATACATTAATTATATATTATATGTCTGGGACTCTAGTATGTACTTGGAAGATAAGATAAAAAACAAAGCACCAACTCAAATTATGATTTGCTAACTATAACAACATTATACACATGTACATATATACAGGTGTACACAGGAGATACTGTGTTCCTGGAACTGATTTACATACTAACACATATTAACTCATTTAATTTCCTCTTCATTCTATAAAGTATGTACTATCACTATGCCCATTTTACAGATGATGAATGTGAGGCAGGGAAGGGTTTCTTGTTTGCCCAAGATCCTGCAGCTTACAAATATCAGAGTCAGATTGCAGCCAGCTGCTGATGCAGAATTCAATTCTCTCATTAGCGTCTTACCTATCTCTCAATTAATTTGTGGTCTAATTGGAGAAACAAAAGCAACATTCTTAAAACAGAAATAATTATATACAATGGTGTAAATAGTAATCACAATTATGATAAAAATTTGGAGGACCAGAGTGTTCATCAAAACTAAGATGTCCAGAAAAAATTCTTAAAGGCAGAGCCTGGGCCATCATCCTGAAGAGCCAGTCACAAGAGGCCACCACCCTAATTGGAAGCAGCAGCTTGCATACTGGTGCGGCAAAAGGACTCAGGATGAGCAGGAAAGAGTGTTGATTACCAGTGGCAGTCTAACTCATTGATCTTATACTTAGTTTTAGAGGAATCACAGGGTCTGATGAGACCTTCAAGGAATGATCAAGCAGAGCATGCCCTAAGCAGGGGAGGGATAAGATGAAAATCCTAAACTTGATTTTTAATGTTACTCTAAAAAGAGCACCTCCTAAGTGAGAAAGACTCTGCTGGGTACCTTGGGGAATTGAAGATGTGTGAAGCATGTGATCCCCAATTTGAGAAAGTACCTCCTATTGAGGAAGATAAATCCTGAATGCAAAGACTTACAGCAGAAAGTAGATGTGTTTAGCATCCTTTGGTTATTCAACAAACTTTTGAATATCTGAGAAAGGTGAGATTCTATTCTGCTGAGGTGGTTGGGAACAACATTTTCTATTACTAGTGCTGTACTTGAGCCTTTTAGGGCAGGCAGATTTCTTATACACTGCTGGAGAGAAGTTGGAATCTGGGTAGAAGAGTAGTGACCTGTGCACATGTGCTATTTTAGCAGAGGTGGGGAAATGGGCTTAAAGAACAATGAGTAGATTGAGTTTGAAAAAAAGAAAAAAAGCATTTTCTCAAATTGTGTGTTTCTAGGAAACACTAAACTTCCAAGATGTTAAGTACCACCCCCCCCCCCGCAAGAGACATACACACAGGAATTTTTTAGTGTGTATGTTGTGAATGCATGCATAGGTAAGTATGTTCATGCTTGGACATGTGTGTATACATGTCTATTGAGTCAACATTAAATATCAGGAAACTAAAGTAAAAAATAAGTAGTGTAGATACGGTTACAATGGCAGTTGAGAACAGATTGTAGAAGTCCTTGGAAAAACTGTGAACAGAGATGACATGAACAGAGTACTATGAAAGATCCACCTGCATAAGAGACGAAAGAATAAGCTGCTGTTTAAAACACCAGATGAAAAGCAACGCAGGTTCATTTTCATAAGTAAGTCTTCCCACAAGGGTGATGCACAGTAGTTTGACTACTTTTTTTAAAACTTACTTTAAAAACCCAATCACTGCTCGTTTTCCCCTTTTAAAAATAAATGCACTGCATGAACTAGTACAGCATTTCAAATTCCCACTGCCTGGACTATGGAGACTCTGAGAACTCAGATTTTTTTCTGCGCTTGGAGGCCTGAAGCGACGCCCTCTAGAGACAGTAGGAGGGCGATGAGGGATGGCTGTTCTCTGCTCTGGTGATGCACACTCCCATCTCCGAGTAGCTCAAAGGATGTGCAGCACCAGGACCCAAATATAACAGAACATCTTGTTCTTTTGACTTCTCATTCTCAGCTGGTTCTCAAGATTATCTCATTTTCTTCTCCCAGAGCCATTAATGCTATCATCCTGAATTCCGGTTAAAGGGCATCCCTTGCATGGCTTGGCATGGTTCCCAGATATGTATTTCATCCAAAATATAGAGACCAAATTACCAATAAAGAAATTATGAGTGACTGCCGCTGCTCTGTCTCTGTCATCCTCCTCCACAGTTGAATACTCTTCATTGTTAGGGACTCGTTTTTTCTTGCAATTCAGCTTAAATTTTCCCTCACTTGGCTTCCTCCCATCACTCCTAATTATAGACTAATAAAGCCTTTGGATTACTGTGAGCAATTTTTACCCTCCCTTCTCCCACCTCAGCTTCCCTCCAGAGGTTGCCTGGGCCCAGCACTGGATTGTGCAAAATGGTGACCAAAACCTACAACTTTATCCCTCAGAATTAAGATCTGAAGGGTGAGATTTTATGCTCAAAGATCACCCTCTATTTTATGTTTGTTTATTTGTTTGTTTTCAGAGTAAAGATTACTATGAATTAGACTCAGGGGTGCTCTACCACTGAGGTACATCTCCAGTCCCTTTTATTTTTTATTTTGAGACAGGGTCTCACCTAGTTGCTGAGGCTGGCCTCGAACATGCAATCCTCCTGCCTCAGCTTCCCAAGTCACTGAGTTAACAGGCATGTCCTACTGCACCAGGCACCCTCTATTTTCAGTAATTCTCCCTATACTTGTTTAATAAAAGTATCCATTTTAAAGGTGCCTGAGCCAAAGGCTTCCTGGAACAAAGTGGAAGACATAGAACTGAAACTGTGAAAGGTGCTTGCAGGCCAAATTTCAATGAAGGAGAACACTCTTCTGGATTGGTGAGCAAAGTCAGGAAGCTTCAGCCAGCCTGTCTGTCTGCACCACTAGAAGGCTGTGATTTTTGTGATTTTTCTAACCCCAGATAGAGCACTACAGTTCACACTGTGTTCTCAAGCCAGCCCCTAGCCTAGTCCAACACACAACCTTAGTGACATTTCTTCTTCCTCAAGATCAAACTATTCCAATGGAATAAAATGTCAATGGAAAACTTAGAAGTAATCACAAAATACTAATTGTGTGATCTGAGGCAAGTTACTGGGTCATTATGTATTTTGAAGATTCAAGGAAATATTTTGTAAAGTCTCATCAAAGTGCAATGTGTTAAAGGGTATGATTACCACCAAGCTAAGTGCTATTAATACCTACAAGGGCAGAGGTTCAACAAAAAGGAGAGTTAAGGACTAGGATGTTAAAAGAGGGCTTCTGGAAAGGAGAGAGTATGTAGATTTGACCTCCAGTGAAAGGTAGGATTTAGTAACTGGAGACCCTGAGATAGGTCATTCCAAGCAGGTGAGCACGATGATAAAAAAAAGTTTAGACTTTCTTAAAGAATAAGGCCCTAATTAGCAATGCCCTTGCCCCCTTGTCTCATGTGTACAACCTCAATTATTAACATGTGGAATCCAACATTAAACCTTACAAGATTTTATGGATCACTCCAAATAATTTGGATCTAACAGTCTGCTATTACCTTTCCTATTTACACATGAGTATTAAAGAGTATCTAATCCCAACTTCTCAGCCTTGCCTCTGGCAACACCATTATCTGCTACTCTACCCTACGGATTCCACTCATGCACAAATCCTAAAAACCTGCTCAAATTGCACTTTGTAGAATGGATAACTAGAGACAAATAAAGTTGGTTTTATTAACAACCCCAGATGGAGGTCAATGACATGGGCTTTCCAGTGCCATGGGAATCAATCAAGATGGCCTGACTCTGGGAACATTCTGACTATCCTGCAGACACCTCCAATGACAGCAGAGGTGAGGCAAAAGCCCTCCCATTGGTTACCTCTGGCCTGGAAATCAAACATGATTTATCTACATTAGTGGGCTTCATCTTTGTCTTATTATCCCAGCCACAGCTTGCGACCCAGGCCGACTCTCCTGCCTTTTAATAAACAGATTTAATAGGACTGATAGTTTGGCAATTTGTAGAGTAAATTAGATTTAATTTGGCCTGAATGCCACTGATTTCTCATATTGTTCAAAACAATCTTATCCAGGGATGCATGTCATTCCAACACATTCTTTTCTGAAGCAACTGAAAATAGACAACACAAGACTTAAATAAGCGAGTGTCCTCCAGCAAGGCTGTGACTCTATCCCTTGCTTCTTGTGACTTAATTCACTTAGAAAGACCTCCCAGTGGGAGTATAGTGACTATAATGATAACAAAGCCCACAATGATTCCTTTGTGTCCCTACTATTATGTGTCTTTTCAGAATAAGGACCTGAACAGAGTGTTCTTTTTGCCTACAAAACAACAGTATTTTAGGAAGTTGGTATGAAAAACATTATAAAATGCAATTTAAAGGCCCAATCCTTCTTAAAGGATGCACAGAATACAATTTGCTTCATGAGCAGAAGCTGATCCGTGCTAGAAAACAGTGAAAAACTCAGAACTGTGTGACTGACCGTCTACCCCTAAACTAGATGACCCCAGTCTTCCATCTCAAATTCTAGTCTTCCCTTTGTCTCTTCCCTTACAAGCAGCTGCCATTCTTTAACATTGTTGGGAGACCTTAACAGTTACAGCTTTCTCTTTCCTCTGGAGCACTCATTAGTTCTGATCAACAAAATATTCTGGCTCTGGGAGCTATGAACTTTCTAAGCCTTTTGGGGCTGAGGATATATAGCCTGGGTCTGTCAATGTCATTAGAAGTATGAACCTACATGAGTTTTTTCTCTGCCATCATGGCTGGCAGCATTCCAGTGCTGTCTGCTTTGTCAACCTGGACCTTGAAACAGAGCCCCTGGCCACCCAAACAGATAGCAGAGAGAAAGAATGTTGCATTGGGCAATCAAGAGTTTAAGGCTAGTATAATCTAGCCTGTCCTGGGAGAGTTGCTTCTCCAGTTTGTAATTTGAACATTCTGATAAAACACAAATCTGGACATAATATAATAAACCTTTTGATTTTTGTAATTGTACATAAAACTGTTGAAAGTAAGCTTTCAGTGGATGAAATGCATCAAAAAATGCATCAAATATATGGCTTCTGTTGTTGCTGTTTAGATGTTTTTTTTAAACCTATGGTATCATTCAGGGAAAGTCCACATAAAGAGTGTCTTTTCCAGCACCAACAATGAATTATCCTTCCGGATGGAAGCAGGCCAATGTAATCAACCTGTCTCCAGGTAGCTGGCTGGTCACCCTGGAGAATGGTGCCATATCATTGTTGGTCTCTGCTGCCGGCAGATTGGGCACTCAGCAGTGATTCTAGCCAGGTCATCCTTGTGAGTAGGAGTACATGTTGCTGAGCCTATGTATACTGTCCATCCCTGCCACCATGGCCACTTGGTTGATGAACATATTAGGCAATGACAGGAGTGGCTGGAGAAAGAGGTTGACTTGTAGCCACAGAATGGGTGTTTCTAACTATAGGATTTTAAAATCTTACCCTGCTAGAACCCACCTCCAGTGATCATTCACATGAAACACAAAATTCACACTAAGTGCACATTTAGATAAGACTACTCATATGCCTCTTCCCCAGTTCTTCTTGTCACCAATATTCCATTCATGTTTTTTCCAAGTACTTGCATATCAACTAAGACATTAATAATGTATGAGTTGGTATGGATATGTAACTCTTGCCATCTCTCCTGGGAACTATTCGATATTATACCACTGGGAAGATTTCTCTTCATTATAATCTTTCAGGGCTACCTGGAATAGGGATACAGTGTAGCCCCACTATAGTGGGTGCCTTCATACCATGCAGAGCATCTGCAAATCAAAAAGCCATGATTTTCTTCTTTAATTCACTTGTCATAGACAGTTCCCTATGAGGTCATAGGCTGAGAAAAAAGAGTGTAGCAGGAGTAGGGACTTGGGACCATGAATATCTGGTATACATCCTTATGCTCATGTCTTCAGAACCTGCTTAAATCCAATCCCATAATCATAACTTGTATTTGATAATTGAAGGTGCATTGTGCCTCTTTCTTAGTGACCAGATGCACCAACTTGTCCTTTATCTTGAAAGGAATATTTTGACATGTTCCAGGCTACTGGACACTTAGAAATTTTATCAAGGCAGCAGGCCCCTGAATTTTTGTAGGATTTATTTTCTATCCTCTAGCACACAAGTACTTTACTAATATGTAGAGAGAAGGGGCTACTTCCTGATTGCTGGCTCTGACCAGAATAATACCATGGACATAATGGACCACTGTGATGTTCTATGGGGAAAAAAGGCAATCAAAGTCCCTGTGGGCTAGACGATAACATATAGAAACAAGGAGAAGCTGGAATATACAAACATGAGCTGCTTTCTGAGGACAGACTAAAAGTCATGTGAGTTCTTATTGCCTCTGACCTTCAAGACATCCTGCAGAGACCAGGGTCATTTGTCCCAGAACTAAGCACCCACATCTGGTCCAGGATTTAGGGAAAGTTAGGGCAACTGCACCTTGTCTCCCAATGAGATGAGTTAGCAGAAGGTGACAACGTGTGTGAAATACAAAATGCTACTTCCCTTTGTCCTTCCACATCTCCCATAAGAGTCTTTTTTGTGTTCTACCCTGAGAAAATACCTACAGTGTATGTAATTCAGTCTAGCTAAGCTAACACATTATAATCCCACCACAGCCTGTAATCAGATATTCTAGACATATACTTCCTTTCACATGAGTTCAGCAAGAAGTCATACACCATGCAAGGCAGATGCAAGCTTTCTAAGGAAGGCATCATCCTTTCATGATGTTAATGTACCTCCTTTATAGTCTCAGGACCCAAATTCTATGTCATACTTTGGGCCAAAGCCTGGTTTTTTGGGCCACATATTGGCAAACTGAATTTCCATCACCCATCTAGGATTATGTATCCTGGCACTGTCAGCAAAGGGCTATGGGGAAGTGAATGGTCCCTAGAGTTCTGGATCTGCAGAGCACAGCATGAGAACAACATCACAGTAGAATTTACACCAAGAATAAACTGTTTATATGTGATATTGGCCAAGAGTCTTCCAGTTACCCAAGCAAGAGCAAGCAGGATTTTGGATTGCTATAGTAGATGATTGTTTTTTTAATTTATTAGCATTCAGCAAAAAATCTCTCCAGCTTGGAGAATTATAAAATATGATGTATAGTTGGTTCTAAGATGGGATAGTCTTCATCAGTAGCAATATCAATAAACTCTATGAGGCACTGACCTTGAAAGGAATAGAATGGCTTTGAGACCCTCTGAGAAAGAAAAGGAAAGCTGGCATCTGGAATCCTCTAGGACTGTGACTCATAAGAGAGTGATCTAGTTTCTTACAGCTCTGCCATTGACCTTCTCTTTGACTTGAAGGACAACCCTGTCCCCCTCCAGGCCTCATTCCATGACAGCATTTCCCTTCCATTCCCTGCACAGTGGCATTACCAGAGACTTCAGGGAGTGAGGAGAGACTTAGAGGAGGACAATGGGGGAAAGTCAAAACTAATGAAGCAGCCCAGGTGCTCTGAGGCTACCCTGGATCTCTCACTGTTCTTGCCCAGCCTGATGGTCCTGGCTCATTCAGAGAAGCTCAAGCAATTCACTCTATCCTTTCTTCACTAAGGAGAAGAAAACAAAAGTGACAACAAAATAGTAAATATGACCCATAAACCCAAGACAATACCTTTAATATTTTTAAATTTTAGAATAAAATTCAGTTTTCTTATTTATAATTACAAGTTCAACTATCTAGAAGATTTAGTTCTGCAGAATTCTTAGCTCTTTGACTCCCTAAGTGTGGAGTATTGCAGTGACTAAAGCAGAGCAACCTTTCTTTGTCATCCTTTCTACATGACTCACTGTTTTAATTGCAAATATCAATTGCTATCTTGTGCACAGAGCCAGAGATGTCTGCAGGGCTGAGGCAAGCCACCTACTGTCAGGACTGGAGGACACCCTGGGTTCAAACTGTGTCCCATGGTCATGCAGATGAGGTGCTTCGCCACACAGGTGAGAAAGTTCACCTAAGGTCTATGGCTCCTGAGTCAGGTTGGCATCTGGGTGCCAGGCTCCTGCTCCAAAGTCACCTGGGACCCAGGTGGTAACATTCCTCAACTCTTCCTGTATATCCAGATACTCTGATCATCCAAATTTTCCAATGCATTGTATTCCTGTTTTCCATTCCCAGGAATATTAAAAGGAACACATGGCTCCACCTCAGGAAAAGATTCCAGGTAGTTTTACATGCCCTGTGTCTACAAAAGGAGGTAGAAGACCTCCTGCCCCTGAGGAGCCTGAGCTTCTGCTTTGCCACCGTATCACAGAATTAGGGTCTTTTTCTTTTTTTTTATTTTTTTTATTTTTATTTTTTTATTTAAATGCATTTCAAGTCATAGTACATAAACAGAGCTCAGTTTTTCCATTTCTCTGGTTGCAAATCATAAAGAGTCACACTATTTGTGTCTTCATACATGCACCAGGGGTAGTAATGACCCATTCGATCAATCATCATTACTATTCCCGTTTCCCTTTCCTTCCTCCC
>CM053412.1:31800692-31834424 GCA_028644305.1 Xerus rutilus
CTTTGGTTTTTTGGGATTGGCTTACTTCACTAAGCATAATGTTCTCCAATTCTATCCATTTGCCTGTAAATGCCATGATTTTTCTATATTGCAAATGGTGGTCTGTTGAAGATCATCCCTGGTGACTTTTTGCTGAATCGGTGCCCTTAGCTCCAGAAGACCCCTTCCTCTAAAGGGGAGGAGAGCTGGGAGACAACACTGTTGGTGATTAAGACAAGATTAGTGTCTTCATTTCTCCCTCTCTCTTTCTTATCCTTTTCTCTCCTCTTCCTTCCTGTGTATGTGTGTATGGAGAATGAAGGTATGAAAAGACCTCCCCAGGAGGAGTTTGCAGACTCTGATCCATGAAACAGAGAGTAGTATGTGACCCCAATCATATGATTACTAAAAAGAAGTAGTCCAGTAGATGATAGGGAACATAATTAGGTACTGGAATAATGGCAACAGCCTCTGCATTGAAAATATGAGCCTGGAACTAAGGAGAGAGGTGAAGCAGGATGGTATGCAACCAAGCAGCCATTGTCACTAAGGTGTACTGGGAGGACTCCCTCATCTACCCGCACAGTGACTCTCCAGTACTTGTTATTGCTAGGATCTCCAGTTTGTGCATAAGAGACTTGAGACACTGTGAGCACAGATGTCTGCCAAAGGTCACACCCTGCATACAGAGAAGCAAGGCGGGGCATGAGCTTCAGCAGTTTGATCCCTGCTCTTGATTTGCACTCTGCACAGCAGTCTACCCAGTAAGGATGAAACGCAGCACTGTGTAGGAGGGCAGAAAGAGAGTAGCCAGGTCACATCTCCATGACTCTTAGGGAAGTAGCCCTGTCCACATTGCTGGAACCTGATCCACCAGTTCTGTTGATGGCTTGGCCCCTTCCTACCATCAGCACTGCGGAGCAGATGCTCACTTAATCCTCGGGATTAGCTCCAGATCATGGAGAATAATCAGCAGTCAGCCAAGGCGCGATGCAGGTGGCACCTCAGATGCGCACACTTCCAGACCCAGTCAGTCTCCTAAATGAAATGCGGGCATCCAGTTCTATCCCTAATTTTTTCTCCAGAATGCAGAGAAGAAACAGGAAGCTGAGACAAGACTACAAAATGTTCTGGCCATCATTCCTGACAAAGGAGATCAGATGTCTTGCTGTTTGGAAAACATTTTGAAGTCCATAAGAGAATGACTGAATATGTATGTCCATATCTATATCTGCATGTGAGAGATACAGACAGAAAGAAACAGAGATGGAGGAAATGAGGAAGAAAAGGTAATCCTACTAGATGCTTAAAATATAATTTTTGATGGATGAAATTTCCATGAATGTGGAAAGAAACACCCATCCTCCTAATGAACTATATATGCAGTTGAGAGAGAGCGATCTTGAGATAGATAGAAGCTGAGAGCTCCCAATGAGCTCTGTGACCCAGGGTGAGGGACCCCTGCCTCTTAACTTAATTCCACATATCAAAGATAGGTGGAGCAGCATTTGCCTTTCCTGTCTTCTTGGCTCGTGGTGAAAGGATCTATGTTTAAGCACTTTAGAAAGTAGAAAATGCCAAATAAATGAAAGGGATAATTATCAGTAATCACCATCCTCATCATAATTTAATCCTGAAGATGACAGGCATAGTGGGGGAGAAACAGACTCGATTATAACTATCAGGAAGATACAGCCAAAAGCATATTGAAGCCATATTTCCCATCTATCCCTACATCTGTACTTTGTGTTCTGAACAGCACTCATTCGGGAGTGCTGTTGCTCTGTAACTGTAAGGCTATTCTTGGCATAAAACCCACAAATTAAAAAGGCTTTTTCTCCCTATATTTATTGACCTACATCTAGCTTGAGAAGATTTGCACAAATGCAAAAAAAATCCTAAATGCCTTATTCTTTGTTTGCTTTCCCAGGTAAGGTGCCCAGTTCCAACTCATGTCTCCCCCAGGACCAACTCCTTTTAGTAGGTTACTCTTAGTAACCCCAATCCTCTTGGTCTGGCAGCTGGCCAGGACTAAGCAAATGGGGAAGCCACTAAAATAAGAAAGCTTACTTTTTAACTCCTCAGGGCTAAGTGCCCACCCTGGCTTAAGTGATAATAGGTAGCTATTTCTTCCTTCAAGGAATTGGTATAGAATACTTTCTGAGCTGAGCTCGGAGAGGCTGGAGAGAAAAGCACAAAAGAGGCTTTGGCTTTTTCCCTTCTTGTCTCTATCCCCTTCTTTGCTACTTCCTTAGATTTGTTTTCTCAGATGGTTACGTATGTTACCTGATGTTTTGAAATCTAATGTAATCGTTACTTAAAAATGGAGCAAGAATTGTGTGCAGCACTTTTCTCCTTTTCTGTTTTCTCTTCTCCTAATTGAATTCTTGGACTCTGCTCGGCTACATCAAGGAGAATAGACCAAAGCAGGTGGCAGAACCCCCATCCCTAGCTATTGTAGTCTAGGTAAGGGAACTGTGGATGCTGACCATGCTCCCCGTCTCCCCTTTGAATACTCACCCTCTGCTGCCCTACTGCCTCTTTCAAGGCCCTTGTGCAGGGTCCAGCCTTCCCTAATGCCTCAGGACCCCGTTGGAGGTGCTATTCTTGTCTTGGTATACCTGTGAATTCTTGTCCTGTGTTTTCTTTTATTATTTTCCAAGTGTTCTACTTAAAATTTGTATTGTTTTTAAAGAGAGAAGACAGTGAAGTTTGTTTTTAACTTTCCCTTGATAAACATCTTAGGTTTTCATTTCCCTCTGTCTCTCTCTCTCTCTCTCTCCCCTCTCCTTCTCCTTCTCCCTCTCTCTCTCTCTTTCTGAGCTAAGCTGATTTCAAAAGATTCTGCTAGGGCAGTTGTATCTGCTTCCTCACACTATGGGAATTCCTTTTAAAGTAATGCTTTCACATCTTATAGACCCTCTTTGACCATTACATAATGCTTCTTCTTTAATTATGCATGATTAATATTAATATTTCCAGGACTAGATTTCCTTTTTTTGTGTTTTCCTGTTTTCTTTATCCATTGGTGTTTTATTTTGAGCTTTCCTTTCCTTAACATATTGATTAGGTAATTCTGTCCCTTAGATTTACTATCAATCTAATAGGAAAGTCATCATTTTTAAAATTGAGTATTAAGGCATTTATTATTATTAGAGTAACATATATCTTAACCTACTTATTTAATCTAGTAAGTGATCAGCTGTTTTAGTATTCTTATGAATGCTTTGCTTTGCTGCTAATCTATAGATATAATCTATCTGTTTATGTGTTCTGTGGTTATTTGCAAATAAAAATTTCATTTTTTACTTCTGAGAGTTAATTAAGTATGTATTTAACTTTCTCTTTAAGCATCAAAATTGAGACCTAATCAATGCATGTGGAGCTAATTCCCATCATTCCCACATTATCTCCCCTTCTTTTATTTTCAAAAATTATTTCCTGGCTTTTGCAATTTGAGCTTCTGTGCATTCTTACTTCTAGTATTCAGTCATTTCATTTAGCTCCTCAGCTCCTTATGTCCCCTGTGCCTATTGTATGGATGCCAGATTCTTTTTTAAAAAAAATTTAAAATTTTTTTCTAATTAGTTATACATGAATAACAGAATGCAGCAGAATGCATTTTGATTCATTGTACACAATGGAGCACAACTTTTTGTTTCTCTGGTTGTACATGATGTAGAGTCATAACATTCACGCAATCATACATGTACCTAGAGTAATGATGTTTGTCTCATCCCATCATCTTTCCCACTCCCATGTCCCCTCCTCTCCCCTCACTCCCTTCTGCCCAATCCAGAGTTCCTCCATTCTTCCCTTGCCCCCCATTTTGGATCAGCATCCACATATCAGAGAAAACATTTGGCCTTTGGTTTTGGGGGATTGGCTTATTTTGCTTAGCATGATGTTCTCCAACTCTGTCCATTTACCTGCAAATGCCATAATCGTATTCTCCTTTAAGGCTGAGTAATATTCCATTGTGTTTATATACCACAGTTTCTTTATCCATTCATCAATTGAAGGGCATCTAAGTTCATTCTATAGTTTAGTTATTGTGAATTGACCTGCTATAAACATTGATGCGGCTACATCACTGCAGCATGCTGATTTTAAGTCCTTTGTGTATAGACTGAGTGGGATAGCTGGGTTAAATGGTGGTTCCATTCCAAGTTTTATAAGGAATCTCCATTCTGCTTTCTAGAGTGGTTGCACCAATTTTCAGTCCCACCAGCAATGTATGAGTGTACCTTTTGGATGCCAGATTCTTTGGTGCCTATAACAGCACATGTTGACTGTTGTCATAACAATAGCAAATTGAAAGCCTTTGTGTCCCAGGAGAGAAAACACAAGATGTGTTGAGAGAGTCATGGGTGAAGGGTAAATGGAGAAATAGCTTCTGCCCATGCTCTGACTTCAGAGCAGGTCCTGGTCAACTCTAGATGGAGAATCAAAGGACACCAGCAAACACAGCTTCTCAACAAGGTGTTTTTGAAGATCTTTGTGAAGCTCTGCTTCCAGTTCAGCTGCTATGGGGTCTGTGTGACCCAGAACTGCAATGAGACTTTTCCATCTTCTAAATGGGGTCCTTTTCAGATTTACCTTCCTTGAACATGAAACCCAGGAAAGTCTAGACACTGACCCCTGAGACCAGTGTCCCCCAATGGTTGAGATCATAGGCATGGACATACCAACCAAAGACATCCCAGCAGGGCAGGTGGACAGGGCAAGAACCACATGGTGTTCCAGGGATGAGAGCTCCACTAGCCCATTAATCATTCCCCTGTGATTCTCAAAAGTAACCATCTCAGGATTGTTCAAAGTACTACTATAAACTGTCAGCACTCCCCCATGGGGGCAAATCCTAAATAGACCACACATTTCTTTATTAAATCAGTTAGTTAGATGTCTTCTAGACTATTAGTCTTTTTCATGTTTAAACAATTTTTATAGCTGTGCTATTCCTTTAAGTATTCAAGGTACTCTTTGTCACACACACATACACAGAGTTGACACCCACAAATGTCTCCCATAGGCCTACATGTTGCTCTCCAAGCTCTGGCCTTTGCTTTCCCATCTAGACAATTTTTGTTTGTTTGTTTCTGCCACATGTTCTCCAACTTGTTGCTGTTGAGTCACATATTATCTCTATGTCCTCATAGTGGGCACTGCTTTTTTCTGGAAAGGCCCCTCCACACTTCTTTAGTAGCATATCAGAGCCACTTTCTCTATGTGACTTTTCTGGCCCATCTTCAACCCTATTCCTAGTGGACTGGAGCTCTTCCTTCGCTTGCCCTTCCTCTGTTCTGAGCAGACCACCATGACAGTGTCACAGACACTGCCTACTGTGATTTTGGTTATGTTCTTCTTCTGAGTTATTAGACCCTTGAGAGCAGATGACTCCATTCTTCTTGTTTCTTCTTCTTTCTCCAGAACCTAAGAAAGAGGGTAGAAGAGATTATGAATCCTTATTCATGGAATGAATGGAGAAATGAATGAATAAGATGCAGTGGTTGCGAGAGAGGGACACACGCATAGCAGAGGAAATGGAAGGTCTGTCTGAAGAGTGAGGCCTCCTCTCTATTGGCAGTAGGGAGCCACTGAAAGCTCTGGACAGACCCAATGTCCTAGTGCTCTGAGAAAAGCATGACTAAAGGAAGACCTACTGGGCCTCCAGGTGCCCTGACCTCAGCTGAACTCAAGGCATAGAAATGGCACCTGAAAGCAGACATTTAGGTAATATTCCTTCTCCACAGATTCTGGGAAATTTTATCAGCTAGATGGACAGAAACAAAGTGAAAATCATAGGCTCGTGGTCCATAGGTCCTTTTCTGTTATAATCATAGAGGTCATGATCTCAGGAGTTGTGTCTAACTGAATAGGAAATTCAAAATATAATACTGGAACCAGAAAAAAAAAAAACCTTTATTTCTGCTTTGTTTTTTCCTATAATTACCAATAACCTACTATTAGGCTTCAAGGACAAAAATAACTCTTAAAGCCCCAGATAGAGGTGCCAAACTAGTCTTTTTCACCCTAGAAGCATTTGGAGAAGATGATTCCTTCGGCCTCGAGGGTCTGTAATTGTCAACATCCTTGAGCCACGCAGGTGGGGGGCCTCCAGTCTGTGATTATGCTTTGCCTTGGAGCCATATTCTGACACCTCTAGGACTGTCAGTTCTGGACAGTGTTTGTCCAGGGAGAAGGGAGTGGGAAGGAGAGGAATGCCAGGCAGTCTAAGGGAAGAGATGAGCTGGGAATACACAGAGGAAACCTGTGGTGAACAGTAGCTGCAGAGGGACAGGAAAAGAAGGTAGATGGACAAGCCATCAAGGAAGAATCCTCTTGTTCCCGCTTCAAGGCCCTGAAGAAACACTGTGTGACTGCAAACTGTCTAGGACTGCATCTCAACCCCTGCTGAGGAAGAGAAGTTGCAGGGCGGGAGCTGTTGACAGCTGCACCACTGCCCTTTGACAGGAACCAAACCTCCTCCCTGTGTGCTTGCCACACGCTGCATTGTTATTTTCTCTTTCCCTGAATGCAGTTCTTTCCCAGCCCACAAAGAATAATCCTGTTCAGTAGAGATGTGCTAATTGTCTAACTAAAGGATCACCTTGTATTATAGTTCTTGAGATTGAAGAGAGGATATGTTGGGCAACAAGTAGAAGAGGGGTCACACGGCAGGCCAGGATAGCATTGGGCACCTGGGGTCCTTTATTTTGGAATAAGCATTATGGCTTGGGTGGTGGCAGATGGACTCGCTGTATCTTTGTTGCTTTGGTTTCTCCTGCAATAGACTCAGCAGTCTATTTTCCAGAAGAGTAAACTGGCAGTGAGCACGTGGACCCAGAACTCCCTGCTCTGGCTGTGGAAACACAACCTGGGTCCTCTATGAGATATGGCTGCTAAGAAGGAGAGAAAAGAAAACTTCATCCGGCCAGCTTTCTGTTTGATAGGGGAAGTAGAAATTCTCAGCATGAGGCTATGAATGAAGGAGGCAGAACCTCTGCCCCTGAGGAACCCAGACTCTGAAGCTGGAGAAAATGAGAAGATGGGCAAGGAATATTGCTTCTAGGGAGCCAGATAGAGGTCTTCAGCCTAGATCAGAGTGTTTCTGTTAGAGAGCCCTGAGGACCTGCAGACTTTGGCGTGCACTGTCCCTGTCTCATTTTGCATGCTTGCTGCAAAGGAACAGCCAGAGGCAAGACCTGGAAAGTGGAGGCCACTAGCCAAGGCACCTTACGGCTGGGGCCCTCCTCAGAGTAGCCAAACCCAGTGGGCAGAGTTTAGACAGCAGCATAATGACTGCAGCGAATAGGATACCTCCCTTACATTAATGCACAGTGAGGAGATGGGAAGGTAACCTGTAGGTACAGCTTTTTAAATCTGGAGAACACTGTTCTATAAGGCCCAATGTGCAGAAGACTGCTTCCTTCAAGATCTGGAGTTAGATTCCAGACACTGCTCTTTAATCAGAATGGCACCTCCTCACCCTGCTTTCTACAGCCTCCCAGGCCCTCTTGAGCTGAGTGTACAACCAAAGCAGGAGTCCCAGAACCTAACATCCAACTCAGATTGGTTTTATTTTCCAGGAGTGAATTCAATCTGACCCTGAGAAGAGTTGTAAGAAGGAAAGGAAATGCAGTGGAATTCTAGGTCACTGCCAGGAGTAAGATGAAGATAGGAGTGATGCCACATGTACACATCCTTCCATGCCAACCTGGCAGGGAAATATCAGATAGAAAGACCAATGCATGCTCTGAGGATTGACTGCATGGTCAATCACAAGACTCTTCCTACCTGAAGGACTCAGGGGGCATTTCCAAAAGGGGACAGAAGTTAACAGAGTAAAGATTCCAGGACATGAAGGGAAAACATAAAAATGCATGGAAGAGAGTTAAGTGCTCCAGCAAAACAAAAATCTGATAGAGATCCAATATGTAATGATGGTGATGTTGGGAGAGAATGTGGTCAAGGAGTGGCCTTGGTAACATGGGAGTATTAGAAGCTACACCTCTGTGTGAAGGGAGAAGAGTCTGTGGGTATAGGAAAAGCTGGCATGGGGATTTTAAAGGGACACAGATTAAGTCAACAAGCAACTCTTAAGCATCCACCATATGCTAGATATTGCACAGGATGTGGGACCATGAAGACAAATAAGGTTCGATCCTAATTCCTGAGAAATTCACTGTCTAGTGAGGAGCATATGTAGAGAATCAGCATAATGTGATACAAGGGTAAAGTAACTAGGAAATTTCAAGGCCTCTCGCTCAATTTTATACTCATTTTTAAATTCTTTGTCTTAAATTGGATCCTCCAATCAAGTAAGCTTCAGATTCCACAAAACCTAGATGCACTTGTCATTGTGAAGTACATGATACCAGTATAATCACGAAGAATGGGCACATAACCCTGACTTGAGAAAGGGCTAGAGAATGACCCTGGTGCACTGAGCCATCATCTGGCTTAACAAAGCCACACTAGATGGTTAATTAAGAAAAAGCTCAGAGTGAGGTTGAGGGTAAACGAGGTGGTAGAGTGCATACTGAAACACAAGGTACTGGGTTAGATTCTAGCGCTGATAAAAAGAAAAAGTCTAGATAATGATAGCATGGAAGGAAGTGAACACAGAAGCTTCCAAACTCAAGAGTAGAGGTGAGAAACCATAGTGCCCTCCATCAATGGTTCTCCAAATAGGGATTCTAGATTGGCACATCAACATTCTCTAAGAATTTGGTAAAATGCTAGTTCTCAGGCCACTCCTCAGACTTATTGAATTGGAACTCTGGGAGTAGACCCTGGAATCTGACTGAACAAGACCTCTGGGTGAATCTGATGAATGTCATAGTGAGGCCATTGCCTCAGCCCATAGGATAGGGAATAAGGACGTTTCCCAAAGAACCTCTAGTAAGCTGCAGTCCAGACCAGAAGAGGAAGAGAGAAATCAGTCACCAAGGAAAAGTCATTTCACATGGACAAGAAGGGAGGGAGGAATCCACACTCAGGGTCGTGGTAGATTTTGCAGGGGGGAGAATTCATTAGTATATTCTGTCAAGACCAAACTTTTCACTGTTTGATCACACCTCATTTGCATTTTTAATAGCCCCCATTAGACAGCCTCTGAGCTAATTAGGCAGGCGTCTATAATAGAAGACTTCTGTTTCCTGTTTTCAGAACTCAGAAACTAATGGCTGAAGCACTGCTAAAACAATTAAGTAATAAGAAAAATACTGTGTAAGATTGGCAAAAGCACAGCTGCCATAAATCATTACAAATGACTCGCAGCTCAAAATGTTTAATTAGGGAAGAAAAGTAACCTATCACATGTTGGGATAGTGGGGAAAACAGAGGGAGTAGGACCCTAGAACTGAGAGTCTCTTTGCCCTCTGCCAAGTGGAGGTGAACACAGCACAGGGATTTGAGAGTCCAGGGATGATGGTACTGAGAACACATTCCCAGACCCCACAGGGTGTTCAAAAGTATCTTTTACTACATCTAAGTCTAATAGTAAGTGAAAACAGCAGCAAAGCAATGGAATCAGGACCAAAGGCTTAGATTTCCTGGAAATAAAATGTGGGTTAATCATCAGGGAAAGAACCCTAGCAAACTGTGGTCTTGGCTGAGGGCAAATGAAATGTGATGTGGATAGGTAGTAAAATGAGGATGTGACAAATATTGAACACAGATTCATGATCATATTCATAGAAAACAAAAGTTGTAATATATTCCCTTCCTTTTTTAATGTGCAGATTTATATGTGTTAATCAGTTTCTTATTCTGTTTTCCCTACATCTTTGTGTATGAAGTGTTTAGTGATGGTTATCCATAGGATTTAGGCTTTGGGCTATAGAATATGCCAGACAAAAGTGTCACTGACACAATTTCACACTACTCAAGCATAGATACAATGATTGATATGATTTGGTGCCTTCACTTCTTTTGGAAAGGGTGGGCAAATCTTGATCAGTAGGAGGGTTAGTTGTAGTCTCTAAGATGAAAGCAAGATGTTTTCATTATCATTACATGAAAATTTCACTGAGGCCCAGAGGGGTGTGTGTATATGGATGCTGAGAATTCAAAGGGGTAGATTGTGCCACTGAGTATCTCATATTTACCCCCATACACTCCCCTCTTCATTATGATGACAGAAAGCCTACAACTACCTTTTCAACTGGCTCTGTTTGCAATACCTAGAATGGTTTCTGTTTTTCCCAGCACGACATTGAATGATACATTCAATGTATCATTGACTTGATTAATTAGAATGTAATCTGAATGTAGATCTATTTTATTTGCTAGTGTCACTGTAAATAGGCTCACCAACATTCTAAATCCTGTTAATTTGTATTGTTTAATTGTGAACTTCTGTAATTTATATTGATTAACTTGCAAGTTTAGTATAATTTTGGGACATATTGTACACAATCATTACAGAAGGATTAATTTGAGTACTCCAGAATTAACTCCAACTTGTACTTACTCTTTCATGCATTACATTGAGTATTTATAGACCACAAGACACATATTCAGCACTGTTCTAGGCACTGTGGAATAAAATAAGGAAGGATAATATTTTTCAAGATCCCAATACAAAGATATGTCACAATAACCACTGAATGAAAATAAGAAAAATGAATGAATAGCACACATTTGGGGAGTTATGTATTTACAGGAAAGATAACAATATGTTGGAGGACAATAAAAATTGAGCTGAATCCTGCAGGAGAGTCTAGAAATTAGAAAGATGGAGAAAAGAAGTTCATCCAGACAAAGTTAATATTTCAAAACTTATTCTCAGTTTTACTCACTTGTTCTTCTATTATTTCATAGTCACTTAGTGTAAAGGTAGAAAAATTGAGCCCTTGGGTCCAAGTGGAACTACTGGCCTGGTTTGTATACTCCACTATCTAAGAAAGGGTTTTACTATTAAGGAAAAATATTAAGAGCAATATTTCATAATACCTGGAAATCATTCAAGTTTCAGTGCTCATAAATAAATTTTATTGGAACAGAGCTACACCATCCATTTACAAGTTGTATATGGCTGCTTTGGCTCTACATAGGTAGAATTGACCCATGGCAACAGATTGTATAGCCTGCAAAACCTAAAATACTTACTATCTAGTTATTTACAGAAAAATTTTGCTGACTCCTGACTTAATATATTATCATATGATTCAATTTCACCAACTCAGTTCATGTTCAAAATATAGACGGTATATTGGGATACTCTGCACTTGACATCTAATGTGGTTCTTTGCTTGTTACTTCCTTGTTTCTTCCCTTCCATTTTTCCCTATTTAGGGTAATAAATTTCAATATCTTCTAAATGTGATGATTCTTAAGCTAAAATAAACTAGAGCAGAAGGAAAAGCCCTGGACTGACAGGCAGAGACATCAGGGTTTAGTTTTGATGCTATTGTGAAATTTCTGAGACCCTTGAAAAGGCATAGTTACCTTCTTGTCTCCATTTTCTTCATATGTAATTTCCAAGGTAACTTCTGTCTATCATTCTCTGAGTTCATAGTTCATGGTCAATATCAACAGATTAAAGGGCCAATATCCCCCCCACCAAACACACACACACACACACACACACACACACACACACACATACACACACACACACCTACTCCCTGTTCTCCTTACTCTCTTCTGAACATCTGCCTCAACAACATGGCCTTCCACTCTGAGTGTTAAATATTATTAACCAAGGAACTGATTTCTGACATGCAGCCAGCATCAGAGTTTATGCCTGGAAACATTAAATGTCTCTTTCATGATCCACTTGGTCATCTGAATCAGGAAACATGAGGTAGAACAAAAAGGAGAAGAAAGAGAAGTAGAAGGCAGAGAGGAAAGGCAGGGGAGGGGAGGAAATAGGTCAGGAGAAGGAATGGAGAAGAAGGGAAAGAAAAGGAGACATAAATCATTATACCAATAACTTCAGGAGCAATGGTCACCAGAAAAAAAATGGAGGTGTGTTTTGCCATTGCCAAGAATGAATTGGCACAACCAGCACTAACTTCATCTGTTCACATGGATCAAAAGAGCCTGCTCAGAGGCAAATATCTGCCTTCCCAACATGGCTTGGACACTTTGTTTTGGTCAGAGGTGAGACTTCATGATTATCTCTCTCCCCAGACCTTTTCTAGAACTCTTGAGCAAAGAGGATTTGCAGGGACTGGGAATGTCTGCTTCTTCATTCTTGGAGCCTAATCGCCATGCTGTAAGGAGGCACAAAGAGAAGGGAGGCCCTGGAGGATGATCTGCCATCTTGGATGTCCCTGCCACATCCAGCTCTCAGTAGAAGACAGCCACCGATTTGACCCCACTTAACATCAAAGAGTGTTAAAGATCTTGTCAGTTGAGTACTGCCTGAGTTCCTGACTGACCCACAGGATTGGAAGAAATGGTTTTAAACCACAACATCTGAAGATAGCTCATTATGCCACAATGAATAACTAAAATTCTTTCCCTCACTGCCAACTAAAACCTTACAGAGTATAGCAATTTAGATCCTACTTTGGGAAGAAAAAGCACTGAGAAACTGTCTATCTTACAGCACAGTGTATGAACTGATATTAATAATAATGATTTAAACCTTCATGATGGCTTAAATGCTACTTAAGGAAATAGAAACACCCCACTGAAGCTTGTGTGATATATTTCAGACATAATTCCATTTGAGTTTGTTAAAATGGTAAAATGGTGAGTACGATTTGGTAGAGCAACTTTAAGGATAAGTATCAGGAATCTGGAACACTGGCTTATTTGGGAAACTTCATCCCTGAGGAAGTTAGATGAAAAATTTATTGTTATACACAGAAATCACCTTTCTCTTTTGATCAAATAACCTGAAAAGGCAGCTGAATATAGGGCTTGCAGATAGAAGATGCCTAAATTGAGGTAAAAGAGCTGAAGAGTAAAGGTTGGAAGTTATAGGAGAATAACATCCCTAATAGCCTGCTACCATGTATCACGACCTACCACTGAACAATGTGCTTTTAACATAGAGTACATCAAAGAGGTAGTCTGGATCCTATCCACACCACAACCATTTATTTAGTGTATATTGTGGGCAAAATTACTTAACCTCTCCTGAACCCTAGTTAAAGAACAAGCCTGAATCCCACTGATTGTCTCTTCAGATGGACTCTAGAGATTTCTGTAGGAGTGAAGAATATCATATTCCTTTTTGGGAATTGTTACAGTTGAGGCAATGTGACTTCTTGAGAGCTTGGGTGCGTCCATACAGGGCTGGCAGAGTTGCCCTGGCAATGTTTCCTGGGCCTGTCATAACAAAGTAAAACAAACTTAGGGCCAAACAATAGAAATGTATTGTCTTACAGCGTGGAAGCTAGGCATCTGAGATCAGGGTGTCAGCAGGGTTGATTACTTCTCAGGTTGTGAGGGAGAATCTCCCATCTCCTAGCTGCTGGTGGTCTGCTTGAAGACCAAGGTTTATAGATACATCACCATGTTCTCTGCCATGATCTCATACCATATTCTTCCTGTGTGCAAGTCTGTGTCCAGTTTCATTTTTTTAGAAGTATAAAAGTCATACTCAATTGAGGATCACCCCAAGAATTTGGTCATAATTGCATTACTTCTATACAGACCCTATCTCCAGATAAAATCATATTCAGAGATACTAGAGGTCAGGAATTTAAAATATCTTTTTTCGAGGGCAGGGGGAGGGGACGATGATGCAAGCCATAACACTTGGGTCACTTGAGGTATACAGTTCTTGCCTGCAGAACTTTAGAGACTGAAAATCTTTGAAAACAAAAAACTTCACAGATGTCAGTCTTTGGGCCTGACTCATTTTCCTCATTCAACCTTAGCATGTAACTTCCAGAGAAAGAGTCTCATGAGCTATCCAGACATCTTTACCAGATTGGAACCCTTCTGAGTCTCACCGTATCTGCTGCCTCAAACCCTCAACCACCACTCACCCTTGTCTCCCACTCACTCCACAAGCATCTCCTAAATTTGACTCCTCTGAATCTTTGCCAAACCCTACACTTCTCCAATGTTCCTTCCATCAGTGAGACTCTGACATTGAATTTAAAAGACTCCTTAAAAAAAAAAAGGAATGTTCTTTCCAGAGCAGGAAAAGACACAATATCTGAATGACAAATGTATCTGTCCCTTGTTTAGGAACTTTAGAAAGAGACAGGGAGAGGGAGAGAAAAAAAAAAAGCCATTCTCACAAAGCAGGCAGGAATAGCCACTTAGCGATTCAGTGACTGTCTCGGTGCACATGCCTCCCTCCTAGTTAATTCTTTTACACTAACAACTGCTTTGGGCACCATAAATTATATACCTGCTTTGACTAAAAGGAGTTGCATGATGAGTGGTAGGGCTTATCAAAATCGAGTCAACATTGCAGCGCTGTCAGCATGATAGACAGAAAGGCAAGGTGTAATCCCAATGACTCCCTGGTGAAACATATACAGAGGCTTAGCCTAATCCCTGAAGGAATGACAGGGAAGATCAGGTGAAAAACCAATTAGCCTCTTTCCATATAATCCTAAACTTATGGGTTGGCTATTTTCATTTCTCCTACTCCCTGACTCACCAGGTAGCAGCTGGGAGGTGACAGAAACCAATGCTGTCTTGGCAGAGCCATTTACTTTTGGTTGAAAAGCTACCTGAATTTTATGGGACTAAAACTACATCAGATAAATCCACAACCTTTCTTTTATTATAGTAGTGGAAGACTATGTATTCATCACTATGTTTTTCTAAATGAAGAAAAGTAGGTATGTGGGGAGAAGCAGGATTTCTCTCAAATTTCCATCAGTAACCAGGGTGCTTGCTTCATATTTACCCCGTGTTAGGTATTGTGGAAGATACAAGGAAAAGAGAAGCCATGTTCTATGGCCTCCCATGATTCAGACTCTTGTAGGGGAGGAAAATAGATACAATTCTGTTGTAGGAAGAGAAGGTCTTAATATGCTGCTGATTTTCATATGTGATGAAATCTTTTCCCTTTTAGCAGGACAAGTACTACCTTTGGGGTTTTATCCAGCTCTGGGGATGCTGTGCTCTGAACACTCAACTGTCTGTACCTTTTCATTTAGCCTCCACTATAACCAAGGGATATAGTTGAATGGAAACTAAGCAGACTTAGAGTAGCATCTGCAGTGACATTAGGGGCTGAGACCAGGAATAAAAAAATATAGAGCTTACAGTGCTGAGATTATGTACCCACAAAGTGGAGTTGACTAAAAGGGAACTAGAGAAAGATCATGACCAGTATGTGGGAGCCATTAGTAGTTCTGGAAGAAAATGCTTCCTCCCTTAGTGGTGGCAATGTTTACAGTGCTCAAATGTACTGCCTTGGCCTTGGTGGTTGCTCTTTTCACCTGACTTCATAAAACTTGCCCTGAGAGAGTTAATGAAGCCACTAAAGGTGTTTCATTCCTAGGACACGGATCAGTTACTGAGGGCCCTCAGCAACCAAGCCATCCAAGTCAATTTCCAAAAAATGAAGCAAATACAGCTGGGAGGAAGAACTCATGTTAATCGTTTTGGCTGCTCTTCTCCTCTACTATCTTTGCTCACCTATGCCATGTTTCCCTCTAATCAACTTCAGTTAAATTTATCTTAACAAAGATGGATAATAATTATCATTTCCCTAGAAAATAATATTTTTCTCTTCATATTTTTGTCTAAACTACTTCCATTTACAGTATTTAACTCCATGTGCCCAGTCAGATGCTAGGTTTTTTAAGGGATGCAAAAGTACAGCTTTTTCCGATCACTGGCTTGCTGGAGCTCTCACTCTGATTGCTTTCCAAGGTCATTGTAACCAAACCATCAAGCATAGATGCCAGAGGGTAGGGGTCTTCTCTCAAAGGAAAAAAGAACAAAAAACTGTCACCCTACCACCTGGAATTTCCTGTCATGACTCTATCATAATCCGTGACTGGCCTGGTCCAGACTGCTTCCAGCCCTTAGGATTATGGAGCTGCTCTTCTTCCTTTGTCCAGAGTCCCAATGTATTTGTTTCCATTCTTAACCTCAATATCCTCATACCTACTTCCCTCTAACTTCTTCATAACTTCTCCAGATTCCTTTATGTTTCATTTTCGCTGTTGGCAGGGTTTGCAACTCCTCCCAATTTAGCAACATCTGAAAATTTAATTAGTGGGTGGTTGTCTCCTTCTTTCACATAATTAATGAAGATGTTAAAATAAAACTGGATTAAGAATTTATTGCACTATAATTTGAAAATCAGTGCCACAGTTACTAGATAAGCTCTAACAAGACAAGAGGGAGCAACTGGAGAGGAGCAAGGATGGCTAAGCCATTATGGGTTCTACTTTGAACTAAAGGCAATATGGCACAGAAGAGTGAGCTCAGGCTGAGAGGAGGGAGCCAGCGTGCTGATTTGGTAATATGTCACTAATTAGTGGAAACTTCCTCATGGTAATCCACCTCTAAGTCTCAATGTGTGTGTGGAGGAACCCCAAGCAAATCTCAGTTCAAAGCACCAAGGGGTCAAAGGGATTCAGATGTCAGACTTGAACAAACACCATGATCCACTAAGAGGACAAAGAATGAAGAAAAGAAGAGGGAAACATATATCTTTTACTAAATACTGTAATAATTTTAAGAACAAGCCTTTCTGGGAGATTAAACAAAACAGTATTCAGTCAAATCATACAATATTAGGAAGTACTTGTTCTTAAATATTTATTCTTGACCAACGAAAATAAAATGAAACTTTAAACCAAAATAGTCAAATAATAAGAAAGGGACTTTCTAACATTTAGAAATAACATGTCACAGTGAAATCTTGTATCTTATTTTCTCTCAGACCATTCCTAATAAATCCCACTAGCTCTGATTTGACCTTCTGCTGGACCTGGTTTTATTCTATTTCCTACAGTTCCTGATGATATGCTGGCCTCTTGCATCTGAATCTCTTACCTTAACTCTTCTTTACTTTGACTTCCATAATTTCTTGCATCGCTCCTTCTGCTTCTCCTTCAGTGTGGCTCTTCCTGAGGCCACAAGGTCACATGTCCTTCCAGCATTAACCCAAGGAAGTCCCTCACCTGCTCCAACAGTCAGACTAGCCACACTTCTGGCTCCTCCATGTTCTGAGGATGGCAGATCTGCTTTGTCTTTCACCTTGAAGTTGCCATCTCCTTCCCACTGGTCATGCCCACCCAGCAGGGACCAAACTTTGGTACAGGATTAAGTGCCTTTTATGGTGGACACACACTGAATGGGTTATTAGAGGGGTTAGCAGGTTTTTAGAACAATTTTAATTTTAGAACAGACCAAATATTAAAAAGAGAGCTATACTTGGGGAAACTTTTCAAGAAACTAAATGTTGAAGAATATAATTCATGAACTGGATTTGATTCCAAAGTTCTTTTGTTATGTTTAACACATGACCTGGCAAAACCCACATGACTTGATTGCTTTGCTGGCACAAGATTGCAAATTCCCCGTCAAGTTTGGTACCAGATACATTAATTTCAATACTTAAGCACTGAGAGGTCTTTACTTTAATGCATTGTAAAAGGAAACCTGTTTTGTGAAAGAAAGAAAGAAAGAAAGAAAGAAAGAAAGAAAGAAAGAAAGAAAGAAAGAAAGAAAGAAAGAAAGAAAGAAAGAAAGAAGGAAGGAAAGAAAGAAAGAAAGAAAGAAAGAAGGAAAGAAAGAAAGAAAGAAAGAAAGGAAAGAGAGAGAAAGAGAGAGAAAAAATAGACAAAGTAGTGATTCACACAAGGGAATACCTTGAAACGGGTATAATTTATAAAACAAAATATCCTTAATATGACAGCAGTCAATTTAGCCTGATATAAAAGAGGGTCTGTGTTTTCTTTCATTTATATTTTTATGATACGTAATGTCTTTATAATTTCACCACTCCACATCAAAGCCGCCAACTGCTGAGCGCCTAAATAAGTAGCATGTGAAGAAAATGAATGAATTGCTAAATGTCCCATTACGTCCATAGAGAATATCCTTCTATTTGGAGTCAGGAATCTTAAATTGAGACGACAAATCAATGGTTTTCACTCCAATGGAGGGAGAGTTTTGGCAACTTTATTATATTCAGTATTGAAATTGGAATAAGGGAAAAATACAGAGAGAAATGAAGTTTTAAAAAATAATAAGTGTTGTTGGTGTCTGGCTTCTGGCTCTGAATGTCAGTTCCTCTGTGAGACAGAGTGATGGAGACAGTAGGGGGCATAGCACATGCATAAAAGCTCCAGGGAGATGGAGCAAAGGGCCTGTCACTGGTGTGATTTCTCTAGCACAAAGAAGCTATTTGGAGAATCTTAACAAGTTCCAACGTGTTTGGCCCAACACATTAGAACTGACATCAAAAATTGAAAAGCAAAGAATGTATCGAGCTGGTTAAAGGAAATCACAATAATCAGCAGCTCTTAGGGCACTTAACCACAGACACCCTAGGGAACCCAAGGCAAAGGATAAAAATGGTGGGGAGTTTGTAACTGAAGAACCATCCAGGAGATCAGGGACCTTAAAAATATATCCAATGTGTGTCAAAGGATAACAGGATGAATGCTTTAGCAAAGATAATATTGCAACAGATGCCATAGAGGCTCCTTTTACAGGCCCTAATCATCCCTAAAGCTTCAATATGAAAACTTCTGTCTTTTCATATTCCACATCTCACCTCTCTCATCGCTTTTTCTCTGACCATCTGCAAATTCCCATATGACCTCCACTCAGTATAGCAGTTGATGACAAAGGAAGATGGGCTCACTGGTTTGCTGTAGTGGCTTCCAGATCAGGAAGCTGGCATTTTCTGGGTGAGACATTTCATTTGCTGGCCAAGAATTTAACACATCAAGAGAGCATGACAAGAATAGGTCAGAGGCATTTAACTTGGAGAGTTGAATCACAGTGTAAAGTGAACAGTAAGTAATCAAGTAAATTATTTCATTCCCTGAATGAAGCTGACCTGAACATGGCTGGTTATTTGAGACTACACGTATTGTGTAACTTAATGTGATGTCAAAGCATAGTGGGAAGAGGCTTGACCTCCTACACCTTTTAAGGTTTATTTTTTAAAGAAAAAAGTCCAGATTAAAAAAAAAAACTAGAAAATTTTAAGGTTCTCCTTCCATGCTAAATGCAGAGCATTTTACCCTTTTACCTGGAAAATATTCTCTGTATACAACCAATATGTTATTACATTGCAGCACAATATACATAACTCAGAATATAAGCTTTAAAGCTTGGAATTATTTTAAGACAAAATAATCCATAACAGGCTACTTTCTCCCTGGCCTGTTTCCTAATAACAGGAACAAATGAATTGGATTACGTAATTTTAAAATTCCAGTATTGAATCATGTGTTTTTTAACAATATAAATGTTAATGTTACAACTACCCAATAATGGCATGTCCACAACAACCTTGGCAACAACAACTTACTAAATGCTTAAGAGGCAAGAGACAATGTGCTAAGTGATTTGTGTTCTTTCTTACCTTTCTTAGTCCTCAAAGTAACAATGTTAAGAGAATCACTAATCCCACTTTTATGAATGAACACAAACAAGTTTCCCAGTTATATAGTTTGTTGGTGGTGGTATTAGAATCTTCCCCCAAAACCTATGTTCTTAATTTAAAAAGAAATTATTGAGCATTTTAATTTTAATTAATATGGGAAAGGAAGGTAGGCTATAAGAATCTGAGAAACAGAGATGTTTTTAATAAGTATTTGCAATATCACTGAAGAGAAAAGAGCCACATGGGAAAGAGAACCATGCGGTGTGGTATGTATGTAAGTGTCAGGCTGAATAGATCAGTCAATAAGAGCTACATGACTTAGGGAAGGGAAAATCATTATTGGTTAGATATTAGCAACAAGCCTCAGAAAGGGTTTGCAGAGGAAACAAGGCAGACAGAAGGCTGAGGAAAGGTTTTTCTGGGAGGCAGCCGGAGCACACTAGCAAAAGCAAATGCTGAAATTATTGTGGCATGAACATGAGATGAAGAAGGAATAAATTTCCATTTTCTAGTTTGAGTGAAGCTTACAAAAGTTGACATTTTTGCAAAAGTAAAGATGTTAATGTATTTCCCTTGTAAAGAGAATAATTCAGAGGCAACACATTCATGTAACTAATGATTAATTCATTTATTTTCGGGAAATGTGATCGACATTTCTGGACATAAGATATTATGTTAGGTCAGTACTTTTAGGTATATCATTGGTGCACTACAGGCTTAAGGATAACTTTTTTTGGTACTAGGGACTGAACTCAGGGGCGCTCAACCACTGAGCCACATCCCCAGCCCTTTTTGCTTTATTTTATTTTAGTGTAGTTTAGTTTAGTTTTGAGACAGAT
This sequence comes from Xerus rutilus, assembly GCA_028644305.1. Classification (NCBI taxonomy): domain Eukaryota; kingdom Metazoa; phylum Chordata; class Mammalia; order Rodentia; family Sciuridae; genus Xerus; species Xerus rutilus. Next base: position 31,821,021 of record CM053412.1, read on the forward strand.
CTAAGTTGCTTAGGTCCTTACTAAATTGCTGAGGCTGGCTTTGAAACTGTGATCCTCTTGCCTCAGGCTCCTGAGCTACTGGGGTCACAGGTGTGTGTCACCACACTCAGCTAGGAAAAAAAATTTTTTTAAATGCAGGTTAGGTGACTTTTAGCATAGACCTACTGAGTCAGAATTTCTACAACAAATTTGCATCTCAAATTATTGTTAATGGATTTTTATCACCATATGCAGTCCATACAATAAAACGTATAGATTTTAGAAATTTAGTATAATAAATTCTACTATATACTGTCACATAAACTATGTCCCAGAAAATATATACACCCGTATAAACTTTATTCCAACCAAGATACATGGCATTTGTATCACTGCAGAATGTTTCATGCTCTGCTTTGCAGTCAATTCTCCATTGCTCCAGGTCACCAATGATCTTGTTTCCAATATCCACAGATTAGTTTTGTGTTTCTTTGGACTTCATATAAATGGGATCATGCATTTACTTTCTTTGTGACTAAATTCTTCTCAACAACATCTTTGAGATTCACCCCTGTGAACATCAGCTGTTTGTTCTTTTTTGTTGCTGGCTACTATTCTATTATATTAATACACCATGATTTGTTTGTCTGTGATCTTAGTAATACATTTGTGGGTGTTTCCAGTTTTGTGAATAAAGTCATTATAAACATAATTATATAAGTCATTTTATGACTTTATTCCTCTTGGATTACTAAGTGGGAGTAGATTTGCTGAGCCATAGGGTACGTATGTGTTTAACTTAAATAAAAAATAAAAAATAAAAACTCAGTAGTTTCCTTCAGTGGTTGTACTGTTTTCTAGTCTCACCAGCAATGCATGAAAGTTTAGTTGCTCCATTTTCTCATGTGATATAGTTAAGCTTTTAATTTCATCTATTCAAGGCCAATTTTCTTTTATAATAGTGCTATTATGTCTATAAAATACAAAGATTTTTAATTTTGACATGATCATTCATTCAAAATACTTTCCTTTTTTTATAATTTCCTTTTTAGCCCATTGGTTATTTAGGGATGTTCTCTAATTTCCAAAAGGTTTGGATTTTTTAATGCATCCATATTCTTAATGATTCCCAGTTCCATTTTATAAGATTTCAATTTATTGAAATGTATGAGATGTATTTTCAACCAATATATGATCTTTCTCACTAATGTTCAACATATAGTTGAAGATGATATCTACTCAGCAGTTGTTGCTTGCAATATTCTGTTAATGTCAATGAAGTTGTTTTATAGTGTCATTTAGATTTGATATCCTAAATGATTGCTTATCTGTTCTATTAACTGCTTTTAACACTTTATCTATTATTGCATTTCTATGTATTTTTCCATTCTTTTAACCTCCACTCAGTTTACATTTAAGTTGTCTTTTGTAGATAGTACATATTTTACTTTTCTATCCAATCCAGCAATTTTTGGCTTTTAATTTGGGTATTTCATCCATCTTCATTGAAAGCAATTATTTGCATGGTTGAGGTTAAATCTATCACCTTGCCATTTATTTCTTACTTATTTCTCTGGGGTTTTTTATATCTATTTTTTGGTTTGAATAGTTTTAACATTCTATTTTATTGCCTCTATTGGATTTTTGGCTATATTGCTTTTTATTATTTTTCCTTGTTGCTCTTAGAATCACTGTATGTAGAATTAATTTATCAGAGTATCCTTAGAATTAATATTTTACCAGTTCACACTTCTCACTTCACATGCCAAGTTCATAATACTTTTATCTCTCCATGTTTTAATGTCACCATACAATCATATTTTTGCTTTGAATCATTTGTCCTTTAAAGAAATTAAGAAATTTAAGGTTAATCTTTTATATTAATTCACATATTTACCATGTTCAGTACTTTTCTTCCTTCCTTCTTGTAAAACTATATTTCTACCTTATATAATTTTCTTTCAGTGTGATGAATTTCTTTAAGTATTTCAAATAGTACAGGCCTGCCAGCAATGAATTTTCTATTTTTGTTTATGTGAAAATATGTTTTTCTTATTTTTTAAGGATTCTTGTACTGCTCATAGGTTCTTTTTTTGTTTGTTTTTTCTTGTTTTTGTTTTTTGTTGTTTTTTTGTTTTTGTTTTTTGCACGTACGCTTTTGGTTAACAGCTTCTTTTGTATTATCTTTCTGTATTTTGAAGTTGGTCTTTCCATTGTCTTCTGGCCTTCATTGTTTCTGATGAAAAATCAACCATCTTTCATGTTGTTATTCCACTTGTTCCATTTGTTACAAATGCATATTACTGATGCAGAATGGTAGTATAACAAGGTAATAAATTTCTAAACATTTCAACCTTATTACTTATGGACATTTAAGATTAGAGAATCAGTAAAATACAGCAATAAACTAGTCCCTATCTTACACTATCAGAACAGAGGAAGGGGATTGAAAGCCACTGAAAAGAAGAGGAATTGAGAAAGTGCCAGGGAACAAAAACTCCTAAATTGAAGATATGACCATGTACACACATACCTAATGAAACTTGTTTTTATGTATAATTATAATGAACTAATTAATATATAAGATAATAATAATAGCACTAATAGAAGGCCAATTAGTAAAGTACAACATATAGAACAAGAAGAGAAAGGAAGTGAGGTAAAGGTAAAATGAAGGGGAATGAGGTTTACCAAATTACGTTATATGCATGTACAAAAATGCATAATGAATTTCACTGTTACATATAATTATATTGCACCAATAATAAATAAATTGATATAAAATTAGTTCCTATCTTGAAGAAATTTAGGACTTTTAATAGAACCAACATATTTATTCATAAATATAAAATATTATAACAAAATATTCTATAGTAATAGAGGTGATTAGCTATGAAAATTCAGAAAAGAAAGAAAAAAAATGGTAAAAATGATAAGTATATTGAAAGGCATGGTGTTTAAGTAAAATCTTAAAATATGAATGATATATTTACTTGAAGAGTTAGTTGGGCTTTGTCCCAATTTAATTGGTCATCTTTAAACTCTATCATGAGGAAGAATTTTACTGCTCCAAAACATGAAACTTGAAACTTCTATCAAAGATAAACTATAGAAGTGAGAGGCCAACCTAAGGGGTTATTTCTGACAGACTTAAATTTAAAGTCTCTCACATTTCAACCTTTAAATCAGAGTATAACCACCATCTGCTGACTGCCCCCCCTGAACACACACACATACACACACACACACACACACACACACACACACACAACCTATGATAACTCTTTACTGAGCAGAAAAGGAGTCCTGGAATATTTTACAACCCATTAACAAAATGCAATAGCTTCTTATTTTTTTTAAATGTAACATAACCTGGATGTCAGGTTGCATTAAGATGCTTTGGATTACGATGACATAAATAGTTCAACATAATGAAACATGACACTAAGAAATATGGGCATCGATCTGTGTCACTAATTTAAAGATGTGCTGGGTTTTGCCTTGATCTGTTTTTATGTCCTTAACCAGGAAATGACACATGGATAATGGGTATTGTCTGCTTTGTTGTTCCCAGGACACACTGCAAAGCAGAGTTTTTCCATTATTGACACATTCTTGGTATTGACAAAAGGGTTATCATATTCTCTTTCTCATGGAGTCTTGTCAAATGGTTATAACTTACACGAATGAGAATAGAATCACTCTAAAGAAAATCTGCAGGGCAATGTATTCCAACTGTGTCTTCCTCACACTTCAGACTATATTAAAGCTAAAATTTAATCTTAATAAATTAAGATTTATTTAATAAATTCACACAAGAAACCATGGACAAGGCATTACTCTAGGGCCATGGATATAAAGATTAGCAAGACCCTGACTTCATAGTCTTTTCCAGTATTTATTAAAATATATTTTCAGATATTTTATTACATATAATCTTAAAATCTCTGTGTTTTGGAAACACATAGTAAGGATTTGAGATCAAAGTTGGAGATGGAACTGATTCAGAATTACCTGTAAACCCCCTACACTGGAGCAATGTAGTCACAGGCCTCCGCAATGTGATAACAGAAGCTGAGCTCTAAGAGCTAAAAATTGTCAAGCACTTTCCTTTCCATGAAATGGAGCTAAAAGTTCCCACCTATCAGTCTGAGAAACAGACTTTTTTTTTTAAATTGGTTCTTTTAAGTTATATACGACAAGCAGCATCCATTTTGATATAATCATACAAGCATAGAATATATCTTATTCTAGTTAGAGTCCCATTCTTATGGATGTACATGGTGGTGAGATTTACTGTGTTCTTTTCACGTATGTACACAGGAAAACTATTAATTAATTCCACTGTCTTTCCTTTGCTTATCCACCTTCCTTTCCTTAATTCCCCATTTTCTAAACTACTGAACTTCTGTTCTTCTCCTCACCACAACACCCAACCTCGTTGTGGGTTTGTGTCCTCCTATCAGTAGAAACATTCAACTTTTCGTCTTTTGAAACTGGCTTACTGTACTTGATGACACATTATTTTCTTGAGGTCATGACTTTGATCACTCAGTAAATATTATAAGGCACAGTATTATGGGAATGAACTGTGGAATGCAACTCAAAGAGGATTAGATGGTAAGCTGTCAAATGCTGTTCTTAGGTCAAAGAAAATGAAGACTACAACATTCTATTGCATTTGGCCATGGAGATCATTGCTGGACATTAAAAGGAACAGGGTCAGGGAAGTCCCAGGGACTTGACCAGTCAAAATCTGACTGGAAAGTAGTGAGGAAAGTGAGAAGAATAAAGAAAACTCTCCAGTTTTCTTGAAAAGACAATTTCAGTTATATAAATACTAAGCAAGTTTATTACCCATAGACTCTTATTAACATATCCACTTTAGCAAGAAGAACATGTACTTAGAGGTAAGACTCACAGTAATGAGCACAAAAATGGATTTTTAAAATGAGTAAATTTAATTAGCCACAAATTATAAATAAATTTAACCTTTACTTTAAAACTAAAAATACGTTTTAAGTTAATAAGTTAGAGGGGAAGGTTGTTCAATGAAAAAATATACCATACTAAAACTGACAGAATATTCAGAACATATGACTAATACATAATTATAGAGAAAATTTATAAATGGATCTGTCATGGTCTGACACATTAAAATAACGATAAATCTTTACCAATATGGAGGCTTTGAACAATAAAATAAAAATATTTATCTAATGGACATTTGTCCCATTCTGCTTTAAAAAATAAAGATTATATAATGTTTTTAAGAACTTATAAAGCATGTTTTAAGTCACCATATATTAATGAAGTCAGAAAGCAGGTCTCAGGCAATTTCAAACACTTAATACCATAAAGGTCATATTCACTGACCACAAGGCCTTTAAATTAAAAATTAACAGGAGCAAGACAGTAAAAATATTTGGATTCTTTTAATCGTTGCTAAGTTACTTTCACATTAAGAAGGAAATCACAATGGAAATCATAAAATGTTTTAAAAAGTAGCATTTAGCTATACAAATATTAATTAAAAATTATGAACGAAAATAAATGAATTAAATTTCATCTCAAAAGACTGACAAGAAAAAGAATAAATCAAAGAAAGAAAAAGGAAATAACAATGATAAGATCAGAAATTAATCAATTAGTTTCTCTTTTATAATGTTTATAATTAAAAAAATAACAAAGAGGCATTACAGAGGATCAACAAAATTAAAAAGAGACATTTCTTTGGAAAAATTAATAAGATAAATAAACTAATTGGAAACAATCAGAAAATAAAGATTAAAAAAGGCAAAAATTAACAATATTAGTAATTAATAAGAAAATCAATCAACAGATAAATGAGATGAAAAAATAGCCTAATTTTATGGAAGCATTTTAAAAATAAAGAGTACATAAATTAAAATGCAAATGTGATTTCTTTATCCATGAAAGAATAATACTTAAAAACTTCATAATGATAAAAATAAAAAATAAATTATAAAATAAAAAAGTACTCTAATAAAAATAACATGTGGGTGCCAAGAAAGAGATAATCAACTATGCAAATAATTTGAAGGAGGAGAATACAGGAAAAGAGCCCCATAATTATTTTTCTTATTATACTAGCATATCTTTGACACCAGAATTGGACAAGAGCATTTAAAAAAATTGCATTGCAGACAAATGTCCTTATTAGTATTGATATAAAACACCTAAATAAGCCATCAAAAAATTTGAATTTTGTGTGAATTTGAAAGGATCTTATCATTACAAGGCAGCATTTTACTCAGAAATGCACAATTATTTCAAAATCAGCAACATGGATTTATTAAGTTTATTGAAAGATTAAAGAAAATTATATGACTATTTCAGTTGATAAAGAAAACTCATCAGCCAATCTTAATTTAAAAAATTCTTAGTTAAACAGGAATAGTTAATGAGGACTGATAAAGGGTTCTATCAAAGGCATACAGAAATATACAACTTAGTTATAAAAGTTTAGAATCATTTCCATGGATGTTGAAGGAAGCAAATAAATAAGCATGTTTTCACATTTCCATTCCACATTATACCACAGCCCAGGCCAATTCACTATATGGCAAGAACAAATGAAATGTATGAGTGCAAGAACTGAAAAGACAGGCAAAACAGATTATTTTGTGGTTGCATTTTTCTTATATATTAATGCAAGGGAACTGGAAAGTTTTCAATCATTTTAAAGTTCATTATTTGTTACTTTTTAAAAGTTTTCCTGGATTTCCTATATAGATATTTACAAAATACACTAATAAAGAGAATGCATTTGTTATTTTCTAATCCTTACCTCTCTTTCAGTTTTCCTGTTCCTTTTGTTATTGTTTTAGATGGAACTTGGCAGTGATTGTTGTTTGCGAATTTAATGAGAATGCTTTTACTCTTTCTTCCCCCAAAATGACCTTTGTTCTAGGTGTTAGTAAATCCTCTTTATCAAATAAAGAAGTTTATTTCCGTTGACAGAGTTCATACTTATTTAAAATTAAGAACAAGCTTTTAATTTTATTCAGTACTTTCTCAATCTATTGAATCAATTATATGGATATTTTATATCTCAATATGGAAAATTTCATGGATAAATATTCTGTAATTGAACTCTCTTTACATCTTGCAGTAAAAACTACTTGTTTTTTTATCATTGATGTTGCTTCCATAGCTGCTAACTTTTATATACTATTAACCAGATCTCTAGTATTTTATTTAAGATATTTTTACATGTATATTTTAGGGTCTATAAATTTTCTTTTTCATGCTATATTTATTCATGTTATTGCTAAATTTATACTAGCCACCTAAAATAAGCTAAAGAGTATCTATTTCTATTCTTTTCCCACAAAGCTTTTTTTTAAAAAATAGATATTTTGTTATCTAATATTAGATATAAAATAGATGTTAGATATAATAGATACTAGATATTAGATGTTTTGATTATGTTTATACTTGTTTTTTAGGCAAGTGGAATGTTAATTCTTTAATATGTATGAAAATGTTTATTATTGAAATATTGGTTAACTCTATTTGTAGAAAATTATTCATTTTTTATCAATTTCCCCCAGAAAAAATTAAATTGAATTGAATAATATGCTGCTATTTTATATATATTATATACATACATATTACATATATCCCTATGGCCATTTTATATACATGTGAGTGTCTTGGGTAATGTTCTTAACCAATTTTAGCAGAAGCAAGTAGTTCTTTCAAAGAAGCAAGTTTAGTTTGATTGATTCCCTTCTTTTCATGTTTTCTATTTAATTAGTTTCTGATCTTACCTTTCTTTTCTCATGTGTTTCACTTTTTTAAAAATTTGAGTGCTCAGAACATTAATGTTATTTTCTCTTTTGATGTATACATATCAGATTGTAGATTTCAAATTTCTCCTAAAAGACATTGTAGTTTTACCTCAAAGGTATTTTTGTTGTTTTTGACTTCTAAATATTTTGTAATTTCTATTATAGTTTCTTTTTGATACATAGCTTATTGATAAATCTGGGTTTTAGTTTCTGAAATAAAAAATTTTATTGAAGATATTTGCTGTTGATACCTAATATCATTACAGTGATGTCAGGGAATCTGATCTATATACTAGTTTCCAGCTCCTTATTGAGAATTGATTGAGATTTGTTACACAGTACATATTTTAAGTGTACCATGTGTGTTTGAATGGAATATATGTGTGGGTTTAAAATTTACTGGTTCCAGTAAATAAAGATTGGTAACTGTGTTTTGAGGAGGAGGAGTGATTTCCAACATTTTATTATGTAAATTATCAAACACTACAAGCAAAATTGAGAGAATTTTATAGTAATTTTTTATTTAATGTACTCACTTTATGAAATCCTATCTAGCTGTTTTTTATTCATGCATTAATTTATCTTATATACTTATGCACAGTATATCACAGACCTCAGTACATTTCTTTCACTTTTTATCTTTTGTTTAATTATTTGAGTCTCATTTTAGAATTTTGGAGAAATCTTTGTCTTTTTGCATTACTTATTAAATAGTCTTCTAGAATTAAACACACTGCTTTATATTTTTATACTGTTTCACTTCACTTAAAATGTTAAAACTTAGCAATTGTCTCAGTCCATTTACCACATATAATGTTATAATTTTTGCCTTACATACTTTTAAGATTTTGGTTTTTTTAGTTGTCAATGGATCTTTATTTTATTTATTTTTATGTGGTGCTGAGAATTGCACCCAGTGCCTCATGCAGGCTAGGGAAACACTCTACCACTGAACTATATCCCCAGGCCTTACTTTTAGGTATTTTAGATAATAAAAAGAAAAGAAAAATTAGCCTTCCATGCTTACATAGGTATATCCCATTTTAATCAAATTGATTATTTCTGAAGGTGCAGTTTCATTCTATTATTCTTTCTTTTTATATATTGAATAATTCATTTCAAGATTATTATAATATTCAAACAGCACATATTTACACATTCAGGAAGCTTAGTAATTACTAATAAATATAATTATGAGTAAAAATATTTTCAGATGCATCCTAGATTATAGTATATTCAAGAGTCAAAATCTTAGCCGGGCGCGGTGGCTCATGCTTGTAATCCCAGCACTTAGGGAGGCTGAGACAGGAGAATCGCGAGTTCAAAGCCAGCCTCAGCAACGGCAAGGCACTAAGCAACTCAGTGAGACCCTGTCTCTACATAAAACACAAAATAGGGCTGGGGATGTGGCTCAGTGGTCGAGTGCCCCTGAGTTCAATCCTCAGTACCAAAAAAAAAAAAAGAGTGAAAATCTTTAACTCAGCTAGAGAAAAAAGTCACTTTGGATAAAGGGAAACAGTAATTTGAATAACAACTGATCTTTTGTCAGAAACTATAGAGGGTGGAAGAGAATGGAACAAAATGTTGAAAGTCCTTTAAAAAATTAATCCATTATTAAAGAATGTTTTTGATGGATTTAGAAAAATATGTGGCAAAATATTTTTAAGCAATAAAGGCAAAATAAAGACATTTAAACCTAAATGAATTTGCCAAACTTTCCTACAAGAAAAGATAAATTTCTTCAGACTTTCTAATATTCCAATGCCATTTACTGGAAAGACTATGATACTATCATTTCTCCATTTAATATATTTTATACCTTTGTCAAAGATCAAATGGTCTTGTTTCCATGTTTACATTTTCACTTTCTAATCTTTACTATTGATAAACATGATTATCATTTCCTCAGTACCTCAGTGTCTGAATTTTCAGACCTTTATGTTAAGTCTTGAAATATGTTAGTATAATTCCTTGTACTTCCATTTAAACTATTTTAACTATTCTAGCTTTATTGCATTTCTCTACAAATTTTAGAATTACCTTGTCAGTATCTATTGTTTTTAAACATGGTAAGATTTTAATTGAAATAGATTTTTTTTTGTTTTGTCTTGTTTTGTTTTTTTGTACCAGAGATTGAGCCCAGGAACACTTAACCACTGACCCACATCCCCAGCCCTTTTTGTATTTTATTTAAAGACAAGGTCTTGTGAAACTACTTAGGGCCTTGGTAAGTTTCTGAGACTGGCTTTGAACTAGTGATTCTCCTATCTCAGCCTCTTAAGCTGCTGTGATTACAGATGTGTGCCACCTCATCTGGCTAAAATGGGTCTTAATTAACATCTTTACAGAATCAACTCTTTCAATGTATGATCAAGATCTACCACTTCATTTAATTATGTCTTTTTTGCTATATTTCATATATTTCCTCAACATTTTGCAGGGCTCAGCATACAGAGCCTATACAACTTTTGTTAAATTTATACCTAAGAATTCCCTTTATCGAATACTTTTAAATGGCATTTTTTAAAAATTTCAATATCCAGTCATACACTGCCACTATAAATAAATGCAATTTATTTTTATGTATTGACATTGCACTGTGTGAGCTTGTTCAACTGACCTTTAAATTCTTGAAATTAAAAAAATTTTCTTAGTATTTTCTATGAGTTTCCATAAAAATAATTATGTAATATGCAAATAAGAATAATTTTGCTTCCTCCTTTGCTATTAGTATTCTCTTTCTATTTTTGTTTGTTTCCTTGTTATTGTTTGTTTTTCCCCTGTACTGGATAAAAATTCCAGCAAAATGTTGTTAATAGGCCTGGTGAAAATGGACATGGCTACCTTCTTCCAATCTTAAAAGGAAACCATTCACTCTTTCACTTTTAAGGATAAAAGAGCTATAGAATGTTTGTAAACTCACCTTATCAGGATGCAAAATTCTCTTCTATTTTCTTAGGAACCTTTAATTTTTATCAAGACAGGTAGGTTTTATATGGTTTTTTTTGCATCAATTGTAATGGTAATGATAAGTAGCAGATAGACAAGAGCAGTAGGAACATGGAGTTAAGGGGATAATTCTATAAACTGGACAACATGTTGGCCCATTATGCTTTCTTTTAAAAGCAATTTAACTATGGCCATTCTGGCCTTGCTTTGGATTAAGTCAAAAGGATATGTTACATTCCTTGGGAAACAACCTGTTATCTGTAGAGCTATTCTCTCAAGGGTCTCCCTGCAGATAAAAACACAAGTACCCTGAAGATAGGACTTTTACATAGACTTTTATACAGACCAAAGATTCCAAGACTTAGAGAGACAGTATAATTAAAATTAAAGCACAATGACCATAAAATATATAAGAAAAAGTTCTAATTAGAACCAGTCATTACAGACTAAGATGACTTAAGAGTTGCCTTCAAAGAGTAAAATCCACCCCAGTTGGTTTTACCTGGGTATCTTTGGGTGAGACCATGAGCAATAGGTACTTAGAAAATCTAATGCAATCCTACTGTCAGTCAAAAGTTGAGAAGTGGAATTGGTGTATCAATTCCTTCATTTTGAAGATTTCTGCTCATATATGAATATCGGATCAGGGTAACTCCCCATCATATACAACCACAAGAATAAGATTCTAATTAGAATAAATTATACTCCATGTATGTATGATATACCAAAATACATTCTACTGTCATGTATACATAAAAAGAACAAGTTTTTTAAAAAGTTGAGAAGTGTTACCTGGATAGAGACTTCCCTAAGACACTCAATACAACTAGGGAACAAGGGACTCTTCTTGGACAGTGCTTTCTTTCCTAATAAACTTTCTTTACTACATTTTGTGTCATGATGAAATTTTCTCCTGCAAGAATACAAGGGCCAAGAAACACAATTTGACCCCCAGTAATGAGTAGTTGTTTTTTCTCATTAAGACTATTATCATAGCCGATTACATTGATTAATTTGCAAATAAGGAATTGGCCTTGCATTTCTGGTTTAAAACTCAATTGGATATGATGATACTTTTTTTTTGCAATTCTGTGTCAACTTTATAAGGTTACACGTTCCAATCTTCCTTCTAAGTACTGTGTTTCTAACATCAGTTTTATCTTCAAAGATTTTTGCAATATTATACTTCCATTCTTGGACATTGTGTGTCCCCCCTACCACACACACATGGTATAGTTCTCTGTGTCTAAAGATTTCTCCTAAAAGTGTATATGTGTATATTTCCTCACTGGCATCAATTTCTGCTCCAGTTATTACTTTTATTAGGTTCTCAGATCAAATAACCATAATTCTAAATATGTCCATTTAAAAATTCTAGCACATGTCTCATGAGATATGTTCTGAGATATATACTGCAATATTGTTTGAAATACTGAATAATTACTATCACACTGAGTGACCATTAATAAACAAATCCATATATTGTGGTAGGATTCCATAATTGAGTATTATGAAATTCAAATGAACCAGATACCTAGGTAGTAGATAGATTTCACAACTGATAAGGAACAGACAGACATGAGCAGTGGGAACAGGAGGTTAAGGGGATAATTCTATAAACCCTGCCCACTGTGTTGACCCACACATGCTTTCTTTTAAAAACCAATTTAACTGTAGCCCTTCCTGGCTTAAGTCAATAGGATATGTTGCATTCCTCTGCAAATAACCTGCTATCTACAGGAGAAATGCAGGATTGATGAAAAGAACACAAGTTACCCTGAAGGGGTGGGATCAGAGGTTGTAACCCTTACATAGAAAAGGTTTCAGAACTCAGGGAGATAAGAATAATTCCCCTAACCATAAAAACTGTAAGAACATTTTCCAGTTACAGCCAATCATCATGGGCCAAAGTGTCCAAGAGTTGCCCTGGACCTTTACCATGTACAGTGAGGATTTATCCTGCTGTCAGTCAAAAGTCAAGAGATGGACTGGGCAGGGCTGCCTGGAAATTTCTCTGGGACTCCCAACAAAAGAGGAGTGCTCTTTTCTTCTCCTTTCCAAGAAAGCCCACTTCCTCCCTTGATATTGTCTCCCTTTCACTTTTCTTATCCCCTCTAATAAACTCATGCCTACTACTGTGGACAATATGTCTGAAATCTTTCTGGTATGATTGTAAGAACTGGTGAGAAAGTACTCTTATGGCTACATTAGCCCCAGGGCAGGCCCATCCTCTGCAATAACCACCATTAAATGTTATAAATTAGTATAACATAAAATAGATTGCTCTTTTACTAATTAAAAAATACACAAATAGCTATAGTATATATTATTTGTAAGTTTCTATTTATATATACATATGTACAGATTAAAGGAAGATATATTCATATAGAAAAGTAAAAGTGGACCTGAGGAATACATATCAAATTCATGATAGCGACACTTGAAGGAGAATAAGTTTCATATGAAAGCAAAGTGAATTTTACCCTGTGAATTACTTTCTTTGTATTTTGTTTACTTAAAAATTACAAAACAAAATTATAAATTGTTAATAGTAATTCAAAGTAGTAGAGACACTTATTCCTGTTGAGTTTTGTTTATGGTTTTAAACTTCTCAAAAATAATAAAAGCTCGCGGGGAGGGGGGAGGAAGGAAAGGGAAA
>CM053412.1:31834924-31913350 GCA_028644305.1 Xerus rutilus
GTAAAATACCAATCATTCCACTTTGGACTTAGACAAGAGGGAGATAATTTCAGCAATTTCTTGGCAAAAAGTTTTAAAATTATGGTTTTTTGCACAACAGCTTTCCTTGATAAACTTGAAGCTGTTTGACAAAGAGTTTACCTAGTTCTACCAGGCATAAGGACTTGGAAGATCAGAAAATAATCTCTAGGAGAGAAGGAAGCATATATTCTTATATTGTGGGTGGAAAAGTCAGAGACACACTTGATATAGAAGGAATGAAAAAGAGCATTAACCATAAAAAGGTATGACCAGCAGACAGAGAAAATTGTTTGAATTTTCTCATCTCCAGTATGCTTAAATACAGACATGGGAAAAATCTGAGAAACCACCTTCAATGCTTGTGTAGGTCACATCCAGCAGTTCTTTCAATCCAGGATTCTGTCATGAATTAGACCCCTGAAGGATGGTCTCACAGAATGTGTGTGGGAATGTTAATTCTTGAAATTATATCTTTAAGGATTTTCTCCTCATCCCCAATCCCTTATTCTTTAAGAATCAAATAGAGTTCTGTCATTTAGGAAAATTTTTTCTTTTGGAAATGGTTTCTGTCGATTTGTATCCAAATATGAAAGCAACATTTGTTGTTGTTCTTTCTTTTACCTCCACCACGCTTCAGAGAAAACTCCTTTATAATCATATTTGAACAATGTGTAAGAAAGCATGCTTTTCCCAATTCTCAAATGGTCAATCTTATTCATTTCAATTTTTTGTGGACAAAACTTACATATATTTAGTCATTATTGATTATAAGCACCAGAATAAAATCAAAATATAAAACATTATAGTTCCTAGTCTAATGTGTTTTAGGAAATATTAGAGAAAATAGACCCATAAATGGATCACTATACTAATGCGAAGTAAACATTCTATCACAGATGAATTTGTGGTAGGAGCACAGTGGTAGTTTGCCTGATTTCAGAGAGGTCAGAGGTGATATTTAAGAAGTTTATTGGGGCTGGGGTTATGGCGCAGTGGTAGCGTGCTCGCCTAGCACACGTGAGGCACTGGGTTCGATCCTCAGCACCACATAAAAAATAAAATAAAGATATTCTGTCCACCTACACCTAAAAAATAAATATTTAAAAAAAAAGAAGTTTATTGAAGGTCAATTGTCAGAAAGACCACTGAAAGCACAATTTTAAGAGAAAAGAAATGAAGAGACAATTAATTCAGTGGCCATGTTTATGGAGAAATGAGTGACATGTATCTGAGGTAAATCTATTTAACAAATCTTAAAAGCAGTTAAGATCACAAGGAGTTTATGATAACTCTCCAGCTTTCAAGAGATAGAAAGAATAAACTTAGGGAATGCAGAAAGAGACATGTGATGACTATCACTGTTTACTTTTGTCACTTTGGATAACTCACCAACTTTAGTTTCCTGATCTGATAAATGATTCCACCTTGTACCCGCAGACCTTCAGAACACTTAAAGTAGAAATGAGACTGAGAAGCTATTTTCAGTATCTAAAAAAACTAGATGAGAAACAGATACTTTCTTCATCATGATATTGTTTAGGCTATTTTTCCCCCTTTGGGTTGAAATTCTAGAACACTAGTAAATTTGATTATTTCATTCTGAGTTTAAGTTCTGACAGCCCTGAGTCCTGTCATGAATTAATATGGGGAAACATACATATACTAAATAAATACAATCAAATTTTTAAGTAATACTGTCCAAACACATAATAACTGGAAAAAATTTTAACACATAATAACTGGAAAGAATTCTCTGAATTTTTAAAACATGCTGTCTTCCTGAAACATTTACTTGAGATTTCTCAACTTCTGTGTAAACTATTTCTGGAAAGATTTTCTAAAAATTCAATATCAAGAACTAATTGATTAGGTAGGTGATTGATCTCAAAGCATGATTCCATGAAAAAGAAGAAATTAAGGTGGTATCTGCCTAATATGTTAGAAAGTGGGGAAGAAAAATGGTTCTCTTCAAAAATGGCAACATGTAAACATGTTTTCTCCTCTGGAATCATGTACCTTTAAGCCATAGGCATCCTAATGATCCTGTGGCATAGCCTCCTCTAAATGTTTCAAGATCCTTGAAATGGTGGACATCTGTAGAAGTTCTTTGTTCAATATATTACATGTCAAATAAAGTAATAAAGTAATAAAGTCAAATAAAGTGAGGGCAATAATGGTAGGAAATTAGACTGGGAGATACTCCATAAGATTCTTCCTTCCTGCTTCTGCAATATTAATAAGGAAATATTTGGAAAAAGGAAACATGGAAATAAAGAAACCTTTCCCTTATAGCTAGAGACTGGGCCATTATTAAGTAATACAATAACATTGAGGGTAAATTTTGCAACAAACAACTGTGAAGGTTTGTGCAAATATTTCTATTCCAAATAAAATAAGAATAGCCTAAAACCAGATATTTGTATTCTGGAATTATAAAAAGGAGTTGAAATTTTCTTTTTAAGAAGTAAATGCTAACCTGGCACAGTGGCGCACACCTGTAATCCCAGAGGCCTGGGAGGCTGAGACAGGAAGATCGTGAGTTCAAAGCCAGCCTTAGCAAAAGCGAGACCCTAAACATCTCAGTGAGACCCTGTCTCTAAATTTAAAAATATACAAAAAAGGGCTGGGATGTAGCTCAGTGATTGAGTGCCCCTGAGTTCAATCCCTGGTACCAAAAAAAAAAAGAAGTAAATGCTAGGGTATAGTATAAAATATGCAATTATACCTTGTATTTATTATTGCTTCATGTTACTCTTAAAGAGCATGTTAAAATTTCTCTTCTTTTTCTGTTTTACATATAAATTTATTTTAACATACCATGTAATAGTAATACACTATAAAGTTTCTATTCTGGATCTTTGATGATCACCACTGAGAAAAATTTTGCTACCTACTGCCCCATCCATGTATCATGAGTTTAGCTTTTCTTTTTTTTTTTTACAGCAGTAACAACCCACAGCTTTTGTACACTAAATCTGCAAAACTAAATTTACAAACTAATGACAGGGCTATGACTGTGGCTCAGTGGTATCGCGCTTGCCTAGCATGTGTGAGGCACTGGGTTTGATCCTCAGCACCACATAAAAATAAATAAATAAATAAAGATACTGTGTCTATATACAACTAAAAATTTTTTCAAAAATCAATGACAAACACAGGAATTTTTAATGAATACATACTGGCTATTTAGTTAATCCATTCACTAGTTTAGTCAGTTAAAAGTTGTATTCTTTGAAATACTAATTCTTCAAGTTTGTCAGTGTCTCACTGCTCACTCTTAGTCCTTCTCTTCCTCTCACTAGCTTGTACCTGTATAATGGCAGAGTTCTAACAGTATTAACAAAACTTTTTAAAAGAAAGTTGGCCAGCATTTCTCTTTCTCCAGAAAGCCAGAAACTTTCAGATTTAATTAGCTTTTGTCTTTCAATATAATAAGCACAGAGAGCAATAATACCATTTTTTTTAACTTGAGACAATAGCTTGTGTCTCTTAGGCTGACAGTGTCAGTCCTACAGAATGAATTTCCATGGAAGATAAATTGAAAGTCACTCTCCCCTTATCCTAGAAGTGTTTGGTAAAGTAATAATGATCATGGTCTAAGCCATTGCCCCTGGGATTAATGAGAGTCCAGGAGGAGCTGATGGTCCAAGACACACTGAAGAGTCATTAAAGCCCAGATAACTATTAAGTCCCTGGTAATTCACTGTGGCTAAGGACTGTGGATGGTGAGGCAGGAATACCATCGCTATAGGCCTGGGAGGGACAGCAAGAGATGAGAAGCCTCCGTGAAGAGGTGAATTTTCTAGTGCCTGTGATAATGAGGCTTTGTACAGTTAAATTCTTAGAGGCAAATCTCACCTCCTCCACTCCACATCAGCAGTATGAAGTGGAATAAATTTATCTTTGCATATCCAATAAAGCCATTCCTACTTTCATGGAGTTAACATAAACTCTTTATTTCTCTTGTTTCTTTCCCTTGGTTTTGAAGGTGTATTACCTTTATTTTCATCCTGCCAAGTTCTTGAATGCTTGGAAAGCATGAGGAAAATCAAGGAGCAGATTAAGAGTGAAAATATGCACTCTAGGGTCTGTGGCAAGGTCTTTGCCACTGGAACTGATTCAAATGAGAATAGAAATGTGTACTATACTGTAGAGTTTGGGGCAGGTATGAATGTGTCTATTCACCTTGAAAGAGCAAGTGCTGACAGGACTCTAATGGTAAGTGTAAGCAGACCAGCTCCGCTAAAAGAGAGATCAGGGACCTTGTCACAATTTCTTCTTTCTGATTCTGCATTATGTTCATTCAAAATGATTTAAAATTATTTATTAGATAATTTTTTTTTTTTTTTTTTTGGTAAGGTCTCACTACATTGCTCAGGCTAGCTTTGAACTCATGGACTCACATGATTTTCCTGCCTCAGCCTCCCAAGTAGCTGGGTCTATAGGTATATACCACCATGCCTGGCTATTGAGGACCTATTTTGTGCCCAGAAAATACTTTGGTGAATAAAAAAATATGATTTCTGCTTTGAATCATTTTTTCGGATAGTAAGTAATTCTCGATTTATATCAGCCATTTATCATTATTATCATTACTATTATTATTATTATTATTTCTCAGACAAGAAAAATGAGCTCTTGTAACCTACCACATTGTCAGCAATGGGTGTCACTCTTAGAGTACCAAATACTTGTCTCCCAAATCAAACATTCCTCATCAGGGTGTTTTAAAAATAATTATGGTAAACTCTAATTTTATTACCACAGAAATATATTAAAAATGTAGATCTTTTATAATTCCTTCAATTAACAGTAGACACTTCTTGATTACTTTCTAATTAAATCATTTCACTCTAAGACTTGGTAATTACAACAAGAAGTTATTAAAATTAGAAAACATTTGCTAACTCAGTACTTTTGATTATTAAGCCTTTGTCATTTAATATTGCCAAACAGTCTATGAAGATATATGAGCAAAGACACTGATTTTAATGTCTTTGGCTGCAATAATTAACTACAGGTGTCCTAAACAATGCATGTTTCTTTCTTATCACATATTTTCCTGTAAAAACTATTGTTATTGTCACCAATTGGATTTTGTTTCCTTTGGCCTATTAAACTGTTTTTCCCTTATATTACTTTTCTTCCAGCACAAGAGAAATATATCCTTGAATCTCCTCTGCTTAGGAATTTTATCTTTTTTTGGTGCCCCCAAGTAAATACTTCCACAGCTTATTATAAGAATCAGAATTACTCTGCCTTCGATGATTTTATCTGACCGATCACCACATTCCAATCTACAGGACAATAAACTTCCCAAATCAGATACTTCCCTAGAAAGAAAAACATCGTAGTGCTGGGGCCCAGAAAGTGCTCTGTGAAATTTGCCATCTCAATATGTCAATGGGGTGACAATTTACTCTCATCAGATTTCTTAGGAGGTGTGATATCTTTTATCTTCAGTGGCTAGCTCTTTTTGAGATGGGGGAGAGGTGGAGAGAGAGATTGTTCTTTCTTTCAGAGAAGACTCACAGAAAATCAAAGGACTCATTTCTATCGTGCTCTTTGCAAATCAGTATGAGCAAGGGGTACACACATCATCACTGATAGGAAATGGCTTTTAAAACATAAAATTGGATCCATAGAACCAAATGATCCCTGCAAGCTGTGATCAGTCAAAGTAAATTCCCCCAAATGTGATTCTGAAGCATAGGGTGAGGTGCTAATGGCTGTCTATTGGAATATCGGTTTGACAAAATGCACCTAGAAAAGATATTGACAGGCTCTTCAGTGTTCTAGCAGAAAAGAGATTCTTGAAATCAAGCCCATTGCTCCTCTGCCTGCCTTCTGCTGAGAAACCAAGGGAAGGATTGAGCAAATTCATCACCCCTTAACAAAGCAATAAGTGAAAACTGATGAGTTTCTGTGCCTGATGGAAAGGTAGTATCTTTCTCATGGTGAATAGCAGCTCCCTTATCCTCTACACTGATGGGGAACATCTAGGGAATCGTGTTCCATTTGGAGCACAATGTTTTCCCAAGGACAATGAGAAATACCCAAAGGAGGGAAACACGATGTGAAGAATGAAAGGGAGAATCGAACAGGAAAGCTGAGCATGGTGATGGAAGACTGGTGTGGCAGGAACATTGTGGTTGCCTTCAAACAGGTAACGGGTATCTTAGTGTGAGTGGCACCACCCAAGGCAGCAGAGGCCCAACTGAGACAGACGAGTGGGAATCACAGGGAATCAGATTTAGGGTCAAAATCAGAAACAACATTCTTATGGTGGCATTGGCCAGTTTGGTCATTGGGGGACTCCATTTATTGAATGCATTCAAGCATAGACCAGGTGAGGGGTTGGAGAAGTGAAGAAAGTTGGAGAAATGCCAGCATGATATGAGAGACAGAATGCTGACCAAACACTAAAAGCCCCTGCTTCAAGTTCAACTCTGAAAATAACAGGAGAGATTTGGCATGGGTTTTCATTGTGATTTTGGCTAAGTTACAAACCAAGGGGTTTGGCTATGCCAGTTCTTTGACAGATTGAAGAGTAGGTCTGAAGTCTGAATGATCTTTAGTAGCTCTGTAAAGGTTTTTAAAATTAATTTTTATTGGTAGTGTAATTATTGGTATACAAATAGAGGTACTGAAAATATATTTATATCTCAACGATATAAAAGTTTACATGCTGGCAATGTGTACATCCTGTGGAAGTGTGGGAGGAAAGGAAAAATAAGGATTAAACAAGTGGCACCTAAGCCATTCAGCTTTCAATGTTTTTTAATTACTTGGATGGCTTTAGGCAACTTTTCTTCACAGGAAATTTTTAGTCTCAGCTGTAAAAAGAGGGATCAGTTGAGATTATCGAGTTCTTTTTTAAAATATATATATATGAGAATATGATCATGAATATGTACACATAATATGCAAGTATCGTCAATGCATCAGCTATGTTACGAAATAAAATTTCACAGACAATGTACATTGTAAGAGTGTTAGTTTTGCAAATATGTGCCACATTTTTCAACCTGGGGACCCAAGAAGATGAAAGCATTGAAGAAGAACTTTGGTAAATGCTTTGATCCACTAAGGAGATTCACAGAATAAGCTTGATATTTCTTGAGTTTTAACCATGCTGAGATAAACCCAATATCTCAATTTCTGCATTATAGTTATAAAGAAAACAATGTAAATCTCCCTGAATGGCTTATTTACATGCCTTTGAGATACAGATTCAAAGAATATTAAAGCAGCAGGAAGGCTTAGAGGCCATCCAGTCCCAAACTCTGTCTGACAATGAGGATATTAAAACCCTGAAAAACTAAATGACCTGACCATGGACACAGAGTTACTTTCAGCCAAGGCTAAGGACAGTTATTGGAGCTTCTAACCCCTCTTCAATTATATGCTTTCATTTAAATATATCACTTGACCCATTCACATTTAAAAGTTTTTGGGCTTTTATTTTTCTACTAAGGTTGATGATATTTAGTTTTAGAATCATATTAGGAAGAAATGATGTACTACTAAAACAATTGTGTTTGGTTTTGCCCAGTTATTTTCTGCTTGATGATCAGGATGAACCTTGACTTGGACTTTCTGTATATTCAGAGACTTCCAGAGCTGGGATACAGAATCTGCAGGTCTACTCATAACAGGCTTGCGAAAACCAGCAAGGATACTAGTAACACCACATGGGAAAGTCTGTGGTCCACGGAGACAGAGAGGTGGTGGCAAGAAGAAACAGTTTGGCTTGGCAAGAGAGAGAAAATGTGCACCCAAATTCTAAACGGATCTGTGTTGTGTCATGATGACTTGGATGCCCAGCACCCAACAGATTTGATCGATTATGAGAAAATCAGAATCACCTCTCTTGGTAAGGCTCTCATTGCATTCAAATAGGAATTCTGACAAGGCATTGAAAGAAAATCTGTGGAAAATCTAAATAGTTCTTTTAAATTGTCAAAATGAAATGATATGTAATTTGAAACTAATAGCCTTTCAAAGTCTTGAGTAATCCAAAATTTGATTTCTGTGATATTTTTCTTAATCTTCAAGCAGCTGGGAGGATGGTTTGTCTGAGTAAACAAGTCAGGTGTAATAACCACAATAATTATTAATGTGTAGAAAAAATAGAATTGAGTAGATGGTTTGCCCACACGTGAGCACATTATTTGATGTGCATCATTTCAGAGAGATTTTGTACTCGTTGATTGGGACTGACCTGGGGTGGTTGGGAAATGATGCGAAGCTTGGATCAATATAGACACAAATCAGTTTTTCAGTATTTCCAACAACTTGTGACCCTCTATCTGAGCTGAGAATATATGGAATGATTGTGGAAGCAGAACTGTTCTCCATCCAGCCTGACCTGCTGACCCTCTGGAAGTTCTCCCATAACTAACTCTAGTCTCACAGGTAAAGAAGAGGAAGGACAATAAATAAAACCATGTTTGTAAGTAGACCCCTGGCTGGGATGAACACCTCCCTGGTGTGGCTAAAACTGTAATGCTACCAGAGTCAGAGAGAATCCCCTAAAATGAATTCTCTTGCAATTTATTGTAGTCTTCAGCTGAGTCTCAGCAGATATACCAGTCCTAGCCTGGGGAATAAGGTTTCCTTGTTAATGTGGCCAAAGTATGATGTAGTTGCCTCTAGTCACTCATCAATCCAAATTATTTGATGTCCTTTTAATTAGTCCAAACAAGGGATCCAGTAGTTATTTTAACTCCATTGTAGAAAGAGGAAAAATCAACTCTTTGTTTACTTCTGGTACCCCAGACGCATGAAGACACACCAAAATAACTGCTATTTATTTTACAAGATGGAAAAAATATTGACTGCCCTCTGGTCATAGAAGGCATTTTCTTTTGGGATTACAAGTGCAGAGATGAATTAGGTACACTTAGGATCAATATCTGTTTCTCTTCTTGGCTCAAGATGGGATTTGTCAAAATTCGAGAGCAGCTTCTATTGAGTGTCAGCTACAAATCCTTCCACTACTGAGTCATACACCTATTCAGGTTGAAATATAAAAGGCAAAGGGCTTTTTCAGCTACAATATCTGGGGTCAGGATGCTGAATCGTTTCTCTGCCTTTTCCTTTAATGAGCTTTAGTTTGATGAAGTGACCTTACCAGCAGAGAACGGGAGTAAAGGGTCCATGCCAGCAAAGGACAGTGACTCCTGGGGGTGGAGGGAGATGCAGGCAGGAGGGGTTCACCATGTGCCTGGATAGCGACAGGGAGACAAAGGGGAAGAAAAAACTGGATGAAACTACTCTGGCCAAAGATATGGTGGGATAGATAAAGAAGAGTGAGGCTCGAATATGGGGAAGAATTTACTTTAGTACTGCTGAATTTTTAGGACTGCAAAGATTAATCAATGCAATGTTCAACATACTTACTGTCATTGAGGGCTTTAAAAGTGGAAGAAAATGTCCCTCTGCTTTGGTAGAGGTTAAGCAGAAGGTTGTCAGGTGTGCCATTAGCAGAGCCAACAAAGAGTATAGAAAAAACTCTTAAAATGAGTGTACATCCCTGAAACAGACTTTTGCAGGTTTATGTTTCACAGGCAAGGACACAGATGGCCATCAGCTAGTTAAAAAGCCACAAGGACAGAAGAGACTGCTTATGTTTGTCTTTGGGCATTCTAAACAGTCAAGAACTTACCAAAGTAAAAATGTGTCTCACCTGAAATTAGGAAATCAAACGAAGAAGAAAAAAGTAGAGTCTCTGATCGAAGGAAGCAAGTTTTTACATGAGGAGGCAAAACCAAGCACAATGTACAGAATAAGGCATGATACATACCACAGACTAATAGGAGCAATCACTGAGAGCTCAGAGTCGCCCCAGTGCTGCAGGAACAGGACTGATAGAACTGACATGCCCAGTGCAGTAAGAAACGACCCCTGAGGAGATGGAGCTTGAGCTAGACCTTGCAGTAGAGAAATGGCTTTGCAACACAGACAGAAAGAGGCAGAGTCTGAGATCAGTAAACTAATAAGTGAAGAGAAGTGAAGAATGAAGCAATTGTGGGGAAGGGGAAAGCAGCCATGATACCACCCCAGTGGCCCACAGCAAATATGCTAAAGAAGGAAGACATACATGCTCATGCAGCACCTACACCAATGAGCCTGATCTCCATTCTTTGGCCCCTATTTCACTCTTCTCTAAAATTGGAACAATAATGCCTACTTGCATAGAAATGTTGAGGAATTAAAAGAATGATATTCACAAATCTCCTGCCTCTGCTGGTAGCCCAATCCACTGCATTTCCCTTCTCTGCACCTAGATAGGACTAGGAGGGTGAATCTAATACCAGTGTTTTCTCTGTCTTGCAGTCACCCCAAATGAAAATCAGTGGTCATTTCACAGGCACATAGTGGATCTGAGGGAGTCCAGACGTGCAAAACACTGTTAGTTCCCACCTTACTTGATCTCAGACTGTTGTCCCCTTTGAAAATCTTATGTATGATTTTTTAACTTTCCTTTTTCTCTCCCTTTATCAGGCTGTCACCTGCCACTCTCTGACACTGTTATTTGTGCCTATGTTGCTGCTAAATCTGCTATGGATTAGGAAATCATTGTGAGAAATACCACATTCATGGAGCCTTGAATATAAGAATTAAAGATGAAAATGTCAATCAGTAATCCAGAGGCCTCCATTCAACCTCATGCTTGTCTTGTGTAAATCTTGATATGTGTCTAGTTTTAAAAAAATATTTTCTTCTGGGTGACAACACCAAGAGCTTTAGACTCAGTGTTGCCCACTCTTTTAAAATAATAAAATTGCACATAACAACAATCAAAGGAGAGCTTATGCAAAAATTTGAGAGTGGAAAAGTGGGAATATCCCTTCTTTGACATCAGTTACCCAGAAATCTAATGATTTAGACTTCTTTCTCCAAAATCAGTTCTCAGACCTCTGATCCTTACTTAAGGCTGAAGGAATGGTACAAATTTAAATATGGCAGTAATCAGAGATTGTTTGCATGTTAAGAGAAATGTTTTAAATTCACACGCAGAAATTCTGATGAGAAATCTTAGCTTCTATAATAGGTGATATTTTTGAAGGGAAGAATTGTAAATTCTTCCAGAAGAATTGGAAATTCTGTTAAACCTCATCTGAGAGGTGTCCTCCCGCTTTCCTTAAGCTGTTCTCACTCCCAGAAAAGGGACTGAGTCATTGCAATGCAGTGCACAAAGTTGCTACTTAGTAATACACTTGACTGTCAGGTATTCCAGGGGGATCTAGTCTTTTACTTCTCTTGGACTCAAATTCCCCGGATGGACACCGTGATAATTCCCTTCTTCATGTCAAGGGTGTGTCCTGGAAACAAGTCATTTATTTTCAGAACAGGATTTAAGATCCTTCAGAGAATAATACCACAAGAAGTGAACATGGCTGCCTTGTCTCTCGGGCCGCTTCCTCCTTGTATTATACAGGGAAATTGACTAGGGCATTTCCAACTGAGAAAGACATGTATTTGGGTTAGATTGAACCATACAGGAGAATTAATATAAAGCAGTAATGGTTCACAAGCCAGCTCGCTCCTCCTTGAAATTTCAGTGACTGGAAAAATTAGTCTCCTGTTTCCTTTCCATTCCTCCCCTTTTTTTTTTAATTATAACTTGCTGAGGCACTAGCTAATACCCTTTAATCTCTTTTAATAACTACCCTATCCTCGGTTTCTCTAAGCATCCTTCTCAAGGCCTCCACAAATCCAAGAATGCTCTTAAGATTGAATGACTGACTGATCTTTCAGCTCTGTTGATTTACTGTCTCAAGATTTATTCCTGCAGCCCCAGATCTTTGGGGATGAAAGGAAAAGCAGGGATGTGAACTCTTTCTAGACTCAAGAGAGGGCCAGACCACAGAAAATTTAGGAAGGAGGCCTAACTGTATTTTTAGCTGCCCCCACCTTTCTCTTTCTCAGAGTTTTTTCTCTTATAGCCTCACTCCTTTCAGGGTCATGAGGGTAATCAACACTCTTTCTCATAAGGCTTTTACAAGTTCAGAGAAAACCAAGGCTGACTCTGGAGGCTGAGGCAAGAGGATATCAAGTTCAAGGCCAGCCTCAGCAACTAAGTGAGGACTTAAGCAACTTAGAGAGACCCTGTTTCAAAGTAAAAAATAAAAAGGGCTGGGAATGTGGTTCAGTGGTTAAGGACAAGTAGTTCAATCTCTAAAACAAAAAAAGAAAAGGATAAGGCATATTGGAAACACAACTCTACTGGATGAATTCCAGGTCCTGTGTCAGGTACACAGGGGACATATTTATGGTGGCTTGCCCACGAGTCAAAGTAGGTCACAAGTTATTGAGTCCTTCTTCTTGTAACACTTAGATACATTTTAACTGAATGACATTAGGTTTAAAATGAGCCTCCAAATTCAGAAGGTATAGGGACTGGCCTCAAGCTCTATGCCATCACTGCCTTGCTCCAAAAGGGGTATATATTTAAAAGGAGGACATGGCAAGGAGGAGCTAAGCAGTAATGCAAGCAATTAAGAACTTATTAAACCACCAACTCCGCATTAGCCACCTGGGGGGATAAATTATGACCTAGAATACAGGACTTCCCAGGTGACATAAGAAAAGAACAATAGGCAACGGGTGTGATCAACACTATCATTCAGTAACTAAGTACCTGGGAACGTCAGAGAGGGGAAATTTATGAGGTTCCATGTATCAGAGAAGGTTTTATGAGCCCTGAATCATGCTGAATGTCTAGGAACAAGTGAAAATAGGAGTTAAAGAGAGTCCCGTACACACATGGAGTGGGAGAAATTGAGAAGCAGACTACTTTTGAAATAGGGATCAAGAACAGAATACAGATTCTTGGCTAGAAGTCAAATGGCTGATTTGAAAGAGAAGTCATACAAATGTATAAAGCATATTTGCTTCACCAGTAGAGACCCCTCCCAGAAACCGTTGCAAGTGGGTTCTGCCCATGGAGGGCTAAAATGTGAGTACTACATGACTCACCATTGACCCTGCACACAGCTATCCCATGATTACAAAGCCCTCTCTCTGCAGTATGAAGACCCTCACCGAAGTGTATTTCTAGGACAGCACTAGCCAATAGAAATGTGATAAAAACTACAAATGCAAGCCACATATAATTTGAAATTCTCTAGTAGCCACATTTTTACAAAATAAGGAAAAACAGGTAAAATTAATTTCAATATACTTTAACATAAAAATTCATAGTGTTATTTCAACATGTAGTCAATAGAAAGCAGTTTAAGCCGGGCGCAGTGGCACAAGCCTGTAATCCCAGCACTTAGGGAGGCTGAGACAGGAGAATCACGAGTTCAAAGCCAGCCTCAGCAACGGCGAGGCGCTAAGCAACTCAGTGAGACCCTGTCTCCACATAAAACACAAAATAGGGCTTGGGATGTGGCTCAGAGGTCGAGTGTCCTTGAGTTCAATCTCTCGTACCAAAAAAAAAAAAAAAAAGAAAGAAAGAAAGAAAGAAAGCAGTTTATTAATACGTCGCATTCATTCTCTAGTAGCCTTTTCTAGTAGCATTTTCTTATACTAACTTTTTCAAACCCAGCGTGTACTGCCCACTCACACTCAATTCAGACTAGCCACATTCCAAGTGTCCAATTGCTGCATATGGCTAAGGGGTACCATATTAGGCAACTTAGCTTGGTATTCACTAGTCTGTAGTTTAATCCTCTGAGGTTATCATCTCCTTCAACTCTTAGTCCAATGAACTGCTTCATCCTAAAGTTCTAATAGTTAGGCTTTATTTTCTGTATCAGTCCTCTGAGATAATATCCTCACTTAGGGAATTTCCACCTTCCAAGGCAGCTTCTCTTGCAGAGCGACTACATGGGCAGGGTGAATTTTTCTGACATTTCATCCAGAGTCAGTGAGTGGAACTCTGCATATAAATTTCCCATTACCTTCTGAAATTCTCCAGATTCCATCAGCCATGCCACAGGTTCCTCTCTGCAGGTGTTTGTGGACTTGATGGATAGCTGTTTGCTCAGAAGCTCCTCCTAGGAGGCCTGGGCCCTCTTTTGGCTTCAGGATGAATTGAAGCACCCAAAAAGTCCAGTGACACATACACCTGTTCATTCCTAAGGGCATTGGAGCCAAGGTCTAAAACCAGTGAGCTCTGTACTAGGTCAGGGAAGTAGAATCCCGTTGCTCAGAAGCAGGTTCTAAAAATGCTGCCTGAAGCTACATTGGAAGAAGGACAGTGGCCCAGTAGCAGAACTGGACACTAGCTGGATAAACCACACAGTGAAGAACATAGCTGGGTTCTGAATGCAGTGTTTAAAAGGGATGTTGGAAAACGTGAGTGTTGCAGAGAGGACACACGGCCCTGAAGTAGTCTTTAAAAGCAGACTGTGTGTAGAGACCTGTGTCTGCTCCACTTGGTCCCCTGCTGGGCCACTCACAAGCTGGCTGACCTTGGGCAAATCAGTCGACTTCTTAAGTTTTGATTCCCTCAAGGTAAACTGGAATTATAAAGGCAACCTCAGAGAATCATTACACAGATGCACTTAACTTGGTGCCTGACATAGTGTTTTCAATAAAGTGTGGCTATAAAACTAGAGATTAAATGGATAGATAGACAGACAGATATTTGCCCAGAAGAAGAGAAAGGAACAGAGTATCAGACAACAGAGAATAAAAAGTAGAGAACATTTGTGCATGCATGAACATGCTTATTCTACATGCATGCACATGCATGTACACATGTACCTGCAGGCTCACACATGTGAACATTTAAGCACCATGTGAGCATATGCACCCGTTTCCACAAGCATGTACACAAACATGTACACACAAGCTTACTTGGACATTCTGAATCTCAGAATGTTAATTTTGATCTCCAAGCTCTGTGTAGCCAATAGTTTCCTGCTTTTCTATGCCCCCTTTCTCATGACCTCATCGAGTATAGCTATCTCCCTTGTGCCCTGCCTCACACTCTGGAAGAAGAAAAGTAAAACTATGACCTTACTGGGAAAGGAGAACTTTACCCATCCTCCCTCCGATGTGGCAGACATAGCTGACTCCCTGACCACATGATCTCATAGGAATGGATTTTGCTGCTTGTATATAAAATAGTGTAGTCCCCCCACTGACAGCAAGCATCCAGAGGTACTTAGTAGAGACAATAAATTATTATTGGCTGAAAGGCTCTCATGCCCTGGAGTAATCAAATTCTCCTTCCTCACTCACTAACTTCAGATGCTGCACGAACCACGTGTAATGAATGCTATGGTAGATGAGTTACTGTTTATTCCCACCTAGCATGAGGGCATGTGAAAGAGTCTGTAAATGAATAGCATACTTGGATGCAGGCAATGCACCACAACATGTAAGAAGAACCAAGAGAGACAATTCAACAAGGACATACAGTACTGAAATCTCAGAGTGTGGAAATCCACAAGAAAAAGAAGCATGATGGTTATCTGCAGGAGATCAAATGTTCAACCTACGCAAATATAAAACAAACTAGTAATTGGATACTACTATATCTGATACTATACCCATTGTGAGTGCTTACCATGTACCTGGCTCTGAGTTGAAGATTTTGACATATTGTATAACAGGATTCTTACAGTACAGGCCAGTTAATTAAATTCTATTATCCCCATTTACAGGTAAGAAAATGCAGAATTTGAAGTTTAACTCACTTGCCCCAGGTCACACAACTTGATTGAAAGACATCAATGTTCCAGAATAGTCAAAATTCCAACTGAGAATGACCGATTCAGAGCCAGCATAATCCAAATGATTCCTCCAAAGCCAGCTCACTCCTTGCCTCCAACATGAAATCTCTACAGTCCTCCTCCTTCAGCATTCCGCTTAAACATTTCTTCGTCTAACAGGACTAAGTCCCTTTTCTCCAACTGGCCTATAAGTTATATGTACTTTATATCGGAAGAGAGTTAATAGCATCTGCTACTATTAATACCAGTGGTATTAGCTGTTCTGGTAAAAGTAGCATATATTCGAAATAACCAGCTAATACAACAACAACTGTCTTGCTCCTTGATGTAGATCCAGTGCCTGGTCCCCTGTATGGCACAATGTGTGCCCAATAAAGCACATTGTCCAAACAGCAAGGCAGTGTACAGAGCACAAGGATGGGAAGAGGAGGAGGTGTGGAGAAAAACAAATCCAATACTTCAATTGTCCTGGAGGAACCAACATCAAATGTGAATCTATGG
This sequence comes from Xerus rutilus, assembly GCA_028644305.1. Classification (NCBI taxonomy): domain Eukaryota; kingdom Metazoa; phylum Chordata; class Mammalia; order Rodentia; family Sciuridae; genus Xerus; species Xerus rutilus. The sequence goes on from CM053412.1 coordinate 31,851,145, forward strand.
TGTTTCCTCAATAAATACTGTCTATAATGCAAACTAGAGACCGAGAAGCGCAGAAACAACAATGAGATCCAAAGAAGGGGAGAGTGCGGGAACAAACTAGTACCAGAACCCAAACACACGTGGCTTAATGAATTTACAATACCTGAATCCTTGGCTTTGGATATTTACTATTGCATTAAAAAGTTTCTGCATTGAAATTTAAAACTGATTTGATCTTGAATTTATAGATTCCCTAATCATGAAAGGAAGAAGAAGGGATGTTATTATTTGACTCTGTTGTGATCTGTTTATCCTTTCAAATCTATTTCATTTTTCAAGTCAAACCATATCTTTCTATTATTATCATGATTTCCCGAATCATAAATGCCCCTTGAATGTCCCCTGGGATAGTCACTCTGAGGGCAATTGTACTGCCCTAAAGTCACAGAATCAATATGTCCCCCTTCCAAAGGGGCATCATGGTGCTGCTCTTTCCCTTGCATCCCTGCTAGCAAATGGGAAGGGGTCATGTCTCACACTGCACATGACTGTCTCCCCACCCTTGCCCTTGCTCTTTGCCTTGATGCAGCCACCTGCCTCTGGCTGTGAGGCTCCCCGCTGTGTGCAGCTGGCTTCAGATTTGCTTTCAGTGCTCACATCTTTGGTGACAATCAATATTGCTACAGCCAGTGGCAAGGATCTGAAATTTTGGAGCCTGATTCTGGAATATCCCCCTTTCCTCTTTCTTTTTATCATGACCAGCCCTTTCAGAAGGTGCTCAGGGCTGTACCCTTCCCAGAGAGCAGGAGAGCATCAATACTTCAGGAGCACTGAGTCAGGATAGGTTCACACAACCGGGCTGCTTTCACACAGCACTGGTTTCAAACAACCAGACTACTTGTTCTGTCCCACCCTGACAGATGTCCCTCTCCTTCACTGGACCCCTATTTTCCTCTGTGTAATTAATTTACTTTTTTCAGGCAAAATTGACCATCTACGAGTTATGCCTATGCAGTTCTGATCCCCAGATGGTGTGGCTGAGGAACTCCAAACAGGCCATGACATTTAGAATGGTTTTGTCTGCCTGGACCACGTAGCAGCCCTCGAGGAGTAGGAGGTGTTACCCAATGCTGCAAGTTTTCCTCTCCTAGTGCCAGAGTCCATTGTAGTAGGACAGTCACTCTCATAGTAGGACAGAAATTTCTAATACAATTGAATTTTGAGGTGAACATTTCCTCTTCCTGGTATTACTTTTTTATCTCAATGCCTAAAATAGTAATGGGATTCAGTGAGCCCTCCTCCATCAAATACATGTAAGGTAAAATGACATCTGGCTAATGGAGACAGTCATTGACAGAAAACATTTGAGTAGTTGCTTTCTTTAATTCAACAATGAAATAAAATAAAAATGCTGCATTATAGTATTGAGAAATAATCATTATTGTTATCAATACCAATAAAAATAATAAAGTTACTCATTACTTTCTATATGGGTGCATCCTAAGTAAACTATTAGCGTTTTTAAGTAAAATCCTGAATATTTTCATATGGTTTATCTAACCTGGGAACCGCTGTTGCATGTGATCAAGTTGTTTCTTTTAAAAGAGTGATGGATGGAGACCTAGGAAGGGATAAAGTCATGGAGTCAAGTACAGTAGGAGGCCACAAAAGAACCTCAGAGAGGAGCAATGAATTCAGTCAAGGAGCTGTAGAATTGAACTAGCTCAAGGTGGAAGAGTCAGAGAAGATTTGGGGTGGATGTAAGGCTAGGATTCCAATTGGTTTGCCATGCAGATAGGGAATGGATTTGAAGAACATGAATAAAAATACCCAACAGTAGTCTTATATTCTTCATGAATTGTTCTCTTGCTATTTTTACATAAAGGAGAGTCGTTTGGAAAGTTCCTGTTAAAATGTTAGTTCTCAGTAATCTCCTCATTGCCTGTGAAGCATAGTCTCTAGCACCAGAAGCCGGAAATCTATACTTCTCAAGAAAGTCCCCAGGTAAACATAACCTGCAGTTGGGTGTGGGGACTAGTCCTCTTTAATACTCAGTTAACTAGATACATAATGTCATTGCTGCAGATACAGGGATATAAGAACCTAAAGCAAAATATTCCACCTTTCTACCACTCTGCTTTAATCTATCATAGGGTGAGCCACAACACATATCCCCCAGTAACCATGGCTGGGTCCTGATTCTTCTCCTTGGGACTTCACTGAACCAGAGAGTCCTCAGATCCCCTGACCCAAAAAGGAGACCTGGCCTTCTTCTTTTCTGAACAGTTGAAGAATCTCTAGCCGTTATTTTAAGTCTGTCTCCATGTATGATATAGCAGCTCCTCAACCTGGAGGCTGGGCTCTGATCTCCACCCTCCACCTGCTCCTACCAGCTTTTCTTGTTTGCACTGCTGGTTTCCCTTCTTTCCCGCTCAGTGTCCTTCGAGTTTCTTTCTCTTAGCTTCTCTCTAGCATGACGCTACAGATTTCCACATCAATAAAGAAGCCAGTAGAGATGCTCTTTCTGTTTTTTCCTCCTTCCATGCTGCAGAAAGAAAAAGGGACCCAGAACCTGTTCAGACAACCACTCTGTTTCTCTCAATCACACGAAGCAAAGCCCCAGGTCAGTAGGCATGGGCTGGCTCCATGCTGGTTACAGCATTCTATTTATTCCTCCTAACACTAGCTTTGGCCCTGAGTAGAAACTGTGCTTAACTAGTCTTTGAAAATAGATGATTCATGTTTCCTTATCCAGTATGCCAAAAATACTTGATTTAAAATATTAGGTTCAAGAGCATGAAAATCAGTTGTTAGCTGGGCGCAATGGTGCACACCTGTAATCCCAGCACTTTGGGAGGCTGAGACAGGAGAATTACAAGTTCAAAGCCAGACTCGGCAATGGCGAGGTGCTAAGCAACTTGATGAGACCCTGTCTCTACATAAAACACAAAATAGGGTTAGGGATGTGGCTCAGTGGTCGAGTACCACTGAGTTCAATCCCCAGTACCAAAAAAAAAAAAATCAGTTGTTACCTTGAAATTCTCTTATATCACAATTTCCCTTAGGGAGAGTGAAGGAGTGAAAGAATTATGACTTGGTCCCTTATCCCCAAACTATCAAACCACATGCAGTTACTTTAAAGAGTGCGACAAATGTGTGTATTTGCTTTGTCACGGTGTGCCACATCCCACCCAGCTCTGCAAACATATGAAAGCCAAAGTAAAAGCACTTTACATAATTGGTACATATGTGTGCCCCTGCACTGCTTATTGTTTTGAGGATCACACATCATTTGGGTCATATGGACTCATACCGCATAAACCTTTTTGATACAGTGATAAGAAAACCACCATGTTTTCAGAGCATCTGTATAATTTAAACTCATCTCAGGATTACATTCACACCCCTGACAGTTTCCATCTGAAATCCAGGCCCATACTTCCTTGATTTGGTTTTTCCCCATGGAGACTGTGCACTAGCTTTACACTGGCCAGACTGACTTGAGCACAAATGTCTCCTTGATGCTTCCGACCCTTCTTCCTGTACCTACTACCTAGGTTTCTGACTTTGCCACTGGGGCTTCCTATATGAAGTTCCAGTTGCCTGTCTGCAAGGGTTCTGGTCACAGGACACCTGCCTGTTTCTGATCTGTCTCGTACTGACCTCCAGACCCTAACTCATTCTTCAAGGAAGAATTCAGGAAAGTAGAATACAAGAGTGTGCACAGGAGAGGACTTGGACTTATATGTATAAAAGAGTGCTCAGATTCAGCTGGGTTCAAAACTTGTCTCAGAAAATTACTAACTGTATGGTCTGTAAGCCTATGAACTTGATAGTATCAACTTTATGGGTGGTTGTAGAAATTAAATGGGATAATATATTTAAGATGAATAGCAATTGGGATGCTAATAAGTATTAATTTCTTTCTCCCTCTCTTTTCCTTACCCTTCATGTGCATTTGACATGAGGAATGAGGGCTTGTCTCTTCCTAATATAGCTAAATGATCCCACCTTGCATCTATACAATACTTTGTAAAATACAAAACACATTCAAAGGCCTTTTGCCCTCAAAGACACTCTGGAAGTGGGTGGAGTGGGTGTCATTATTCTCCTCTTTCAGCTGAGGAAATAGAACCTACTTGGGTTAAGTGATTTGTCCAAGTTCCTGTACTGTGACCTCTTGAGTATAGACAATACATCTTCTCAAGAGATTGTTAAACAATTTGAATATCTTCTAGAATATCTTCTAGAGGAGGCACTGCTGGTCATTTCATGCTTCCATAGGGTTTGACATCCCTTCCTAAACAAACCCTTCCATCCAAGTTTGGTGCCTCTGAGGATATGAAAATAGCAATCTGACTAGTGAATTCACATGAAGGTGCCAAGGGCTGATAATGACTTACTGCACTCACATTCCATAAGCATTGACATTTTAGCAAGGAGAAACTCTGGACAATGCCTCAGTGAAGTGAGAGCAAATAGATTTCATCTCAAGTGCTAGCTCTGATCAATTAGTAGTGAATTCCCAGCATTTCTTTGCCTGGCTCAGAGGAAAATCTGTTGTGATCCGTTGTCGATGCCTGTTGTTAAGTGTGGATGGATCAGGAGAGACAGGCTTGTCACTTCACCCCTCGTCCCTCAGTTCTTATCCCAGATACCCCAGAGATTACCTCAAGAGCATCCCATCTCCACCCTCCTCATCTTCCTCTAATCCTTCAAAATGAGATCTGTAAGCCAAAAGATGGCAAAATGGGGCTAGGACTAGGTCCCTGCAGGAGTCCTAGCATCACCTGAGTTTGGGTTCTCTTGTGATGAATACTAATGAGACACTAGACACAAAAGCTCTTTAAATTGTAAACACTATTTAGACATGATGCAGAATTGCTGCTAGCCCAATCCTCGGCCAGCATTGTAGATGGCTCCTAGAAATACAGAAGAAGAGGGTTTGGTTTTCTGGGGTCACCTTCTTCTTTGCCTGTCTCTTCCCCCCCTCCTCTCGACCCTCAGGAGATGAGCTGAACATGCTGGCCCGGCGGCATTTCCTCCTCCCTCCCCAGCTAAGTATTGGCATCATTATCTGAATATCAGCAATAACAGATAGGAGCAGCAGATACCGATGTTTCATTACCTTTGGTGCCTCTGGGGATTGCTGCCCGGATATTTGGATTCACATGGCTTTCTCTCTCCGACACTGACTTTGAAAAAGTGAATCTGCCTCTATAGGTTAACTACTGCAGACCTGGGAGATAGAACCCCTCTGGCCTTTGTACTGTTTGGATCTCATTTTGGGTCATGCCTGGGGTCACTAGCTCTGTCCCCAGCAATACCAGACTCATATCATCAGAATTACACTATTGCTTGCACCACTAAGAATAAACTTATTAACCTGGGGTAAAAAAAAAAAAAAAAAAAAAAAACAGGCATCACTCTTACCTACCTTTCCGAATGATCACATCTTCTCCTTGTCGCTCACCTTTACTTCCAGAAAACCAGGCTCTGTATCATTCCCCATAGAAGCCTGGCACATCTTTACCTCCACACGAGGCTGTCTGCTGCCCCTGGAATGCTCAGCCTCTGGTTCCACATCCTGTGTTTAGTGCCACTCTTTGCTCCAGGTCCACCCCAGATGGCACCTTTGCAAGGTCCATTACGGTCTACCACACTTGGGCCATCTTCTCTTCATTTCAAATAAATATTTATTAGTAGCTAACAATAATGGTGCACATGCACTTTGCTTAACTCCACAATCTCAGTTAATTCTCACAATAGCCCCATGATTAGGCACGACTACTAATCCAATATCATGGATGATGAAACAAGCCAGAGAAATCAAGGGGTCTGTTAATAGCAAGGCAGCTGGTAAATGCAAGAGCTGAGATTTAGGCCCAGCTCTATGTCTCCAGGACCCAGTCCTGGAACCCTCACACTCTAGGGTTTGCTGAACTCAGCTCTGAGTCTCAGAAGCACCTCTTCTGTTGACATAAATTATGTTCTGCTAGATGTGAGAGTTCATTATGATCCTGTCTCCTTCCCCTGTTTTGAGTAAAACCTCTTGTATAATCAAGAGGAGGCCATGTCTTCTTCAACTTTGTCTCTCCAGGACAGAGAAGTGCTGAGTAATTCTCTTGATTTAACTAAGCACCTCTGATGCCAGCTTATTTCTGTGCTTCACATCCTGAACCCACCTTCTCACAGTCTAATCTGCTTAGAACCAGTTCACCCTGCAGCCTCTCCCAAACACCCTGTTTTTCCTCCTGCATCTTTTTATTTGTGTTGTGCCATTTATACTCTCCATCCTGAATCTCCTCTACCTTCTAAATCTTCCCCAAACTGCACAACTCTACTTTCAGAGTCCACCTTCTCAGGAATCCCTTCCAAACCATTACAGTCCACCTTGCCCTATCCCTCCCCTGAACTAGGAACACATTACATAGATCACTCACCAGCTCCTTTGCTAATGATAATTAATAATGCCTACCATGTGCTGAGAGTTCCACAATTAGGCACAGTGGGATTTAAAAAAAGTATGACACCTATGTGGTTCCTGCCTTCCTAGGATCAAATACTGGAGATAAGAGTTGTCCATGTGAAAAGCTAATAGGAATGCCCAGTGACTTGTAAGAGCCAGGTGGGCAATTCAGGGCCATGTATGTGCTGAAGGAGCTCAGAGAAGGGTGAGGGTGGCCTGCATTCTGGTGGTTAGGCAGAGGCTGGCTGGAGAGGTAGGGCTTGGAGGATGAGTGCAATCAGGACCAGCACAAAGGAAAGGCAAGTGTCCCAGGAGGGGCAATAATGCAATCCCTTGGTGAGAGTATGAAATAAGAGTGACCCATGAAACACATGGTAAGGAGACAGGCTGCACAGTGGGACAGGGAAAGTCAAAGGTAATGGATGCACACCTGGAAGCCGAGCTTCCTTGTGAGATCATGGATGACAAAGATGGTTCTAAAAAAGAGCACATCTTAGTGTTGTGGCCACTAAGATCAAGGTCACGAAGTCCTTTCCAACAGCCTGGTGGCTGCCTTGGCCAGGTTACATTAACTAATCGGAGCTTGAATTTCTTCATCTACTGAGGATGGGTGGGTTGGGGAGAGACAAGAAAGCTGAAGATTCTAACCAAATTCCAGGATCATGGTAACATTTATTGAAATGGTGCTCTTCTAATGCTTAGTCAATGCCTACCACGTAGCGAATTTTCAGCATAAATTACTTTTTTTTGTTTTTGTTTTTGTTTTTTTGGTACTAGAGATTGAATTCAGGGGCACTCAACCACTGAGCCACATCCCCAGCCCTATTTTGTGTTTTATGTAGAGACAGGGTCTCACTGAGTTGCTTAGCACCTCGCCGTTGCTGAGGCTGGCTTTGAACTCACGATTCTCCTGTCTCAGATAAATTACTTTTTATATGAAACATGAATGTGATAATGCTTCTCCCAAAGGGGATATGCAGTCTCTGCAATTAAATAACAAAGAAACCAAAACTAGGAGTTTCAGGGAGCAGGAGTCTATTCCAACTGGAATCCACAGTGCCAGCACAGTGCCTGCCTGCCAGCCAGCCACGAAAGTGTAACTCCTACACTATCTAGCCCAGGGCACAATCCATCGTAGATATTTAATAAAGGTTTCAGAGCTGAATGGATTTAAATTGGATCAAATTTAATTGGATCCTTTGTTTAAATTTTAAAAGTCTACCTCTGAGAAGAGGCTGAACGGAACACTTCTTGAGTTTGCAGATTTTTAATTCCAGCGATCAGACTTGACCTGTCATTTGTTTATTGATAATTCCCGACAGAATGCCCTTACTGTGTTTTCCCTCCTCCACTGTTCAGCGAGTTGATTGAACATGAAATCCACAGCTGTGGTTGGGGTTTTGTGGGGGCCGTCGCCAGCAGTTATCTCTCTCCATAGGACCCAGACAGCTCCATCCACCCTGCAAAGAAGATAATCAGCCTCAGGATGTTAGGTGTGCATTCATTACCTTTGACTTTCCCTGTCCCACTGTGCAGCCTGTCCCACTTCCCACCCATGTTAAGTCCTAAATTTCATATTCAAAGGGAAGCTAAAAAGTATTCTTCCCAGGTAAACTCAGTAGCCCAGACCCCATGCCATCACACAGCACATATGCGTATTTTTATATCCACCAATAGGTTCATTTATACATTGGTATACGTCTGTTTTCACCTACAGAAACACATATAAGCCTGCATGCTTAGATAAACATCCACCCATGTGCACATAGTCAGCATTTAAAAGAATTATTTACCATCTTAAATAAATTTCTATGATCAGAGATAGCTATATGCATACAATATGTGCCCTAAAATTCCTTTCTTTTTTTCAAATGCCATAGCCCAAAGAAATTTCAGCCACTAGTTAGTGCTAAGAAACCATGTCTCTCTCCCCTCATTTAAAATGAGATAGTTCAATCAGTTAGACACAAAGCAGAACCTCAACCTCTGAGGTCCCTAATCACTGTTCCAATGACCCTATCCCAACTCATGATATCAGAGTCTGCCACCCAACTTCCAGGGACTCTCCTGGGAGGCTCACTCTCTCCAAACAAGGTCGTACTTTCTAGGCCACTCAACATATTCCCCTAATATACCATGAGCTGATACTCAGACCCATTTTCACTCCACTTTGCTTCCCTCTTTGTTCCAGGGACTGAGAGCCTGGAAACCACATCACCCAGAGTCTGCAAGCCCCTGCTGCTGAGAAGTGTCCCGTGGCAGTTGGAAGGCAGAAGGTGGGAGGAAGCCATGCTTCTCCTGGATTTCCCACAACCACAGGGAATCACCAGCAACTGAAGACTCTGGCAATATCACTGAGGATTTAGCCATTAGGGATGTGAGCTTGTGGGTTCCTGCTGACAGGAGAGGACAGTGATCCAGTGGCAAAAACATTTGCCTGCTATGGAGCTTCAGCCTCATCAGTACAAGTTCATGCTTTTGTGCACCATGTAAAATTACACTATCATTTTTGTTCTCTAGCCATTTCAACATATATGTAACATATATGTAACTGAGTGCCTGTATTAAATCCTCATCTAGTGAAATGCCTAGAGTTTTCTGTGTTTTCATCACTGGACACTTATTAACACAGCGGAGAAAACCTACTCTCAATTAGTAAAAGTTACCTAAATAAATTTTTATTAAGCTACTAATGAGTAATGAAAAATAATTTAGCACTTCTACGAGGAAGGCTTTTTTTATAGACTGGAAGAAAAATGGCTCTGAAGGTAAAAGGATTTCTTTCAAAATGAATCATTATGGGGGATGTTTTCGCCCTTGTCCTCCCCCTGGGACAACCAAGAAAGAAACAGTCTTCTGTGCAAACAGCAAGAATGACCAGCAGTGAAATGAATGGTCAGCAGTAAAGAGGGCACCCTGACCAGCTGTCACATGGGTGCAGCTCATGAGATGGAAAGGGAGGAGGAAAGGAAAGTTCTGAAGCCCACTCTGCCGTCACTCAGAACCAAACCAGGGAGAGACTCAACCACCTTAGCAATAACAGGCCTCTGAGGCAAGTAGGAGCCACAGAAAGGGAGGATGGGACTCTATTCCTGAGCCAAGGCTACCCCCGAGATTGAGATAAGCACCATTCCAAAGCCAACTTCAGAGTGTCCAGACCAATTCCAATGTAATGCATGCAAAGAAACTTTTCCACTAAATTAGAAAACTGCCATGCCCAGACCTCTACCTCCTTAGCAAAGCAGGACTTCAGTATGTACTAGAGGTGCCTTGAAGGTAAAACTGCAGATCTCAGCAAGATCACAGCTTTGAAATAATGTGTACTTTAAAGTATTGCTTTTTGTTTTGTTTTGTGTTCATAGAGAAAAAATAACAACAACAACAACAAATCCAAACCTTTAAGAAATCTAATTACATGTCTGAGTTATAGACTGGTTTTTAACAACAACAAAAAAAATTAACAAAAAAGGGGGCTCATTAAGAGTCTTTTGTCTCCAAAACAAGTGTGTTTTCGTAAGCCATAGAGCAAGCAAATTCTAATTGCTGGCTTCATTATACAGAAAAGTCTAAGTGTAACAATCAGAAGCCTTATTACACATACATAATTGAGTTTCATTGCAACTTATGAAAACATAAACTCTCTTAAACACACTTGCAGAAAATGTCACATCATCAAATCAACACTTTTATTATACAAAAGTAATTGTGTTTAAAGACACCAAACATATGTTACTTATACAAAAAAAAATGAGTTGTACTATGATTCAGAAGTCTAAATCTTAAATCTGAGAGCAATGTTTTGTTTGCAAATGCAGGGCAAAAAGAAAAGGCAAATTTTACTAATGAGATATAAGGGAGCTTGTCCTGGAAATATTCAACTTTGGAAATTTTGAATTCTTAAATATCTTTTTCAAGTGAAATTTTCCATGAGCCTACTTGCTTCTGTGCCTGGCTCCTTCTAAATCTGTTTCTCAGCCTGCATTTTTACATTTTTTCTTCTCCATTTAGCCTAATCTCCAACTGTCTGAATTTTTCTTTCTGGCCACCTCCAATAGTTCCTTTGCCCCTGGAAAGTTCTAACATTCTCACCTTGTCACATGCTTGCCTTCCTAAATCCCACCATCTATTTCCTATACTCCCGCCTTTGGGTTGATGGACTCTCCTGGAGGATCCCATCCTGTTCTACCTACCAGGGAGTGTCAGCTCTATTTCAGCTGGTCTTTAAGCCTCTCAGCAGGTGTCTTGCTTCTCCAGATGACTCACCTTCCCAAGGCAGACTACAGAATTCATGAATCTCTATATGAAAATATTCATGCAGTTTCCTCTATTCGAACTGCAGGGTAAAGGCCTTTTTCTTGCACACTTTTTTAAAATTTGGTATTGAATGCCTTGATGTTTCAACCACAGGTATTAAGAGCAATTCAGTACAAAAGAAGACATGTCTCAGAATGAAGTGTCAGTCTTTTTCTTCTGTATGGGAAGAATGTAGATATGCACTCTAGGTTCACATCTACCACCACCGAAAGCAACAACCAAAACAGTCCAACAATAACCAAAACAGCCCCCTCCCAAAAAGAAACAAATAAAATCACAACAGATACCATTTCGTGATCCAGCATAGTCCAGATGTCCCCCTTCCTTCCTTTCAATGTTGTGGTTATTGGTATCACAGTACACGCTCTGCCATTGCTTTCTTCCTCTTACAAGGATGCCTGCCCCTATATAGCAAGTTAGGAACTTTGTAACCAATGGATCCTGTATTGTTAGTTGATGCTTTTCCTCCTTGACCTCTCCCCAGCCTAAAACTCTGCTGCCCTATCTGTTTCTCAGAATTCTTCCATCCTTGGTTACTTGGGACTCATTCTACTTTTTCTCCCAGGGCACACTTGGAATGGTGGTGTCTCCAAGCCCCATCCTCCCCACTTTCCTGCTCTACTGCATGACTTTCCATTATTATTATACATAAGTATCTTCTATGTATAATCCCATACTTATAAAAAAGTAAGAACCATCACTAAATCTGTTGTAAATCAGACATTTTTTTGTGTCCTCTCTCTGAATCCTCACCAGAGCTTCAAAATAATAGGATTGAGAAATCTGAAGTTTGTGACATCTAAGTAGCCAGAACTCAGCCAGGTCTGACTGACTCTAAGTTCATCTTCCACAGCTTCCCAAGCACCATTGACTCTCTGACGTTTCTGTCAAATTTCATGTGTACATTTCTGAACTTAGATTGTATTTCATATACCTCAAAGTAAAAATATCAAAGCTTCACTAAAGTTCTGAACCCCTGGATGTTCTATCTTGGTTAATAGGATTGATATATCAACTTGCTGTTCTATTCCTTTGTTCAAGATTCCTTGGGGCTCTCTAATTACCTAAGATAAAGTTGAAAGTTTTCTCTAGGACATAAAAAATCCTTCATTGCCTAGCCCTTGTCTAGAAGTATGCTCTTCTTTAGCTGTGTTTTCTGAAATCATTCACATGTACCAATTTCTTGTGACAATTCTGTGAGCCACAGTTTGGTGTTCATCCAGACAAATTGTTTTCTACTATGTGGCAGGCTCCATTCTGGCAATCTTGGGCTGTATCAGTGAACAAAAGAGCAAAGATCTCACCACCTCTGAGTTTATGATCTAGTGTAAGCAGGAAGGCAGACAACAAATGAAAAACTAATAGTAATTGATAATATATGTAAGAAAAGCCTTAGAATACAGAAGAGGAAAGCAGGATAAAGTAGAATCATGAGGGATTCCAAGGTTTACAATTAAGTACCATCCTCAGTTGTACCTCATTGAAAAGGAAACATTTGAGCAGAGACGTGAAGGAGTTGAGGGTAGAATCCATCCTGATATCTGGGAGAAGCATATCGAAGGCAAAAGGAACAGATACTACAAGGGCCCTAAGATAGGAATGGGACTCAAAGAAGGCCAGTCGTGGCTGAAGTCACAAAGAATCAGCAAATAGGAAGAGTAATAGCAGAGACATATATAAAGGATAAGGGGTCAGTCTTGCACGATCTTGAGATATTAGGATGACTTTTGCTTTACTCTTAGTGAAAAGAGAAACCCTTATAGAGAGTAGTAGAGAAGGCCCACATGTAACTTACATGTTCAAAGAACTGCTCTGGAGACTGAAATGAAATATACCATATGCACATAAGAACAGGAGCAGAGAGCCAGACTACTGCAGTGACCCCAGTAAGAGATAATGGTGAATTTAGTAAGAAGTGGTCCAAACATCAGTACATGATGTTATGCTGGTCTGAAATGTTTTTCTACAATCCACGCAGACAGAAACACCTGACCTGCAAAAATAACCCCATATCTTAAAGTCTTCTCAAACCTGTTATCCTTAGCTAAATTCAGATAGTTTCTTTTCTTAGTTCTTCCTTTGATTTTCCATAGTTCTTCAGCCATTTCATTTTTAGAGCACTTATCATTCTATGTCAAAATTACTGATGTTATTTTCTGTCTCCCCACCAAAATGTGGATGCCTTACGGCCACGCTGCTTTATACTGCTTTGTCTGTTTAGGATGTGGTTTTCATAAGTGCTCCATAAAAACCTGGTGATTGAATGAATGACACAAACATACACAGTAGGCTTCACTACCTGTCTCCATACAGACATCAAATCAGTGTCAGGAAATACAGGCCGTGGTTGGTTCTCAGAAAAATTCTCAGCAGTAATCATCTGCACAAAAGCCATGCCCACCGGGGAGGACTAATACGACCAAGAGGGAAGCCCCACCATCCTTTCCTCCACCCTTGGGTTAAGGAAAATCAGGAGGGTCAGCAAGTGAAGTGTAAAATAACTGCAAAGAAAGAGACTTGGGTTCTGGTCGCCTTCTGTTCCTCTTATTGGTCAGCAAGAGATGTCTCATACACAGTAGCAAGAGATGGCAAAAAACATAACACCTACACAGACAAACGAGATTGTCCATCCTGAGACAGGAGAACACCACATGCCATCATGCAGGGCCACACAGGGGATGCATTCAGGAATAGAGAGAACAAGCAGTCACTGTAGGAGGCAAATTTTATAGCAACAAAAGGATAAGATACCCCTGAATTTCTCCCAGGTAGATGTAATTGGCTTTGAATAATTTCATGAGTTGGACACCAGATTTGAGAACCCAGTAGAAAACATCTGTCCCTTCTGATAAGGGAACTAGCTGGATAGGGAGCCTTTTCCATTAAGCGGTGGTCATATCTAGTGAGAGCAGGAGAATTCGTGGTTAAACTGGGATTCTGTGAGGCTCAGAGATGTGAAAGCAACATTTAATACTGCACATTAATTCTGGGTCTTAAATTACAATATGGAATCAGAAGAAATGTTCAGATCTAAGACTGAAGGAGGAAGGATATAGATGAAGACAAGATTAGGGATGTTTTGCATCTTGGGGACAGCATTGGAATAAGTATTTTTCATTGATAAAGGATCTAGAATCTGTCTAATAACAAGAGATAGTCTAGTGACAACACAGATGATGAGTTGGGCCACAATTCTAGGTCTGGATGGATGATTTAATTCTAAAACACCCTGCATAGATACTTCAGGGAAGGTGCAAATATATTCCCTGTCTTAGTCTGAAATTTCCTGGAAATCTGAGGGAAGCTGAGCTGGTAGTAGGGTAAATGTGTGAAACCAGCTGAGCGGCTGACACAGGGCTGCCTGGAGAAAACCTTTTATGTATTTTAATAATATGTTTAGAGCAATATTCAGAGAACACTCAGAACTCCCACTGCCAATGCACTGATGATATCACCAATGCTTCCCCATTTCCTGAACAATAAACTATGAATTCCCCAGTCTGTTGGTGAATGCCTGATGCAAGCCAATTCTACTTACTTATCCTCAGCTTTTATTTCTCTCCTGCAAGAACCATCTTTTGTCAAGTCCAATCTCCTTTGGGAAAGCCTACCAAAGTAACGAGGCTCATAGTGATGACTTTCGGTAATTAATCTCCAGCTGTAAGAAATACTTACTGGGTACCAACTCAATGCCAATACTATGCTGTTAGTTTAGGATACGAAGAGATACAAGATAAGCTCTTGCCTTAAAAGGGCTACAAATCAAACTGAAAAGAGGATGCAATCTTAAATTAGAACAACTCGCTTGGAACAAGTAATGCAGGGTGAGGGGTAAGAAGTAAAAAGAGGAGAGAAAGGGGGCTGGGATTATGGCGCAGTGGTAGCATGCTCACGTAGCGCGCATAAGGCACTGGGTTCGATCCTCAGCACCACATAAAAATAAAAAAATAAAGATATTCTGTCACCTACAACTAAAAAAATAAACATTTAAAAAAAAAAGAGGAGAGAAAGCTGTATGATGTATTTGTAATGGATTTTGTCTTGGAGGCAAACTGACCTGTTTTGCCTGTTCTACCTCATTATTTATAGTATAAAAACAGAGGTACCACCTTCTACTTTTCCACAGCCAGGGCCTAACATTATTTCTTAGATGGCTGACGGATTCACTGCACAATTAACGGATACATTGATGTTTGCTTGCCCCTTTGGAATCTTTCAAATATGCCTATTTCTGTTCTCTCATATCAGTAAATTTCAAATTAACTCATCTTAAAGGGTCTTATCACCCTTGGGAAATTTAGTATTACTAACTTAATATCTACCTTCTCATGCTGGGAGGTAGGTATTATTACTGCCATAATTAAGACCATATTAATTAGATTTTTTTCAATCACCTGGATTTCATCAGACTCCAACACTAGGGGTTGGTTAACTGTCTATGTTATGGGATATGAAAGGCATGAGAGAAGCCTCTGTGACCCCCTAATATTGCACACAGCAGGACTCCTGTAGTGGCTAACACTGGAAATCAACCTACTCAGATAATACAATGCTTGCCCATGCAGCAATTGTTTTTTAAAATGAGTGTCTCTGGTACAGATGAATCTAAGCCAACAAGTATATGGGGACTTGAGGTTTTGTTTGTGACCTTTTTGAAGAGCTTCTCCAGTGTACCAGATGTTGTGCTAGGCATTATGGGGGTGCAATACTGGTCAAGCTCTATTCTCTTCTTTTGAGTACATCACTATCTGCAGTTGCCTAGCCATGCAGTGATTATTTATGGGGCAACAACACATAATTAAATGACAATTGCAAAGTAATTGTGGAAACAAGACTTTGCTAGGCAGAGCTAGAATCCAGCCTGGATTTTGCCATTAAGGCAATGTCTGTCCTTGGGTACTGTTTGCTCCCAAAGATTTGCCTTGGTTCTAATGCCCTCTGTTTACCTTGGGTGATCCTCAGCTACAGGAGATGTTCAGAATGTCCTTGGTGACATCAGAGATCACAGCCCAGCACAGTGCATGACACACAGTTGGTGTCACGATCTTAGCTCACAACTCTGTACTAACCCCAGCCCAGGGGTTGAGATGACTATCTCCCAGAGCAGAGTGGGCAAAAGAATAAAAGAGCACTGGAATGTCTAAGAGAACTTTGAAGAGGAAAAAGGAGCATAAAATGAACTTTAAGGGGAAGGTAGGGTTTAGAAGGAGCAGGATGGGGAGGAGACAATAAGTGAGATAAGAGTGATGGGAAAGACATTAACTTTGCTTTAAATGATCATCAGGTATAGCTCTTTGGATGCAATGGCTTAAGCAACTTTGAGGAGACCTTAGCAATCCTGTTATTAGAAATGATGACTTAGAGATGAAGCCTGTATCATCACAGACACACCTTGCTTCCCATGATTTATTATACTCCTGTTTGTCCATTCAAGCAGAGAGGTGGAGGGTTTGCTGTGAAAGTCCAACAAGGCATTGAAACCCTGGGATATTGATCTCTTGCCCTAGTCTATCCCTGTGGTCCACTGGCTCCCATTATATGTGAAAGTTCTGCTTAAGCTTGAGGAATCTCTTGGGATTCAGACCACAATTTCCATGCGAAAAACCATAGCCCTTAGCCACTGGACTCAGGTCTTTGTTGTCCTATTGCCTGTTTTATTGATTGCTTTCCAAGAAGAAATATATACCAGAGGTAGAGAGAGATTGTTCTGTGAGCATCTCCTCTACCAAACGTCCTACTTGTGGTACCTCATCTAATTGTTGCTAGAACCCTGAGATGTGAGCATTGGACTCTTTCACAGATTGAGGAAAACAAGGTTCTATGATTTTAAATAACTCATCCAGGTCTCCAGCTAGGATGTAGTTGGACCAGGATTTGAACACTACAGAGCCAGGTGTAGGTAAGGCAAGTGAAAAATGTACAAAGCTGTAGGAGGTACTGACTCTCAGTCCTGGCCCTGCTTTCAAGGTTTTCTGGCTTCTAAACCCAAACTCTTTATCTTACACCACACATACATTCTCCACGGCCAGTTTGTCAACAGTCATTCTAACCTCTTAGGAGCCCACAGAGAGAAATGATTCCTGGGCAAACCCAGCCCTAGGAATCCTAGCTCCCAAGTGTCTCCTAACCACAATCCCAGATGATTCTTAGACAAAGCAGAGAAGGAAAATAAAGATGGATAAATCATCATCAGCCAGAACTGCTCCTGGAGGTACACATAAGATTCACATCAAGAGACTCTTAAGCATGAGGAAGTCCCTCCTGGAGCTAGAAGGGGATGCAGGAGCAGTAGCTCTGAATAGTTCAACTTTTAGAGCATCAGAATGTCTGTAAATGCAGTTGTGCTCTCCAGTGACCCACAGGCATCTAATCCCTTTGGCTTATATAGATACTGCAGCAGCATTCCCCAGGTAAAATGACCTCACTGGGTCAGAAAGCTGTTAAAAGTCTCAGTGCAGAATGGTCACTGAACCCCAACCCAGATCCACTGCAGAAACCACCATAGCAATCCTTCTCATACTTTCAGCATTTGAGACAAAGAGAACTTAGTTGCCAAACAGCAAGCTATGGATTTTAAGTCAGACAGGAAGGCCATAAAGCCAACATAGAAGGGTTACATTAAAAAAGCAGAGCAACTCTCTTGAGGGCAGCAGTAAGTCTCTGTCATCAAGTTGAGCAAAACACATGGAGATCAAAATGCTGACTACAGCCATGTTCAGATTCTCTAAAGACAAAAAAAAAAAGAGAGAAGAGAAATGCCTTTGTTCTTTGGATACTACACATGTCTAGCTGATATCTACCCATCTCCTTCCATACTATTCTTTCTCCCATTCTCCTGATCCTGTTTCACACCAAATCAAATCACCTCATCTCACTCTCTCTTGTTCTTATTCTGCTCTGATGTATCACCTCAGTCTATTTGATTACAACTAATTTGTTCAATCTTATCCTATATTCCACAATTCTATTCAAACTGAAGCCAATGTATCTTTACTAGACTAGCTCATTCCGTGTATAGAAATTATTTTAGTGCTCTTTCTTGGCTGATGTTCTTATGGGAAAAGATATGAACACAGACAACTTGGTATAACATGGAGAATACCAAACCCACCTACCATGTTCAAAGACCTTACATTATTGAATAAGATCAATATGAGTGTGACTTCAAATGGTTTCATTCTTAGTCTTTCTCACTTGGACATTTTTAATAACACATGAGCTGGAGGTATAGAGAGGAGATAAGGATAGGAGCTAATATTTGCTGAATGCCTTCTTTCTGCTATGAGTTAAGACTTGCTTTGCACACAGTATGACACCTTGTTCTTCCTGAAACCTTAAAAAATATTTTTGTCCCCACTTTATGAATAACTGAAGTCAAAACCTTGGCCAAGTTGCACAGCCAAGAAATGGTTTTAGATCCAATTGTACTGGCCACATGGGGTCTGTGATCTTTCCCAAACTTCTGTCTGTGGGCTAATATTATTAGTGCATGATGCTTGTGGTCAGAGCAATGGTAGTGTCAGTGCCAGTCGTAGATGCTATCATCATCACACAAAATCCTTTCTCTCATGGATGGATGGCATAAAGCATGGAGCAAATATGGGGCTGATATAAAAAGCCCATGAAATAGCAAAGCACATTAGATCTGGTCTTGCCCAGCTTTGCCTACCACCTGTTTTATTTCATTCATGCATTACTCATTTATATGTTGATAATCTCTCTCCTCTAACTTCAGAAGAAATTTCAAGAGGAAAAGCACTTGGTTTTGTTTTGCTCACTGCCCAATAGTCAGCCTCTTAAAGAGTGTCTGGGTATGTGGCAATGTAAAGATGTTGCTCAAATATTATGTTAAATAAATAAATGAACAGTATAACATTTCTAGAGGAAGTTCTTGATATTTGAACAATAAGAAAAAGATGAGTTCTGATAGAGGAATTGGACTACATAAATATAAAATGACCTCATTCCATTTAAACTTCTAGAGCATAAATATGCTAACACAAGAAGAGACAATGCCCACACTAAAGTACTGGTCAGAGCTCACTAGCATTATGAGGCTCGGGGAAAGACTGTGGGGTGTTCAGAGAGAGTGCTCAGGCTGACAAGCGATCCAGGACATTTTCCTGGGTGTATAAGAGTATTTTGTACCAAAATACTTGACTATCTCCCATATAGGAAGGGTCACAGTCATTGTACGTACAATTTCAATGCGAGAACAAGGGTCTTGGATTGAAAGTCATATGCAGTCACATTATTATTTAATAAAAGGATGACAATTAGACCATTCCGAAGTGTCCAGAAGTGAAATTGCTTAAGTGAAATTGCTTAATTCTCCCTAAAAACTCTTTCACCTTCTGGGGAATACGGAAACAGAGGATAAACCATCACTGTATATCAGTTGTCCTGGTTGTAATTCAGACATTAGGTAGAGATTGGACTATATGAACTCTAAGATGCTTGTCAGCTCTGAAATGTGGTGGCTCTGTCATTCTCCCACTCATACTCGCTTGGGAATCCACAGAAGCATCCAGAAGAATCCTCAGTGAATCTCATGTTTTATATCAAAGTCATCCAGTCTTGGCCATCTCTTTAAAATGTCCTGACTTCTGTTGTGGACACTTGGAGTACCCTGTTACACCTTCTTTCTGCAGACTATCACCACAAATAGCCTTCTGCATCACCGTTGTCTCCTCCTGTTTATCTATAAATGTCCTGAGTCTGGATCCCCCAGAGCTGCTCTATACTGCATGCACACTAATTATTTATAAAGGGAATCAATCTCTTTTCATATGTCAGTGCATAAAGACAGAATGCCTCACCCTCGTGAAAATGCACACGTTGCTTGAAGGACATTTATTACAAAGTAAACCCCCCAAAATCTCAGATATCATCAAACCTATGGGGAAATATAATAAAGGGCAACAGAAATCATAGTAAAAGTTGGGAGTTGTAATTCTGTTAGAACAGGGTAATAGAAGACAGTCCAGTTTTGAAGTTCCAACTGCGTTGCAAGAATACTTATTTCACCTATAATTTCTATCATCTTGCAATAACTTTAGGTGCAGTTTATGGAAATAATAGACATTATGCCTCCAAACCTAATCTTGGTGTTCAAACAGATTTGGGAGTGGTCAGATGTCCCTCAGTTCTTATGATGTTAAGAATATGGTCAGGGCACTGCACTGAAAGATAAATCAGGAAGAAAAGGGTAATCATGGAGAAGACATGAACAAATACACAAAAGAAAGTACCACTAGAACATGTCTTCTTCCTCAGTGAATGCTTCTGTCAAAAGTGTGAGTGATAAGAAGCTTAGGAGTAACTAGTTGGACTATATTGAAGAAAATGGGCACAATTGGGAGGACTCAGTATGCAGGACTCCAAGAGTACTCAGTGCTTCAGAAGTGAAATAATGAAAATACTATATTATTATTATTATTATTATTATTATTATTATTATGGCTGTAAAAATAATTATTTTATAATTTTTAGCTAACTGAACATTTGTTAGTTAGAGAAATAATTGACACATTTTCTCGGGACCCAGTGGAGAATTGGCTGTGTTTTATAGATTGCAGTTAATCCACATCACACATGGGCTGCAAGAAGCCAGGGAAGTTGCTCCAGCGCATTGGTGACACAGACACCCAGTTACAGGGCTCAGAAGGCTCTGTAAATACTCACAATGTTCAGGAATGCAGGAACTCATACCATATAAGGAAGGCAACTTCCTGTTGAAATTTGAAACAAAAATGCAAATGTTCCTATGGGCCAGAGAGAGAGAGAGCACCAAGGAAAAACCAAGTAGTCTGTGTATTCACCCCTGAATTCAAGGTTACACAGTTAATAGGCACTGAGATCAACTCATAGGCCTGTCAATAGAAGAACAGATTAAGAAATATGCACACACACTACATACACACACACACACACACACACACACAATGGATTTCTACTTAGCCATAAAAAAAAATGAAACTGTGGCATTTGCTAGTAAATGGATGGGAATGGAGAATATCATGCTAAGTGAAATAGTCCAAACTCAGAAATTCAAAGGTCAAATGTTTTCTTTCATATGCACAAGCTAGAGTGAAATAAATGAAAGGGAGAAAGAAGAGTAGGACACCAAAGACCTAGGAAAGTTCAGTAATGTAGAAGAAGGATATCAAGAGGTAGAGTGGAGGGATGGGTAAGGGGAAGCAATGCAGAATGAATTCTTAAAAAATCATAATATGTGCATGTATAAATATACCACATGGAATTTCACCTTTATGCATAAGTAAAAGAAAAAATCAAATATAAATAATAGATGAGTGAAAGGAAGTCTGGTAGAGTACAAGAAGGAGAATGGAAGAGAGGAGAGGGGATAGAGGGAAAGGGGAAGGATACAGGGGGGATCATGAACTGAAATTGAATTCCATGAATGTATAAGTTTGTCAGGATGAACCCAACTACTATGTATAACTATAAAGTTCTAACAAAAAAAAAAGAGAAAGAAAAAGAGGCACCAAGGAAGGAAGCAGATGAGGCCTCTTTGAGGCCACAGTCCTCTCCTAATGCCACCTGATCTCAGACCCTTGCCCAAGCTTCTTTAGGAAACAGCTCAAGTTCCCCTTCTCCTCATGTTCTTTGCCAAACACTCTCCTAGGTTCCAAGTCCTCAACATTGCTTTTATGAATAGTCAGTGATTGACAGAGGAATGCAAATGAGATTAAAACAGATGAACTAAACAAATTCCTGATTTGGCAGACATTTATTGAGGACCTCCTAGATACATAACACAATTATTTTGCTTTCATTAGGTCCTGCTATTTTGATAGCAGAATAGCAAATAAAACTCAACTCTTCTCAAAATCTATTCCTAGTAAACTTAGGGCTCTTACTGGCAAAGCCTGGGGATAAGAACAAGAGGTCATCTGCTGTGTTTGGGGACCACTTTTGACACCATCCCAACCTGCTACCATTATCACCACCCACACTGCTCATGGGAATGTATTTTCATATGTCGAAAAGTCACTACCCATTCCTGTTCCATGTCAAACAGGAGCAAGGGACTGCAGAGCTAAGAAGCACATCAGTATGGCCCGCAGCCCTAGACCCTTGTTAACCATCCTTTAACTCTCCCTTTTTTTCATTAAGCTTAATGAACCAGGTTTCAAATTTTCCTAGCTGGACTGGTCTAGTCTTAAAGCTGAGATACCCTTCCTCCCAACTCAAGGGCTTTCAATTCTACTG
Source organism: Xerus rutilus (assembly GCA_028644305.1). Lineage (NCBI taxonomy): Eukaryota > Metazoa > Chordata > Mammalia > Rodentia > Sciuridae > Xerus > Xerus rutilus. The sequence goes on from CM053412.1 coordinate 31,873,142, forward strand.
ATTGAGTTGCATAATTTGACTTAATAAATCAGGAGAATTTGCAGTGGGTTTTGGATACTTTCATTAGGGAAGATATATGTGGTATGGCTGCTGTTTGGTCATGTGTTTAATTAAATTAATGAATTAGTGTCTTTGGTGGTGAAAATTCCAGGCTATGCATATACCCCTCTTATTCTTTAGCCCCTGGGCTTCACTCATTAAGAATCCTAAGTTTAGCACAAATATATTTTGAGAAAACAGCTGGGAATTACTTGCTATTTGCCCACCAAAAGAATAAGGCTAAGGAACCCTAGAGTGGAGGGGTTTTTGTCAGTTTCCACTTTTGAAGTGAACTTTACACAGCCACCCACTCCATGCAGTCCCCCTGACTCTCAGGACTGCTCCCTCCTACTCCTCCTCTTCCTTACATCAGGACACCATCTTTCACATCCTCATTCCCACTAAGGAGACCACTCATACCACAACTTGACCAATAAGCCCTCCCAGTAAGGAGGCATTTCAGTGCATATGTGCAGTCATTCCTTAGTACCCACAAGGGATTGATTCAGGAGCACCAAGAATACCCAAATCTGCAGATTCTCAAGTCCCTTATGTAAAATGGTGTAACATTTGCATATAATCTACGTTCACCCTCTTGTATACTTTAAATCATCTCTAGATTGCTTATAAATATATAATATAATGTAAATGCTATGTAAATAGCTGTTATACTGTATTGTTTAGGAAATAATGACAAGAAAAATAGTCTTTACATGTTCAGTACAGATGCAATTTTAAAAAATATTTTCAATCTGTGGTTGATTGAATGCATGGATGTGGGACCAATGAATACACAGGGTCAAATGTATTTTAAAGCCCATGTTACACGTAATAAATACATACACTTTTATCCGTCAATTAAAAATAAATTTTTCAAAATGAAGGGAAAAAACACCAATATTAATGTTTCAGATCCCATACAGCAGAAAAGGAATGTGTTCTGTGTGAAGACAACAGCCTGTCTCCATAGCCACTGAGGACTCCCTTTACCACTAAAGCCAATGTTGCCCAATAAAAAGAGAAGCGGGCCCACATGGCCAGCCTGCCTGATGGGCCCCACTGTCTCCACCTCTGCTTGCTGGAGTCCATTACTCATGTTTTCTGTGGCTGTAACTGGCTTCTAGAGTTTTGCATAAAGCAAATGAAGCTGCAATCAAGGTCTTTGTCACTCTCCCACATTTGCATGGAGTAAGTGCTGCAGTTTGGGGACAGCTCATCAGTCCTCGGTTTGTTCAGAAAGTGTGTTTTTTAAAAGAAACAAAAAGAAAATAACTTAAAAAGGACCCTAAGCATTTTGAGACTCTATGATTTTGGAGACACAGAAGACAAAAATATTCTAAATCCTCCTTAGTTTACCTTGCATAATATATTGGTCCAAACAAACCAAAGACTGGACTCACAAGCAAGGAGAGGGCATCTCTGTTTGCAATGCTAGTTAGCTGCTTCACAGCTGGATCAGAGAGGAGTAGTTCCCTGAATACAGCTCCACAGGCAAGGAAAAGGTCTTGAACTCCACCCCTGACAGCAGTCATTCATGAGCCAGGAGTGTCCTGCAGTAATGGCGAAGTGCTGGGCCACCCAGCACATAGGCAGGTATCAATTTAGTCTATAAGGATTGCCTTTGGGCTTCGGATACAATGTTGTAGAGTCACTAATGGTCTATGTGATTAGATACTGTTATGGTTTCGATGTGAGGTGTGCCCCAAAGTGTCACATATGAGACAATGCAAGAAGATTCAGAGGAAAAATGATTGTGTTGTGAGTCTTAACCCAATCAGCAAATTAATCTCCTGATAGGGATTAACTGAGTGGTAACTGAAGTGGTAGTGTGTGGCTAGAGGAGGTGGGAACTGGCGCTTGGCTATGGGATATATATTTTGTATCTGGAGAGTGGAGTCTCTCTCTGTTTCCTGATCACCATGTAAGCTACTTCCCTCTGCCACACTCTTCTGCCATGATGTTCTGCCTCACCTCAAGCCCCATGGAATGGAGCTGGCCTTCTAAGGACTAAGACTTCTGAAACTGTGAGCTCTCAAATAAACTTTTTCTCCTTTAAAATTGTTCTGGTCAGATATTTTAGTCACAGCAGAGAAAAAGCTGACCAAAACAGATACATTCATAGTTTTCAAATTCTTTCTGTAGCATTGCTTGTGTTTTCCAAGAAAAATATTATAAAGAAACCCTGCATAGAAGTCATATGATGAGGAAACAAAGGGAGACCCCCACTGTGAGTAAAGCCCTTCCCATATCCTTCCCTGTAGACATCCCTATGGAACATGTTATCAGTCAGCTTTGCATTACTACAATAAAATACCTCAGGCAGCTAAAATAAAGGTTTATTTAGCTCACAATTTAAGGTTCAGGAGCTTGGATTCTGCATCAGCCCAATTCTGGTGAAGGCCCTCTTGGCTACAGTCACATCATGGTAGAGGCACATGGGTAAAAGAACTTACACAAAATAGCAAGTCAGAGAGAAACTTTGGTCCAACAATCTCTTCTGAGGGTGTTCCCCCAAATACCTAAAGACCTTACACCAGACCCCACCTTCCAAAGTTTCTACCACTTCCCAATAGTACTGCACTGGGGGTGAAGTCTTTAATGACAATGGAACCTTTGGGAACACAATTAAACCACATTCAAAATGTAGAAGAACCTCTCCTATGTACTCTCTTGGTCATTGTGCAAGACCCTAGATTAGCTGGAAAGTAAAGTTCCTTCTAATCACACCATGGTCTAACTCTGAGCTACCAAGCCAGGCTACATGGAGGGTATGAAAATTCTTGATAATTCTAAACAGAAAAGAAGGGACAGGGGATAGGTGGTAGCAAAGAAATCCTTGAAGGAAACTGTTCTACTTCCTGGAAGACTGATTTCTCTGTTTCTCCACTGATGATCATTAGTGATATTTATCAAGTATTTCTAGCCTTCTGACAGGATTGCACGCTCCATTCCTCTCTTGTGGATAGATTGGGTTATGAAACTGGTACTGGACAATGACATTTGATGAAGGAGCATTTGTTTACTTTTGCCATTCCCAAGAGATGCTCTCTCAGTGTTTGAGATGGTGGCTTCCTGGGTTCTGGATAACTGGAGTGAGTAACCCTTTCCTTCCCCACCATAGTGACCCATGAAGAATATGTGGCATGAAGCTAGAGAATATTGTGTTATTTTAAGTCACTGAAACTTGGAGATTATTTACTACTGCTGCATAATCTAGCCAATCTTGAATAATACATTCCCTCATGATATCTCTACACATCATAAGATAAAGGTCAAATTGATTGGCTCCATACCAGTAAAGCAGCCAACCAATTCATTAACTCATATTTATTAAACCTAAAAAGCACCCTGACTCATGCTAGTCAATCATAAAAGTAAAAAAACAAAAATAGGAAAATAGGTATCTATTCTCAGAGGTTGAGTGTCTTAGCTGTATAAACACAACTTGTTCAGGGAGACACTGGGAGATATTTCAATATTAAAACGAAGATTATTGCTCCAAGTTCCAAGGAAGTTCTATACTGGAGGATGCTATGTACTAAATATATGTACTCCCCACTCAAATTTATATGTTGAAACTCTAACTCTCAGTGTGACTGTATTTAGAGTAAGAAAATAAGTAAGGTGAAATAAGGTCATAAGGGTGGGGCCCTGATCTGATAGGATTAGTGTCCTTATAAGAAGAAACAACAAAAAGCTCACTCTTCCTCTTGCTGTGTGCAAGTACTAAAAAGGCCACCCGAGGACACAGTAGAAGGTAGCTAGCTGCCTGCAAGTCAGGAAGAGGGCCCTCATCAGAAACCAACCCTGCTAAACCTTGATCTAGAGCTTCAAGAACTTTGAGAAAATGAATTTCTGTTTTTAAACTACCCAGCATGAGGTATGTTATGCTTGGTAATCCAAGCAGACAATACAGAGGAAGAAATATAATTCTAGGCTAAATATCGAGGTAAATCTTCTGAAGAAGGGAGTACTTGCTCTGGTCTTGAGCAAAGAAGCTGAGAGCAGCTATTAATGCCATTTCCTTTATGTATTTTAAAGTTTTATTTTTTATTTAGTTTTAAATTTTTATTGATTCATAATGATTGACACATTTATATATGAGGTACAATGTTACAGTCAGGATGAATAAGTTCTTGTATTCTGTGGCATAATTGGGTGAACATAGTTAATAATAATGCATTATATATCTCAAAATAGCTAAGAGGATTTTGAATATAATCGCCAAAAAGAAATCATAAGTTTAAGTGATGGGTATGCTAATCGCCTTGATTTAGCTATTACCCAATGTATACATGAATCAAAACATCACATTCTATTCACTTTCAGTGACTTCACAAGATAAGAACTATCATCCCCTATTGCAAATGAGGTGTGGGGAGGTACAGAGTAGAAGGCACACCACATCTTCGGATTGTCCCTGCCTTCCTCTACCTCACAGTGTGCATTGGATGGTACTTGACTGGCAGAAGGGCAACAAAGCTCCAAATGTGTGAGAGATGGCATTTTTCAGAGGCAGAATAGGAAAATGTACCTGAATGGTACCAAGAAGGCTTACCTGGTAGCAGTGGAAGATACTGTACAGTAGAAAGAAGATTAGATTCTACTGATCTACTAGATTCTTCATTCCTTTATAGGAAGAGATAAGGAAGAATACCTATAGAAATATCTAAATTACCCAAATTTAAAAATCTCACATTGAAATTCTTTCTGGACATCAGTAGACTCTATGATCAGATATGTTTTTTTTTTTCCTTGCTATCATAAAAATTGACCCAAGCCACATGCAAAGCTGTCCTCTGAAACCTTCTCTCCTGTTTTTCAATTTGATTTATTTCATCATCTTGACATAGCCTTGGGTTGTTATCCAAGGAAAAGCAGGACTTTAGGTTGACTGCTTTCAGACAGCTGATCCAAAGTGGGAAGGGGGGAGGATGTGTGAACCTCCTTATTGCCCCAAATTTCTAACTCTAAAATAAGACAACTTTTGTGGTCCTTATGGGGACTTCTCCAGAGCTCCTGTGCATTAGATATGTGCATTGTCACTGCCCAGCAGCTGCCTCAGCCTCCTCTTCTGCTATTTTAATAACCCTTTAGATAATAACCTTTTTTATTAAGACAAAGCCTCAACTCCTATAAGTCCCAGAAGAGATGGGCTTAAAAACGAGACACTCCAGGTCACCATGGTGAGCTACTAAAACTTCCTGTTGTCCTTTTTGCCCTGCCCTAGGCCAGGAGTTCTTGGCATCAGTGGTCCATTAGCTCTTGAAATCTATCCATGCAAAATATTGGGTAAATATGCATTTCTCCCAGGGAGAAGGTCTATAACTGAAAGATCACACTCTGAAGTGGTCTGTGTCTACATAAGAATCACAGCTTGTAGGAATCCAGGTGCGGTGGTGCATGCCTGTAATCCCAGCACTTTGGGAAGCTGAGACAGGAGAATCACAGCTTCAAAGCCAGCCTCAGCAATGGCGAGGTGCTAAGCAACTCAGTGAGACCCTGTCTCTACATAAAACACAAAATTGGGCTGGGGATGTGGCTCAGTGGTCGAGTACCCCTGAGTTCAATCCCTAGTACCAAAAAAAAAAAAGAGTCACGGCATGTAGGAGTACTTACCCTGAGACCTCTAGAGATCAGAGATCCAAAGTAGCTCTGGAGAAAAGATGTTGAATGTGGAAATGTGTTCAAACTCTGACTTCACCATGATAATCTATGGTCTACTCAAGGGATTGTGACATTCCAAATTCAGTTTATTTATGCAAGCCTCACACTTATTTCTGTGTAAAGGTAAAGTAGAGATTAGAGATAAAGCCTATAGCAGGCACTCAATAAAACTGTTCACACTTCAGCATTCTGATCCAAGCTGGGACAAACCAACATCATTTACTCTGAAGGGAGTCTCCATGCAGCTCTGAAAAACTCTTTCAGTATACAGTTCAATGAACTCTGTGGTTTGCATTTGTGGTGGGTGGGGACCACCATTCAATGGAGAGTCTAATGGGCACCCATCATCCAAGAGGGGAAAACCAAAGGAGGGAACAATGCAGTGATTGATTCATAAGCAGGCAAAGTTCCAACTGATGTTCTCAAGATGTGCTGGGAATACCAATGTTACAGGAGCTGCTATGTCCAGATTCTAGCATGAGCTCTATACCAATGCCCTTTGAGAATTCTTTTGATTGATAACTTTCTCTCTCCAGTTAAATGAGAAAAATAATACCTGCCTTACTGTTTACATAAGATTGTGATGAAGACAAAAGAGAATCTTATATGATATAAAATGCAATGACTGTGAAACAACTCTACAAATCTCAAGGGCTGCAAATGTAAGGAATGGTCGCCAGAAACCATGTTATGATTTTCATCATTGATCCACAAAGACATCTTCACAGGACAAAGAAGCAAACTGGGTTAGAGATAATAGGCTACTGTTGCCCAGATAAGCAAAATGGTCTGGGCTCAGACAGTGGGTGGCAAGCCATCTGTTGCCTTTCTCCTTTTAATTTTCCCCAAGACATAGAAGGAAATGTCGTATGATTCTGTGTGCGGGCTCTCATCTCTATGACTAGTGTGTGCTGATTTCCTTGTTTTATATATTCACAAAATGGCAACAATTAACAAGCTCCTTATGTCATTCCAACAATGAAAGCCTCCTCCTCCTGCTCCTGCATGTCCCACTCCTCACCACATGCATTCCCAGCTTTCCTAGACTGTCCATGATTTTTCACCTCCTTCTACCCACAGCACTACTTGAACACTTTTTTTAACACAATCTGTGCTCCTCCCTCCAGGTCCAGTTCAGAGGTCACCTTATACAGCCTTCTCCACTCCCCAACCCAGCCCAGTCCATGCTGGTCTCTCTATCCTCTGTACTCTACTAACTCATAGACCCTGAGAGGGCTGACCATGTAATTTGTCATGCAAACCAGTACAATTTTAACACTCAAAGATGTAGCTATTAATGATACCACCAGGACAAGAGGTATAAACGGATTTGTCACGGGAAAACTGGAGTGCATATTGACTCTACATCTGGGCTACAGATTCTGTTCCCTTGTCTTAGTGTTTCTAATAGTTTTACTACTCCTTGTAGAAGTCTACTCTTTCCAGCTGGACTCCAATGGGTCAAGATTCATCTTTCTTCTCCTCCACCACTCCACCTCCATCTAGTAGAGTGTCTTTAACTTGTTTTCATGGAGAAACATTCTGAAATGGACATTTACATTCAGAAAGCCTATCAGTGCATGCTCCCAAGAAGACCCCCTGGGAGGGAATCAGGAAGGGGTGGAGAAATTAAACTTTGATGTAAACAATGCCTTAGATCATCCTAGAGGCAGCTCAGTGCTAGAATGGCCTTTCAATTTTGTTTCAAATTGAGACAAGGGGCTCCAGATTTTGCATTCCTGTGTCACTCAGTCATCAGATGCAAGCTGCACTCAAGTAGAGGATAAAACTTGGCCAAGACAGCTTTCTGCAGTCCAAGATGATTTTTGGAGAAAGACATGGTTCTGAGCATTTCAGGCAACTTGAGGAGTAAGAGACTTGGACCCTGTGTTAGTTTTCTGTTGATGCACAAACATAGAGTATATGCTTATTAGCTCACATGTGAAGTCCTATTGGGGCTGGTTGGTTTATTTTCCTAGAGTCTTACAAAGTCAATGTGTCAGCTGGGCTACACTCTCTTCTGAAGGCCCCATGAATGCTCTGCTTCCAAGCTCACTCAGATTGTTGGCAGAGTTGAGGTCCTTATGGCAAGCCTGAAGTCCCTGTCTCCTACTGTCACCCAGACACAGCATGCATCTCCCAAAGGCTGCCTGCATTCCTTGCAGCATGGCTACCTCTAACAGCTGGGACTTTCCATTGGGTTGAATCCCCCACATTTTGAATCTGACTTTCTCTGTCAGTGACCAGATTTAAGGGCTCATGTAATAAGATTAGACTCATCCAGCTCATCTCCACATCTTAAGGTCCACTGATTTGAAATCTAATCACATCTGCAAAATCCATTCACATCAGCACCCTGACTGACATTTGATTGAATAATTGGGTCAAGGTGTGTGTACACCAAGAAATCTTTGAAATCTTCCTAAAATTTTGCTCATCCATAGACCTTAAAGGGGAATATTGGTTGACAAAAAAATTCACTATAACCAGTTATTACCTACATTAGTCTGTTGCCTGCTACTATCACAGAATACCACAGACTGGGTAAGTAATAAATAGAAGTTTATTTGGCTCATTGCTCTAGAAGCTGGAAAGTTCAAGACTGAGGGTCCACTTCTGGAAAGGGCCTTCTTGCTGCATCATAACATGACAGAAGGGGCAGCTAGCTTGCTTGAGATAGAGAGGAAATTAGCCCAAACTCATCTTTTTTATCAGGAACCCAATCCCATAGTAACTAACCCACTTTCTATGATAAGGACATTAATCCATTCATGAGGGTAATACCCTCATGAACTAATCATGTCTTCAGGCCTCACCTCTTAATCCTGTTACAATGGCAATTAAATTTCAATGTGAGTTCTGAAGACGATTTCCAAACATAACACTACCAACCAATTAATTTAAAAGTTAGGGAAAACTCAGGGTAGGACTGCCTGTTCTCTTCACTCCATTTGACTCTCACCTGTAGGGTCTAGTCTTCCATTTGTTCCACAAGAACAGTTTAGAATCCAAGTTCCCATAAGGACTGTAAACCAAAAGAATAGTTACTACACTTGTACCTGCCCACCCTCCCCTGGAGAGCCAGGCCTGGATAAAGGCAAACACTCACTCCTTCAAGACAAGACAGGCATGTTCTGACACATGTTGCTCAGAAATTAAAAGGAAATATTGCATTCCTCAAAATAGGAATACTTTCAATAGGCTGATTTCTTACCTTAGAATAATGGCTAGGTGGTCAGGCCCTGGAGGAGGTCCACCTGTATTCAGAGCCTGATACACCATTCACTATGTTTATTTGGGTAAATTGTTTAATCTCTTCAAGCCACAATTTCCTTATCTGTAAAGTAGGCATGAAAATACTTCACTGGTGGGATTTCTGTGAAGATGAGAGATGGCATGAATGTGGACTAGTTTTCATTCCCCTAAGGTCACAGCAATTATCTAAATGTCCCTCCACATGGCCATCTCCTTTCAGGGTCCAGTAATTGCCCTCTACCTGTGCTTCTTTGGGTTAAAGATGGCAACTTCATGTTACTCTACCCAGGAATATTTTACTATCTTGTGTTGTTTCCCTGCATTCTGCCCATGCTTGTGTAAAATGACCCTATAATTAGTTTTACTTATTCCTGCTCAAACATGTATAAAACTGACCCAGAGCCAGCATTTGTTAACTGCTAAGTCTAACAACAGTGGAATTACTGGTCACAGGATAATTTGGTTTGTGAAACTCCCTTGGCCACAGATCACCATCCCTTTGATTTAGCACCAGCTCATTGAACACAGGTCTGAGCACAAAGTTGAATGGGGCCAGGACCCTTCATGACATTTGGACATGTCCCTAGTCTATGCTACAGACCTTGCTCAGGTTCCAATATCAGCCAAAGACCACTTCCAAGGACCCTGGGTTCTATTGTATCTCCCTGTGGCCCACTCACAAATTCTCATCCCCTATATGAGAAAAGTCCTTCCAGATCTGGTTTCCAGAGAACCCAGATCTTGGTTGGTATTCCTTTCCTGCTCTTCTCTCACAGGTATTTGTGCCCTATCTTCAACCCACTTTCCCCTTTTCACTGTGTCTTCCAAAGCATAGTCATTAAATTTAATAGCCACTGTCTTAGTCAATGTATCATAGAGTAGCTGGCTTATGATAACTCTATGATAACAATGTATCATAGAGTAGCTGGCTTAAGAGCAAAAGAAAAATTTTTTTCACAGTTCTGGAGCCTAGAAGTGTGAGGTCAGCATACCAGAATGGCTGAATTCTGGTGAGGGCCCACTTTCAGGTCACAGATGCTGACTTCTTGCTGTATCTCTACATATCAAAGAGCAAAAGAGCTCTTGGGTTACTTCTATAAATGTACAAATCTTGTTCTTCACCCCCATAACTTGATCACCATCCAAGAATCCCATCTTCAACAGCATCACATTAGGGTAGAATTGGGGTTAGAATTTCAACATATCAATTTTAGAGGCACACATTCAGTTCATCACAGTTTACCAAGGATATTTAGGCATTCTTGAAAGCATACACAGGAAAGTCTGCAAGGCCAGGGTCAAAACTGAGTTATTCAAGGCTGAGAGACAGCGCAAAAGACAGGTCAAACTGAACTCACAGCCACCACTGGCAAAATGAGAATGCCAAAGCCAGGCAGAATGAGCCAAATGGGAGATGGGAGGAGTGACCGCAAAGCAAGAGCCTCTGCACCCTGGCCCTACCCCTACCTCTGTGGAGGCAATGACCCCACTGAGCCCAAGGCCCACAGGTTTATTACAAGACAAAGGGCCATTTTACAGTGCACCCTGTCAGCCAGTGTCCACATTAAACAGTAAATTACATGTATGCACTGGGTCAGCAGTCTATCTATTAATGGAAAAAATAGGTTTTCTGAGAAAATGAAAATCATTAATTTACCCTGAAATTTTACTAGGAGAAATTGTGTTGCATTTGAATACAGATGGGAGATAAAAGATGCTAGAGCACTCCATTCTTCCTTTTATTAATGAAGTAGGATACATAAAAGGCCCATTAAAATTACATAGAAGCCTCATAAGCATCTTGCACATCTTACTCAGTCACTTTCATGTCTTGAGAGCAGCATTTCTGTGACAAGGTGTTAGCCACTCATGCTCACACATGCACACAGTCTGTTATTCATCCACTTATTTATTCATTTATTACTTCAATAGGTAGATCCTGAGACTGAGGGTGGGCCAGGAATTGTGATACTTACTGATACCCTAATCATGGATATATTAAGTTCCCTCCTCTGAAGTGCTGACAGTATAATGGGGAAAATGAAGAGGAAAATAGGCAATTAAGAGCAGGGAAGTCATTGGGTCCTGGAAGTTCAGGTAAGGAACATTTAACTCAGATGTGGGACAAGGGGATTGTGCAAGGCTCATTGAGACCTGAAGGGGAAAGTCGGGCTTCTCCAGTGAAAAGAGAAAAGAGGAAGACAGAGACAGGGACAAAGAGAGAAGGAATGAGCAGGCTGTTGCAGATCAAGAAAGAGCATCCCAAGAGGCTCGGGAAAGTTCATAGTTGTTCAGTAAGACTGGAGCAGTGTTTTAAGGGAGCAGAAAGAGGTTGGGGGATGAGAGAAAGACTCCAGGGAAACAATGGTAAGTAATGAGACTAGAGGAGAGAGTCCAAGGCTAAAAAGGGAAGCCTTCCTGGAGGTGGTGAATTTTAACCTAGGAGTTCAAAGCCATAGTTATGTTGGATCCATGCTAAGGTACAGTGCAGACAGCTGCAGACCCAGTAAGATGCATTCACAAGGGGCTGGGGCTGTGTCTCAGTGGTAGAGTGCTTGCCTAGCATGCGTGAGGCACTGGGTTCAATCCTCAGCACCACGTATAAATAATAAATGAATAAAATAAAGATCCATCAATAACTAAAAAAATTTTTTAAAAAAAGATGCATTCACAACAAAACACTTGCTCTAAAGTTCATTCACTTGTTCATTTGTATGGTTTGGATGTGAGGTGTCTCCCAAAAGCTCATATGCGAGACAACACAAGAAGGTTCAGAAGTGAAGTTATTGGGTTCTGAGAGCCTTACCCCAATCAGTGCATTAATCCACTGATGAAAATTAACTGGGTGGTGACTTTAGGCAGGTAGGGTATGTGTGGAGGAGATGGGTCACCAGGGATGTGCCTCTGGGGTATGTGTTTTGTGAGCTGAGCTTAGTTTTTCTGCTTCCTGGTACCATGCGCCTAGTTGCTTTCCTCTGCCACACACTTCTGCCATGATATTCTACCTCACCTCAGGCTCTGAAGAATGGAGTCGGCCATCTATGGACTGTGACCTTTGAAACTGTGACCCCCAAATAAACTTTTCTTCCTCTAATTGTTCTTGTTGAGTCTTTTGATCACAGCAGCACAAAAGATGAAGACTCATCAAATCCATCCACCAAATTTTAACTAGCTCTCTAGTATATGGCAATACTATATGCTAGGCCCAGCAGAAATCTAAGAGGAATCACACATCAATCCATGCCTTTGACTTATACATAAGCCCAAAGTCAACCTTCACAGTTTTCTAAATTTTGGAAACTGCATTGTGATTGAAGGGGAGGGAGTGGGGGGAGTGGGTAAGCAGACTTTCTGGAAGCACTCCAAGGTTGATGGAGTACAAAACCCCACTCTGGCACAACAACCCATTATGTTGAAAAGAAATAGCTCTCTTGCTCTAGAAAAAGTCTATACTTTCCACTGACTAAAAGTACAAGATCATTATCCAAAGACTATGCCACTGCCCCAGCCCCATCATGATGCTGGAGCTCTTGCTTAGTAACACACTCCAGCCCACAGGCAGGCAGTATAGTACACTTCTATTTGTATGTGTGGATCCTGGTTCAAATCCCTGATGTAACACTCCTCAGCTGTTTAACTTCAATATGATGAATTAACCATTCTGAGCCTCCATTGTTTTGATTTCCAACATGGGAATGTTAATATCCATATTGTAAGACTGTTGAAATAGAATTCGATAAGCAATGCCTATTTATTTATTTATTTTTAAATATTTATTTTTTGGTTGTAGGTGGACAGAATATCTTTATTTTATTTTTATGTGGTGCTGAGGATCGAACCCAGTGCCTCACGCATGCTAGGCAAGCACGCTACCACTGCACCACAACCCCAGTCCCAACAATGCCTATTTATAATACTTAACTCTTTTAAAAAGAAAAAAGAAAATGTATAGTATATGCTAAGAGTTTCAAGTAAATCCCAGTGGAGTAGGTGTGAATGAACAGAGTCAAGGGAGAGTTTGGGGAGAATACTGTCTTTTGCTGGGCCTTGAAAATCATCAGAAGGGCTCAGGAGAGTCACTGTAGGGATTGGCATACAGGGTGAAGTCTTTCCAGGCATAATTCACACATTCCTTTAGCAAATAAGAATCATCCTTGTGTTTGCTTCTGCTGATTCCATTATCAGGAATCTTATCTTCCAGCATTTCTTCTTCAATCCAATCCATCTGCCAGCACCAGACATGGCTTCCCTGACCCCCACAATAGAATCACTTACCCACCCATTTCCCCATCTCTGTAGTGTGGGAAAACTGCAGCATTCAGAGACTTCACATTACACTGAGATTATTTCCTTTTTGCATACCTGACTCTGCCTGGGAAGCAATCTCTTTGACAGCAGGGATCATGTCTGCTTTTTACATTCCCAGCAATAGTAGAAGTCTAATAAATGTTTGTTGAACCGAGTATGTGTGGTGCTTTGTAGTTTATAAAAGGATCTATGTTCATCATCTCAGAAAATTTAAGGTGCTCCTCTGAACAATTCTTAGAGTAGGCTGGAAGATCTATATTTTAAATCCATTTTAGAAATTTGGAACCAAAATGAAATGTGTTTGAATTTCAGTTGCTTCCCAGGAGCGAAGGTTTCTAACTTATGCTCTGGGCAAGTTCCTGACCCTGCACACTGGGAGAGGCCAAGTCCCCAACCTTGCATGCTGGGAAAGCCAAGGGAGGTTGGATAAGGGGAAAGTGCATATTTCATAAGAAATGAAAAAAAATATGGCATGTATTTCAGAGGGGCCTTAGCAAGAAAAAAGAAAAAGAACAAGGGGTTCAAGTCTTAAAGAAAAAAAAAGATTCCAACTATCCCTGCCATTTACAAGAGAGGAAAAAAAGGGAGAAAGTTGACCCAACTGCATGGAATATCTTTCCTTGCTGGCAAAATGAGGACAGAAGCACTTCCTTGTATTATTGTGAAGATAAATTATAAAATCTATAAAAAACATATGAAGTATATTTCCAAGCAAATATCCAATAAATAGTAACCCTCCTTCCTCCAACCCTCCCTTGGAGTTAGGAAGTGGAATCATGGTGTGAAGTACACACCATATAAACTGAACCTTCCTGATCAATCCACAAGAGATGCTTCAGGAGAAAACAATGTGCTGAGAAAATCTGAGAAGACAGGAAATTATAAAGTGTGTGGTTCAGAGAACAATAAAACGAGTGGATTTATTTGCATCTGGGTGTATGTGTATCTGGGTGCACATGTATGATGTGTGTGAGGGTTTGTATATTTTTATGTGTGCATATGTATGTGTATAATATATATGTTTCTGTGTGTGTAAAGTAGAAACATGAGAAATAAATTTGGAATCATGAAGTGATACTAGAGAAACTCTAGCCTGGACATAACTCACAGAACTTGAGGCTCCTACAGTATCTTGCAGGGGTCTGAACTGTTAGTCAGAGAAGGGCACATGCATGTGTCTTGCAGAAGAGGACAACATTAGCCTATGTGGCACACTGGAGGGAGGAGAAATCAGATCTGGGGAAAAGAGTAAGGCATCAATGGCAGGTGAAAGAGAGGAACACCATGCACATTGGGAAGGGAAAGACAGTCATTGAATCATAAAACTGAAAGCACTTCTCAGATCACCAGTTAATGAGGAGAGGAGGAGTTAGCACTTCTAGATGTGAGCAGAGTCTTGAGGGAACAGGGTGCCACAGAGGGATTTATAGATCAGAAGGACATGGAAAAGGCCAAGGCCAGGTAGTCTACCAGGCTTTTTGGTTTGGGGCCAAATGGAGGGAATTCTTTTAAAGCTATATATTGAAGTTGAAACTCTCATTTAAAAAAAAAAAATCCCTCCTGAATATTCTAGCATCAGAACTTTATTCCAAAAGTTCTTCAAGGCTCCTTAGTTCCTCAGAGAATTTTGTTTGAAGGTAAATACCAGGGGAGAGGTAACACCTTCTCCTTAGTTAACCAATGGCTCAGGGAGGAGGTAATGCTCATTAGTCATCAGGCCAGAAAGCTCTCAGAGGAGAATTGGCCCCCACAGAGAGGGATTCTTGTGAGAGCCATAAGAAAGATGCAAGCAACATGCGACAGTGCTCTGGGGGTGGCAGAGGAGCGATCAGGTGCTGCTGGGGCAATCAGGGACATCCCCATGAGGTCCAAGCATTTAATCTGGGGCCGAGGAGAGCTAAAAGAAGGGGGGAGCGGGACTGGGCATGACGGATTTTGCCAAGGACCAACCTGAGTACATCAGGGACCAACAAGAAAGCAATTTTCTTAATTTTCTGCACATTCTGAAGAGATATAAATACAGTTATGGCTTTAGCCTCTGGCTGAGATAGAGATGCACTATCTCATTTGTCCAAAGTGAACTAGGCAGAGCCTCTGCATCTGCTGTTTCTTACTCTCCCCAATCCTGCCAGATCACACACATCAATGTTGACACAGCCACTTTGGATAATGGACCTCTATTTCTTTCAGACAGTTGTTCTATACCTTCACATAGGAGGGAAGCTTAGAGTCACAAGGCCAGGTTCGATGAACTCAACTTTGGCTACACCCCAGTAAACTCTTAACTGAAAGCCCGATAAAGGTAAGCCACCCAAGAGCCCTGCTGATGACATTGCCCTTTTTCCACTCTAATTTCTCCCAGTGGGGTTGTTTGTTCTTTCTTTCTTTCTTTCTTTCTTTCTTTCTTTCTTTCTTTCTTTCTTTCTTTTTCATTTTTGGTACGAGGGATTGAACTCAGGGCACTCGACCACTGAGCCACATCCCCAGCCCTATTTTGTGTTTTATGTAGAGACAGGGTCTCACTGAGTTGCTTAGTGCCTCGCCATTGCTGAGGCTGGCTTTGAACTCGCGATTCTCCTGTCTCAGCCTCCCAAAGTGCTGCGATTATAAGTGTGAGCCACCGTGCCCAGCTGGGGTTATTATTTCTTTACAAAACATGTATAATTGTGGGGCCTTGAGGCCCAGTTCACCATCCCCAGCTGAAAAGCAAACTCCACCATGTAAAGCCACTATGAAAAGCACAATATCATGATTAGGGCTCAGTCAGTTTAGCTTTGCTGTCACAGGGTAGTGCCTGTACACACAATACTTGGATAAATAGCATCCATAGAACCGGTATGTTTCAGTTCTTCCAATGGGAGTGAATAGACTCAGTCATCTATTCTTGGTTCTAAAACAGTTGTACAGTTTTACTGGGAGAATACTTACTTTGCAAAAGTAAAAATACTTCACGATTTTATTTTGTGTTACACAGAGTGATGTTGATTTATCCAACTGTAATTTCATTGAACATCTATTATGAGCCAATAATAATTTTAACAGCTAATCTAATTTCATTTCAGTATTGGTCAAAACCATAAAAGAAGTAAAAGACACACTATCAATGCACAGTATGGCAAATTCAGTGAGCTAGAAAGGACTTAAAACTCTAGAATTCCAACCTTCCCTTTAGAACCATCCACATCCCCTCCAAGGCATCCTCAAACTCAACAGCAACAACCTAGGACAAGGAACATGTTCTTTCAGTAACAGCCCAAGATGCTTTCAGATAGTTAGGACTCAAATAAGTTCTTTCATATCCACTTAGAGCTTCCCCAAAGTTCTCTGGACTTTTTTGTCTGGAAGAGAAAATATTTTTAAAACAATATTTTAAAAATACCAAGTTTCTCCTCTCCTACATAAGATAACAGCAAGTATTTACTATAACTTCTCAGGTTTCCCTAATCTTATCTATTTCATGTTAAACAGCTCCCTATCTTTCAACTTTCCCATGGTGGAAATATATCTAAAAGGATAAGAATAACCCAAAGTTCAAGCTACACAAAACTGGTGGTAATGAATCATGACTGCTAATCACAGTGAAGCTGCTAAGATCTATTGTCTATAAATGATTCTAAGTTAACAAAGGGATTTGGGAGGCCTAGGAGAGCCAAAAGCCTCATTCAACTCTTTGTGTTCTTAGTTCTTATGGTCTCTTGGCTATTACCCCTGTTTCTAGAACTGGGCACAGGGACCGACATAATGTTTATCTTTCTGGGATTTTTTGTTGCTTTTTTTTTTTTTTTTTGCTTTGCCTTATATCAATTATATATCATGTCATACTCTGCTTTATAGAACAAGAGAAAAAAGTAAAAGAGGTTAGGTTGATGTCTAACTTTGTCAGTTCAAGCTGCTGTAACAAAATGGCATAGCCTGGGTAGCTTACAAACAACTGAAATTTATTTCTCACAATTTGGAGGCTGGAAGTCCAAAATTAGGTTTTAAGTGCGGTTGGGTATTGGTTAGATCTCTGTTCCAGGTTGCATACTGCTGAGACATTTCCTTGTATGCTCAGATGGTAGAAAAAGAGAAAGGACTCTTCCTTTTAAAAGGGCACTCATGTTACTCTGCCTTTCATCACTGTGGTCAAAAACCAACAAGAACAACTTAGAGGAGGAAAAATTTATTTGGAGTTCAAGGTTTCAGGGATTCAGTCTGTTTGGTCATCTCTATAGGTCAGGGCCCACGGTGAAGTGGAGCATTATGGCAGAAGAGTATGGTAGAGGAAAGCTACTTAGCTCCAGGCAGCTGGGAAGCAGAAAGAGAGAGGGAGGAGCAAGGTACAAAATATAATCCACCAAGGGCACACCCACAGTAACCTACTTCCTCCAGCTACACCCTACCTGCCAGGAGTTACCACCCTATATTTCAATCAAATTATTAATCTATAAAACCGATTAATCCACTTATTAGGTTATAGTTCTCATAATCTAATCATTTCACCTCCTGTATTAACATAAGAGCTTGTGGGAGACACCTCATATCCAAACCATAACAGCACTAATCCCATTCAAGAAGGTGCCACCTCATGATCTAATTATCCCTTAAATAATTAGATCACTTTGGGAGTGAGGAATTCAAAATAGGAATTTGGAGGGTGTGCAAACCTTCAGTCCTAACAGTGGTAAAATGCACCTGTTAACTGAACTCATTTATCATTGCTCTATGACATAGACATTGCTTTATAATCAAACTCCATACATAATACCTTCCTTTCATTTGCCAATTTCTTACCTCAAGTTTTAATCATTATCCACTAAAGAGTTTTATGTCCTCTGATTAGTAGCAACGGCTTCACAATGATTATAGGAAAAGGCATCAAGTCTTTAAGAGAATCACATTTGTTTGGAAACTTTTGAAGACTTTTCAGAGCAGGTGGTACTTTAATTTTGACAAAATGTTCATGATCAGGATGATCAAAACTGACCATTGATACAGGAAAAACTAGAGAGGTAAACTTGGATAGGAACAGTGAACTCATATTCTGGAAAAACTAGGATATATGAATGCTATAGAAAATGAGTCTAAGAGCACAAATGTGGACATGTTATATTAGGAGTACATAACCTGCAGGTCTTGGGCAGGATGCGTCTGGTTGCAGTGGGGCCTTGATGCAAAGAGCTTGACTGAGGGCTTTTTTCAACATGCAGACATACCATGAGTACAGCCCCAGCAGAAAAGGGAAAGGCTGGGAATGTCAACAGGACTGAGAGACCATCCCTATAGGGAGTGCAGGAGGAGATAGTAATTAGCTGGCACAGGTCTAAATAACTGGTAACAAGGCAAACTTATATAAACATGTCTCCATTTGCTGAGGTTCCAAAGAGCATGCATATGCAGAGGGCATCCAGAGGCATTCTGGGAAATAAGGCCATAGGCCATCCATACTTAAATAGTCTGTACCTTTGTTCAAAAGAAAAAAAGATAAAGAAAAACATTTTCTACTCTACCATAATATATTAGTGCAAAAAAATAAACAAACAAAATACAATTTACAGCATTATTCATATCATATTGTAGGGTAAAAAGAGAGTGGGACATTCACAGATGTCCACAAAACCAGGCAGCATGTAAAGGATGCACGGTCTCATGAAGACTGCCCATGAAGCAGATAGCTCTGGTCTGAAGAGGTACATGGGACTGTTATCCACAGCCCCAACAAAGAATACCAGTATAATATGATGGTGATGTTATTGTTTGCATAAAAACAAAGGAAAAGTCCTTTGAGGAAAGAGAGGAAGCATGAAGGTTAGATTTGCTGGGTGATCAGGTATACAAGTAATCTCCCTGGCTACATTCACCAGTGAGGTATAAAAGGTGAGCCACGGGGCTGGGATTATGGCGCAGTGGTAGCGTGCTCGCCTAGCACACATAAGGCACTGGGTTCGATCCTCAGCACCACATAAAAATAAAATAAAGATATTCTGTCACCTACAACTAAAAAATAAACATTTAAAAAAAAAGGTGAGCCACAATATTGCCAGGGCCAGTGTGCCTAATAGGTCCATTCAGCCCCATGTTGAAGAAAAGGTCGGGAGCTGCACAGGAAGCTAAGCCTTTGACATCTGGGACCTGTCCACCAGGAAATCCCAATAGCTTCAGACCCAGTTCATGATTGGGTTATTTCTTCTTTCTTGTTGGAGTAGAAGCTTGGAAAGGACTGGCAGAAGCAAGCAGACCTTATGTGGGATTAAGAATGGGAATATGGAGGTGTTTTCTCCTCTATGCTAAGCATCTTTTAATGCCTGCCTCTATAAAGTCTTGAAAATCCTCACACTTATCGGAAAGTAGGAAAGAGTTCAGCTACTCTCTTATGTTCCTACTTTCCATTTTTGTCTCATTTTATTTAGTTAGATTGTATGTGTTTTTTTACCCCACCTGTATCATAATTTGCTTGGAGCCAGACTCTATGTCCTATTTATCCTCAAACCTCCTTCTTCATGGCACTTGGTGTCAGACATACCCAGTAAAGAGAAAAAGAGAGCCTCACTACCTTACTGGACTTTTATACAATGAAATTTGGAAAGGATGGAGGCCCACATAGAGGGAAAGGTTAGGAAGAACCAACTCAGAAAGAGAAAAGATGCTCTATCTGGCTGTCAATCAACTAATATTTAAAGAGAGGAAAAACTACATCTTTAGTTAGGGATAGGGAGAACTATGACCTGCCCTGGCACTCAGGGGCAAATTCTACACCCCTGAACATGGCATGAAACTTCAGGTAGGAGTAAGAGAGTGAAAAGTAGGGCAGCTAAAGGAGCTGAAGTGGTTGGGGATTATCAGACAGTCCTGTTGGCAGGTGGAAAGGGACAGGATTGAAAAGAATGTGTCCTATTCCATGGGGGAGATTTTTCTCACACACTCATAATTACACTCCCAGAATTTAGCATAGTAACTGCCACTAATGAAAGTGATCTGACTGATCCATGAATCAATGGGAATCAATTAATGGATACTAGGTGGATGAATGGATGGATGAATGACTTCCATTTGGGACCAGCATAGATGCAGACAGGCTTCAAGCAGAGAAGCAGGGAGAAGGATTCCTGATCCCTTGTGTTTGTTCAGCCACTTCCCTAACTCAGAAAGCAAAGCAGGAACTTCATACTCAAATTCTTCCCATAATAAAAGAGAAGAACCAGGCTGAGAGAGAGCTTCTTTTGGCCTTATTTCTTGAGACATGAGCATATTTGGGCAAAATAAAATGATAATTTTGTTTGTTTTCTTTTTCTTTGCACTGCTGGGTACAGGGTCTTACGCAAGTAAAAATTCTTAAGGTGGACACAGATCTCAACATATATTTCAATTGAAAAGGATGGAATGGAATGAACAGAATCAAACTGCAAGACTGAACAGACTCAAACTGCAAGACTGAACAGAACAGCCATAGACCAAAGTGGGCTAAAGAAATGCGACTTCTAACCAGAAGTCAGCTTTGGCCTAGTCGGAACATGGAGTCGTACAGGTACATTGAAATCATCAGCTGTTTCTGTAATCCTAGAAGGCATGTAACCTTCAGATAAAACAGGGTCCTCAGAGTCAAACTGTTCCTGCACTGGCCTGCAGTTCTCTCTGGGCATGTGTTATCTCCTTGCACCAAGTGCTGTTTTCTGCTTTACATGTGAACTTCCAGGGGAAAGACGTCATACTGTGTGGAAAAAATAAAATACATTCATTCTCATTCTCTCTCTCTCTCTCTCTCTCTCTCTCTCTCTCTCTCTCTCTCTCTCTCCTCTCCCTCATCTTTTGGGTTCCTTAAAGGACATAACACATTAGAGAACTAAGAATATTCAGGAATGAAGATGTAGTGATAACACAAAATCCAGAGAAACTTTAGGCTCCCACTTTACCACAGGCTAGGCCTAGGGTCTTTCAGGCCCAAGGATAGGTCATGAGAAAAGCAGGAAGTAACTAAAGCAAGGGCTGGAGGAGGGAGAAAGCTAGGTGATGAAGGAAGAGTGCTGAGGAATCCTGTTCCAGGAACACGTTTGTCCTTCCCATCTGATGGTGCTGTAATTATGGGGGATTGAGCTGATGAGGCACAGAGGACCTTTTCCAATTATGTTGGCATCTTTCCTCCATAATCATCTCTGAGAAAAACATTAACTTAGAGATGGAAAAATAGCTGAGACTCTCAGATCATCCACACAGGGACTGTGGAGTCCTTGCAACTGGGCTGAGTTTAGATAGAACCTCTCTCACCATTAGAAGATCTGCCTGCTCTGTGTGTGGACTTCTCTGGGTACTGGGGCAGGTTTCTGAGAGAAAAAAAATGGCAACCCTCAGTGTCTGTCCCCAGGCCCTGTTTGGAAAGTGCCCTCATCCAGAACACAGATAAGCAACATGAAACTGCTTATGAAAATGTCATGGCATCCACTCAAAGTAAGTTTGGGAGAAACACATCTCCTCATGATGAAATCATCATGGTTTACAGGTGGGGCTGGCACTCAACTTCTAGGTTCACAAAAACACGGAGATTATGTGACTTCTTCTGTGCCTTAAAGACTAAAAAAGGAAGGAATGGAGCTGGGTCTTTCAGGTAGTGTGCATCGCGTACTTTCTTCTGCTGAGGTTATTGGCCTGATCTAAATTCCTTACTAGACTCTAAGCTGCATCATGTCTGATAATGCACCTCCCCCACATTAGAAATTCAGTATATGTTATTTGATTTATTTGTTAATGAATGATAAAGGTATGTTTGGACTACTTGGTAGGTGGAGGTCTGCTTGCCCATGGTCTATCTAATTTAGGTCCAGGAACTTGAAAACCTGGTGACATGAAGAAAGCCCAAGGCTAATCTCTACAGAGCCTGTCTGCTCTGCGCTGTCATACAGTTAGTTTCTTCTGTTTTTCTCTTTTGTAGCTGGTCCTAGACCTGTTCTAGCCTTCTCACTGAGTTCACAGGAAATCCCTGCCTACTCCCCGAGACTCGTTCCCAAGCATAAACAAATGGAGGATTATTTGGTGAGATATTTTAAGAACCCAAGTTATGGCTTGGTAGTAACTTAAACATGAGTCTCTGTTGTAATATACAGAGATTTTAAATAATGGAGAATGAAGCTTTATGGTCCCAGCATAAAGGAATCATCCAAATAAAGTTCATGGTATATTTTTTATTTAATCCCTGTTACAGAATATTTTTTCTGCTACTCTCAGCTGGCCTCAGCGGGACATGCTCCATTTGATCCACAGCTCCACTTTACCCTCATTGTTACCCCAGGTGACTTCTATGCACGGAATCACCCAGGTTCTCCACTGTCTGGCTTCACGATGCCCTGGTAAGACATTAGGGTAGAAGGACAGAACAGTTCAGACTCTGTTCTCTGAGCTCACACCTGGCAGCTCTGTGGCCTGGCAGCAGCTCTGATTCTTCACTAAAGTCTCTTCTTCCACAAGAACAGCAGCAAGTCTCTGGATCCAGCATTCATCTTGCCCTTTCAGGTCTGAGCATTCCTCTCCCCAAATAAGTCTCCCTCCCCCAATAACCCTCATCTTCCACCCTATGCAAGCTCACTCTCCAATGGTGGACCTCAGGTGTACACCAGTCAATGTCTGCTCAATTGTTGGAAGAGCTCATCCATTTGTTTCTGTTGGGGCTGGATGTCACAGCCATAAACCTCCGGAGGCAGACACCTTGCCTTTTGGGTCATCTAGACAAAGACCAAGAAGAGAGGAAGGGGGGATTAAGAAGTAGTACCTTTTTAAAGCACTATGAAAATTCAGATTATTAACACCATCATTAACATACAACCCTAAAGATACTGGTGATGACAGGGATTTTAACCATCCTTCAGAAAGCACTCTTCCCTTTTTCCATTTACAATGCACAGTCTGGCTCTCAAAATGGCGGCCTTTTACCCATGGAATTCTGGGTAAAAGCTTACTCGATTTCCCTGAGCTTCTGGTAAAGTGCACAGAAGGGGTGTGGGTGGGTGGGTGCACGCGTGTGTGCGTGTGCGTGCATTCAGGCACGTAGACTGATTGCCTTATGTCTCCAACAGGAAATGACTCCAAGGTAAGGCACAGGGGGAGGCTTTGCCGGCTGCAAGCTCCTGGGGTGTAGCCATAACCATAAGGGCTGAGAGTTTGGGGGAAAATCTTTCGCAGTGTGGGAGATGTTCCTGCATTTGAGGGGAGCATTTCTTCAGGCCATTGTGGACCAATAAACAGTTCAATTTTTTCATTGTTCTAATTAATTTAATTAAGTTAACTTCCAAGGTGTGTTAAGAAGCAATGCCTTGGGTGATTAACTGTTCCCATATCAAGGTGTTTTCACAAACACATTTACCCTGATTAGTGTACACATTATTATGTAATTAAATACCTCACACAGAGGAATTTATTAGTGCCTCCTTGTCTCCTAACAAATAAAGCAGCCTCAAAATCTCTTGGAAAAGACAATTCCAGTTGCTAAGCAAGAGGGACAGACAGATGTGGATACAACCTGAGATCTAGACTGGGAAAGAAGTCCTCTGAACTCCAATGGCCGCCTCCCTCACACTCTGCTATCCCTTCCAGGGCAGTGCCACCTCCCAGGGGGCTGCAGTCTGGCCCACTCTAAACTCATCGCGCATGTGCATGTCCCAGAAAGTACATGTGACCTATCAGAAAGTCTCCCTTTCCAAGGAGGGTAAAGAGCAGGTCTTTGCATAGAAGGAACATGCACTCTCCCTTCATTTATGCACGTTCCTCCATGCTGTCTTGGCAAAATTTGCAGAGTTCACAAAGTTTCATTTTAGCTCCCTCCACCTCCTATATCATCCACCACGTGCCCCATCCTGTGTAGCCAGTTTTTGTAGGACCTCCTCCCTGTTGTATGGGAGAGAAAGTCCCATATTTTGAGATATGGAAGTGAGTGAATGAAGGGGTTTTGAGAACAGCTACAAGAATAGTTCTTTCTGGAAAAGCCACCATTCTAAAGCTACTTCTCTCATGGCCACCGACTTCATTGTCTGTATGGTCAACCCTACAAATCCTAAATATGTCCTAATAATAGCTAGAGTAACTTACACCTACTGAGCAGAGCATGCCTGCCTCTGCACTACCGTACTAAGTACTTCTGTCCTTCACCTAATTTAATCCTGCAGCTCCAGGAAGTACTTGTTTTTATTATCACTATTTAACAGATGAGGACGCTGAGGCACAAAGTATCTAAGTACCATCATCCTCAAGGTCACAAAGCTAAATAGCAGTCTAGGAAACACACATTGCCATCTGACTCGAAACTCCCTATCCCTGGCCTGTCCTCCAGCCCCTGACTCAGACTCATTGCCGAAAGCCAGAGACAGCATAGTACACCCTGATTTTCAGGTCTCAAGGCTCGAGGTCCATGCCTTTGGGGTGAGAAGCCAGATACTTTTCTGTGCTTGCCTGCTCCATTTGATGCAGTGAGGCCCAGGCAACGTAGCCACCTCAGAGAGGATAAATTAAGTGACATTTCTGGGGAATGTAGAAAATACTACTGAAGGCCAAGTGAATCAATGCTGAACGCAGAACAAAACAGTTCCCACCACTGGGATCAGACTGTTCAGGTTGGTGGCAGGGAGAGAGAATTATGTGAGCCGGGGGCTAGCTCCTGAGGGAGCGGAGATTGATTCTGTATGATTGATGACGCGGGGACAGAATGCCAAGTCATCAATTGCCTCAGCTCATGCCATGGACGGCATCAAGATCACTTTTCCCAGGTGCCCGGCCTGAAAGATTTCTCTTCTGTTTGTTTGTTTGGCCTGGGGAAGGAGCCTGCTGGGCTCAGCTGTGTAACATTACCAAGGCCTTCCAAGAAAAGATAGGTGACAATATCTGGCAGGAGGGCACAAAACTTGAAGGAGAAGTGATAGGGTTGGAAGCGAGTGTAGAGGTGTGGCGGGGGAGCAATAGTTCTAGGGGAAAATCTCTCCAGTTCTACGTGTGGCCCTGTGTAATATTTGACTAAAAAATTTTATCTGACAAAATGTCTTCCCACAACGATCCCAGTGGTGGGAACTTCTTTGTTCTACATTCATCATTGATTAATTTGGCCTTCAGTAGTATTTTCTGTGTTCCCCAATGGCATGCCTTCTATCTCATTGGATATTAGGAAAAGGCAACTCTTTCCACAATTTGCTCATATTGACCTTGAAGTCTAATGTTTCTTTTTTTTTTTAAGTATTTTTATTTTTTAGTTGTAGGTGGACAGAATATCTTTATTTTATTCTTATGTGGTGCTGAGGATCGAACCCAGTACCTCATGCGTGCTAGGCGAGCACGCTACCACTGTGCCATAACCCCAGCCCCTAATGTTTCTTTCCTTGACCTTTATCACGATTTCTTGGAAACATAATTTGCCTAATACAGCCTCACCTTTAATTACATACTGCTGGATGGCTCTCTGTATGAAACGTCTACATCCCAATTAAAATGGATGCTTCCTGAGGGTAGAAATAACCATAAAACTAGTTAACCTGATCATTTATATAATGTTACACTATATAACACGCGTATTATACATGTAAGCATATATAAAATATGTGATTATATACTTACGCCTACTAAACGTATGTGTATAGCCTGTAAATCATAAGAACCCACATAAATAGTACCAGGAAGGCTACATCTCAAAACAGAGTCAAGACATTAAAAATTTGCACAGAAAAATAAGTGTGATATTTCGAGACCTAAGGGAAGTATAAGCCTATGGTCTTTTGAAGATAATAACAAGTTAAGAGATAGAAGTGAGAAATTTTAGTCCTTCACTTTCTATTTTATTCTGTTTCCTCTGACAAATAGTAATAAACTAGCTTGACAGGTAGAATAATAAGGTTAGGAGGGAATTAAATCCCAAAGTAAGTGAAAGGGCAGTGGTAAAGCACATATCCGCTTTTTAAAATCCCTATGTCTGCTTACAACACAGGTAATTTCTACATTTAATAAAACAATTGGGAAAAATAGAAAGGCAGAAAGAAGAAAATAATAAATATCCATGAACCACCATTCAGTGATGATTATTATTAAGTACTAGTCATATTTTCTCTATCATTCCATCAGTCTGTGGGCTTGTATATATATGTGTGTGTCTATTTAATTGGAATTTTAATATATAACCATTTTAAATTATTTAAGTCTTTAGGCTCAAGCTAAAATTCTGCCCTAGGGTGAAGAAAGCAATTGGAATTCCTTATATCACAAAACAATTGCAGAGAGCAAGTGGGAGTTAACAAAAGAAATGAAGAAAAGAAGGAAGGGAAAGAAAGAGTGAAAAGTCTCATTTTCTTCTATGAGTTAAACATATGCTAATTTTTGTAAGTGACTTAACAAAACAGCTCACAGGACAGAGATAAGATGAAGAAACATAGAGCGGCATACATTCTAGGGATGCAGGAAGCAGATTCATGATGGAATGTGTCAACTACCTCTGTGGAGTGTTGAGGGCTCTCCTTGACCCACTTATTCATTAATCTGTCGGTTCACCCCTTCAGCAATTACTCACTGAGGGCCTTCCCTGCGCATACACAGTACTTAGGGTCTTGCAGCCTAAGATGTAGCCAATAGTGTGAATTCACACAGTGATCTCGTCAGGTGTCTGCCTGAGATGATTCTAGAGAGGTACAGCCAGGCTGAATCACAGAATCCTAAACCGAAGACAGAAGCCAACCATGGACAACACTGGGATTAACGGGAAATGTAGCGATTTCCACATGAGTTTTTAAAATCAACTTCTGAGAAATAGGGCTGGAGAGGAGATTCAAGAGCTATTTACATAAAGACTGAGACATGTGCTAAAGACAAAGTTAGCAACATCTGGGTGCAGATACTCACACAGTCTTAGGCCAGTGCAGTGTAACTCCTCCATCCACACCTGTGGAATAGTCTAGGTGTGGGCACTCCGTGGCATTGTGCTCTTCTTTGGGCTGGAAACTTTAGAAAGGACCATAACAAGCCAAGATGCATATATCCCAATGTGAGAGCAGAGTGAGAGACTTAGAAAACCAGTCAGGGGAGAAAAATAGAACTCTGAAATGTTTAACTAGAAGAGAAAAGCCATCTATTGATGGGGATATGTAGCAGAGGGGGACAAGATGGATATTTCCCTTTAACCTCCTTGGGAGACCATTTCATGGGAGTGACAGATTAAGGCTGCATAGCTTCCAGAAGAGCAGATGGAAATTGCTGAGATCCTTGGAGTTTTAAGTCATTATGAGGAAGAATTTTTTACTTATGCAGAATGCCCCATAAATGGGCTAGTTTTCAATGTGAGACAGTGAGCTCCCCTTGTTAAACAAAAACATGGAGGGAAGCCATTGCTCTGATAGAATCCTAAACTCCTGCATTGGGCCCCCAAAACAAGACTAGGTCAGAATGGAATTGCTTATACTTATGTACTACGGCATTAAACAGAACTCTGAAATGTACCAGTTTAAAAA
The DNA here is from genome assembly GCA_028644305.1 of Xerus rutilus. NCBI lineage: Eukaryota > Metazoa > Chordata > Mammalia > Rodentia > Sciuridae > Xerus > Xerus rutilus. The sequence goes on from CM053412.1 coordinate 31,900,849, forward strand.
AAAAAGAGGATTCAAGCAATGAATCAGAAGGCCCACTTTACCTGAATAGACATGACAAGGAGGTCTGTTTCAGTCCTATAAGGAAGTAACTTGGAAAAGACCAATCTTTTTTGTTCATTATTTTTGCTTTTTTCAGTTCTTTTACACCTACAGAACCAGTCTCCTCTGTTCAGCTCATGGGAGCCCATGTTCTGTTTTACACATTGAAATATTGCCTCAATTCATGAGGCATAAATAAAATCCAATTAGATCTTTCAACTAAATTAGTTAAATTTTTTCTCTTTTTTTTTTTTTTTTTTTTTTTTTGTTTTGTTTTGTTTTGTTGTTTGCAGTGCTGGGGATGGAACCCAAGGCCCTGCTCATGCTAAGCAAGCACACTACCTCTGAATTATAGCCCCAGTCTGAAATTGTGTCTTTGGATCACTTCTATCCTTTAAGAGTGTGTGCAAGACCAGGGTTTTTAAGAGTATTCTTTTGTTGAGAGATTGAAGTTCATGCCTCAGTGGGCCTTTCTGTTCGAGAGTTCGTTGTTCTCTGATTGCTGTAATTTTGCTATATTGTAGAGACTAAAAGGATTTCTGCAACTTTCTTTCAGTTATTTCCCAAACCCAAGCTATACTATGGCTCAAGAATCCCTGAAGAACCCTTTTCTCAGTTATTCAATAAGTGAAAACTGTGTGTATGTGTTGTGTGTGTGTGAGTATGTGTATGCACACAGGCTTCACTGTCTAGGGACTCATCCACGGGGCCTTCAATACATACAATGGGGTTAAAGCTTACACATACAATCCCAACTTCAGCTGATGGAATGCCAATTATTAGACATAAATGGGCAGGATTATTTGCTTTGAGAGGCAGTTAGGACTTCCTGAAAGCTAGGTTACACCTGTGGTTAAACTGGCCATGGCAGGAATGCAGCTTGAGTTATCAAATCTCTTGTGACTGTGGCATCTTCCCTCTTCCATCAGGCTTTTCAGGGCAGCTCTGAACTCTGAAGCACCATTGTTTTTGTAATGCACAATCAGGTAGGCCCCACCTGGCCTCTAATTATGAATTCAATTGAGGAAAGAATAACATCTGTTTCAGAGCAGTGGGAGATCCAAATGTGGTGAGCACACTCAGTTTGAAGACCTAAAGCCATGAGGTAATAGAATGAAAGGGATCAATCAGCACAATCTTTCTTTAACTCCTCAGATAGGGCATTAATATGTGGAATATATAAAGAACTCCAAAAACTGAACACCAAATAACCCAATCAATAAAGGGGAAATGGAACTAAATGGACAGTTCTCAAAAGAAATAAAAATGGTCAACAAATATATTTTAAAAGGTTCACCATATCTAGTAATTAAAGAAAAGCAAATTAAAACTACAATGAAATTTCATCTCCAGTCATAATGGCAATTATCGAGAATACAAATCAGGCATAATAGCACATGCCTGTAATCCCAGCAGCTTGGGAAGCTGAGGCAGAAGGATTGCAAATTCAAAGCCAGCCTTAGTAACTCAGCAAGAGCCTGCCTTAAAATAAAAAATAAAAAATGGGGCTGGGGATATAGCTCAGTGCTTAAGCACCCTTGAGTTCCATTCCTGGTACAAAAAAAAAAAAAAAGAATACAAGTAACAATGAATGTTGGTGAAGATGTGGGTACACTCATACCTTGTGGTAAACTACAAATTAATGCAACCACTCTGGAAAGCAGTGTAGAGATACCTCAAAAAACTAGGAATGGAACTGCTATATGACCCAACTATCCCACTTCTCTTCATACATCTAAAAGATTTAAAATCAACATACTATAGTGACATAGCCACATCAATGTTAATAGCAGCACAATTCACCGTAGCCAAGCTGTGCAGCCAACACAGGTGCCCTTCAACAGATGAATGGATAAAGAAGATGTGGTATATATACACAATGGAGTATTACTCATCCATAAGGAAGAATGACTTTATGCCATTTGCCAGTAAATGGATAGATCTGGAGACTATCATGCTAAGTGAAATAAGCGAGTCTCAAAAAGTCAAAGTTAAATGTTTTCTCTGATAGCAGGAAGCTATTCCAAAATAAGTGGTGAGGGCTATAAAAACAGAAGAGCGAGCAATGGAGTAGACGAGGAGAATGAAAAGAAAGAAGAAGACATGGGCTAGGGAAAGACAGTGGAATGAATCTGACCTGACTTTCCTATATACATATATAAATATATAAATGCCATAGTGAATCTCACAATCATGTACATCCACAAGACACTAATGTTTTTAAAAAAACTGTTAAGTAAATAGCAGAAAGATCAATATAGTAGAGTGAAGGGAAAAGGAGAAGGGAAGAAGAGAGGGAAAGTGGAAGTACTAGAGATTAAATTAGAAAAAACTATATACCATGCCTTTATAATTATGTCAAAATGAATCCTATTGTTGTGTATAACTAAGAAGAACCAATTTAAAAATCCATTTTATCAGAATGCATAACTTTATAAAACAGATAAAAGTGTATCTGCTTTGCCTGAAGAAGGAAATAGGAGCAAACAAGGTCAGAGTTCCATATGTTTCAATCCCTGCAGGTTGTCCCTGTCCTTCAGGGGACCCCTAAGAAGTCTCTGCAAACCTTAGTTTGAATATCACTGGGAATCACTTTGCATGTGGGGAAACTGAGGTAAGGAGCTCAGAAAGAAAAGTCACTTGACCAATTTGACAGCTAATTAGTACTATAAATAGAGTCAGTTTCCTGACCACCAAGTAGTCATATTCTACTTATGTATATGGTTACACTAAGAGTTAGGAAGACATATCACACACCAAAAGTGAGGCACTTTCTTCTTAATACACTTTTTATTAAGTGGATCAGGAATTAGTTACATCTCTTCCCCAAAACATAGTCCATTGTGGTGAAAATGGGAAAAAACAGTTGGGATAAGAGGAGAAAAAATTCTGCTTTGGCAGACACAAATGCATATTTTTTGCAAATTTGCTTCCAGGCATGAATTTGGCTTTTTCTTTTTTCCCCAGGAATGTCAGCATTTTTAGTCTCAAGAACAGCTTTCTCAGCAAAATAATAGATTTTGGTCCATGAAAGTTGCCTTTTTTTTTTTCCTCCCCAAAACAGAAGTTTGAAACTCAATGAAAAAATAAGCATCTGTACCATCTCCTCTCACTGTCTTGGGTTTCATTGTCCCAAACAGGCTTTGCATCTGGTTTTGTAAAGCAGGGATCTGTATCCAAATGCTGGAGAAGATTCCCTCTGCAGCTCCAAATGGTTCAAAACAGTGGATGTCTTGTCTGATCCAGAGTCCAGATACCAGATGAGATACCATGGGAGAAAAGTCATTCTCCTTTCCCCAGACCCCATCTATGTGTCACCCAGACCATGAGACCTCTGCCTAGTATCCTAATGCACTGCTTTATCAATTATATGAAACTTACCCTTATCTCTTTTTATTTTCTGGACAATTTTCACAATTTACTTTAAGTTACCTAAACAAGAAAAATTATGAATATCCCATATAATCCATCACAGGGCTGAGTACATAGTTTGCACACATAGAACAATACACAAATAACTTAAAAATCAATTAAGTTCAAGGTCACCACACTGCCACTACCATACATCCTCATCTTTGTTTTCCTCTTCCTCTCCTGTTTCTCTGAAAAACTGTGTGCAACCTTGGGCAAGTGATCACCTCTGAGCCTTCATTTCTCCAAAAGCACATGAGCATGAATGTAGTCTTACCACAGGCTCTTTGTGAAATGAAATAAGATGATGTGGAAGAACAGGGAAAATAATCCATAAATGTTCCTTTCCTTTATCTCTCTGAGATACTTATCAGTAGAGGTACATGTAAAGGCTTGCAATTGTCCAGTTTCTTGAGTAAATATGTGTCTCCCCAGGGGGTCTTGACAAAATAGATGCCCTCCTACCCTTTGCTGTGTCTTCAGAAAGGTGTCTGGTTAACAGAACACTAAGCAGCCAAGCCCTAGGAGCTGGCATAAGGACTGGGTGGAGAGACATAAGAGCCAGGGAAGCCTTACTAATATGCAACCCAGGCACTATTTATGGCTAGTGCTTCAAAGGAAGAGTATGGAGTTGGAATCCACCAAATCATGCACTCAAAGAAAGAGGGCTCAGGACACCATTGTGTCAGGCCTATGAAGACACTTCATTAAAAATAAATAAAAAGTACAAATATCAGAAGAAAAAGTGGTTGGAGCACTGAACATTCTTCAAGAACAAAAAGGGAGCATATGTAGCCAAAGAGGAGGCAAATCCTGAGTTACACAGGTGACTATCCTTTGACTAAGCCCACCACCCTGCGGTGGAGCATCTTTAACCAGGCTCAGCTAATCTTCACCAACTTGGTCACATCAGCCCATGTTTGTTGTTGTGTTTAAATGCTTTTCATGGACCATCTCAATAACCATATGAGAGAGATTCAATTATTAGAATTATTCTGTTATTTAAGCCTATTCAAGGTCTCAAAGCTCCTGTGTGGCATGTACCCACAGCAGACTGTTCCCTGGAATTTTTCAAGACTGTATGTTATGGTTTAGATATGAAAAATCTAAAAAATCCACATGTGAAACAAGGCAGGAATGCTCAGAATGGAATTGATTAGATTATAAAAGCTAAAATCTACTAAGTAGATTAATCCACTTGAATGAATAAACTGGGTGATAACTGTAGGTCAATAAGGGATGGCTAGAGGAAGCAGGTTGTTGTCACTGGGAGCACACTTGGAGGGGGTTATATTTTCTCCCTGGCACATATGTCTCTCTCCCTCCCTCCCCTCCCTCCCTTCCTTCCTTCCCTCCTTCCTTCCTTTCTCTCTCTCTCTCTTTCTCTCTCTCTCTCTCTCTCTCTCTCATTACCAGCTGTCATGAACTGAGCAAATTTTCTTTGCAATACCCTTCTGTCCTGATGTTCTGCCTCACCTTGGACTCAGAGGTATGGAGACCATGGACTCCATAACTATGCTGACCATGGACTAAACCTTTGAAACTATAAGCCAAAATAAACTTTTTCTTCTCTAAGTCATTTTTGTTGAGTACATTTGTCATTGACACAAAGGTGACTAATATGGAAATTAGTACACAGAAGTGGAGTCATTACTGTGACTAACTTGACCATGTGCTTTGAAAGCTTTTGCAACTGGTTTGCAGGAGAAGTTTGAAAAGGTTTGGAAATGCAGGCTGGAAAAACCTTGGAATGTGTAAGCAGAGTTTAATGATGATTGTGATGAGAACTCAGAAGACTAAAATGCCAGTAGGAATGAAAAGTAAACACTTGGCTCATGATGTTTCAGAAGGGAAAGAGAACTCTACTGGAAATTGGACTAGTGGTCATTCATGTTACATTCTGGCAAAGAAGATTTCTACATTCTGTCCATGTCCTGAGACTTTCTGTGAAGCTGAATTTAAGGTGATGGACTAATTAGTCTGAAGGGAAATTTCAAGGCAGCACAGCATTTGGGCAGTGGCATGAATATTGCTTGTGGATTTCAGCCAAGTTTACTATGATAATCAGTAGCAGAAAGCAGAGCATAAAAATTTGAAAACCTTACAGTTTGGTTAGAAAAATGTCAGTAAACTAGTGCCAAGGAAGTCGTGGTTGCTACAGAGATTGTAGCCACCAAAGAGATGCTAAGCACACTATCCAGAGACAATAAGGACAATGGCTTGAGAGCATCTCAGGAATTGGCAAGACCATACCCATTATAAACTGTGGGACATCTGCTGTGGAAAACTGCAGAAACAAGCCAAGATAGTGGCCATGTGGGCTGCAATTAACAAGGTCTTAGGAGCAGAGCTACACATGTCCTTTGGAGAGAATCTTATGATGGCATGTGCACCAGATACTGGACATGCAGCTATAGGATTTGTTTGCCCACCTGGATTTTAGTCTTACTTTGATCCCATTCTTCCTGTGCCCTATTTCTCCCTTTTGGAATGGGAATGTTTACTCTGTGCAATTATATATTGGATATATGTAACTTGCTTAGTTTTTTGTTTTTGTTTTTGTTTTCCTTTTTGTCCCTCTTTTGATATCTCCTGAAATGCCTTTTTTGACTCAAAACCCTGTCAGGGAAAGAGTTGATGTTCTCAGTTCACTTCTGGTTACCTCCTCCAACTCAAATAGTGACACATCTTTTAATCAAGTTGTTTTTTTCCTTATTGCTGAGTATTAAGAATTCTTAGTCTAGTTTGGAAACTAATCACCAATCAGATATGCCTTTGCAAATATTTCCTCCTAGTCTATGGTTTGTCTTTTCATTCTCTTGATGTGGGAAAGTTTTTATTTACAAATTTAAAATACTTTTGTTATTTAAAATATTATTTTATTAAGATAATATTTTAAATTTGTAAATAAAATTTTTTTATTTTATTCTACTTAGGTATACATGATAGCAGAATGCATTTTGATTCATTGTACACAGATGGAGCACAACTTTTCATTTCTCTGGTTGTACATTATGTAGAATCACATCATATATGCAGTCATACATGAAGCTAGGGCTATGATGTCCATCTCATTCCACAATCTTTACTGCTCCCATGCCTCCTCCCTCCTCCCTCCCCTTTGACCAAAGTTCCTCCATTCTTCTTCTGTTCTCTTCCTTCATTATGGATCAGCATCCACTTATCAGAGAGAACATTCAGCATTTTGGGGGATTGGCTTACTTTGCTTAGTATGATATTTTCCAACTATATCCATTTACTTGCAAATGCCATAATTTTATTCTCTTTTAATACCAAGTAATGTTCCATTGTGCATATATATCACAGTTTCTTTATCCATTCATCTATTAAAGGGCATCTAGTTTAGTTCCACAGTTCAGCTATTGTGAATTGAGCTGCTATAAACATTGAAATGGCTGTGTCACTGTAGAATGCTGTTTTTAAGTCCTTTGGGTATAGACCAAGGAATGGAATGGCTGGGTCAAATGGTGGCTCCATTCCAAGTTTTCTAAGGAATCTCCATACTGCTTTCCAGATTGGTTGTACCAATTTGCAGTCCCACCAGCAATGTATGAGTGTGCCTTTTCCCCCACAATCTCGCCAACACTGATTGTTGTTTGCATTCTTGATAATTGCCATTCTGATTGCATGAGATGAAATCTTAGAGTAGTTTCAATTTACATTTCTCTAATTTCTGGAGATGAACATTTTTTCATATGTCTGTTAATGGATTATATATCTTCTTCTGAGAAGTGTCTGTTCAGCTCCTTAGCCCATTTATTGATTGTGTTGTTTGTTTTTTTGGTGTTAAGTTTTTTGAGTTCTTTATATATCCTGGAGATTAGTACTCTATCAGATGTGCATGTGGCAAAAATTTGTTCCCAGAATGTAGACTCTCTGTTCACTTCATTAATTGTTTCTTCTGCTGAGAAGACACTTTTTAGTTTGAACCCATCCCATTTATTGATTCTTGATTTTACTTCTCGTGGTATAGGAGTCTTGTTAAGGAAGTAAGGTCCTAAGCCAACATGATGAAGATTTGTAAATAAAAACTATTTTATTTTTTACAAATTAAGAATAAGATTGTTCAGACCTTTAAGTTTCTATTATGACAGCTTTTAAAGTTATGAATTTCAGGGCTGGGGATGTAATACAGTGGTAGTCAAGGCATAACAAGCATAAGGTCCTCAGTACTGCAAACAAAAAGATGTTATGATTTTCAATGAATTTAAGTTGTAAATATTGTTAGCATAATACAGTTCAAAATGTCTTTAATTTTTAAATATTTGTGTAATCTGTATTAATTCTCTTTATTCCTTATGTTGGTGATTCATACTTTCTTTCTTGAAGAGTCTTGCTATATTATTATAAAGTTTACAAATTTTTTTTATGGAAATTTTGTTCATTTTCTGTATTATTTGTTCATTTTGTACTTTACCAATATTCATTTTTATCTTTATTTTCTTTCTTCTATTGACTTTGGTTGTAATTTGCTCTTCTTTTTCTAGTTTCTTAAAATGGAAGGATAAGTACCTGTTCTTTGTCTCTAATACAGGCATTTAGATATACAAATATCCTGTAATGATTTTTAAGCCATATCTCACTCATTAAGTCAAAGTATTTTTAAATCTTTTGAGATTTATTCTTGGTCATATGAATTGTTTAAATGTATGTCTTTTAATTTCCAAATATCTGCATATCTAGATATCTTTATATTATTGACTCATAATTTAATGTTTGGCCTTCAAAGAACATGTGCTGCCTGATTTCAATTCTTTGAAATTAGTTGAGACTTGTGTAATTAGTTAGAACTTGGTCATTCTTGCTATACAATTCATTTGTGATTGTAAAAAAAAAATGTATAATCTATTGTCTTCTTTAGGGTTGTATAAAATGTACATTAGACCAAATATTTTACAATATTACCCAAATTATATCACTAATGTTTTTTTTATTTATTCTGTCACTTTTCCTGACTATGCATTTTTCTTTTTCTCAGTTCAGCTCTGTTCTTTTTTTTTTTTTTTTTTTGGTACCGAGGATTGAACTCAGGGGCACTCGACCGCTGCGCCACATCTCCAGCTTTATTTTGTGTTTTATGTAGAGACAGGGTTTCACTGAGTTGCTTAGTGCCTCGCCATTGCTGAGGCTGAGCTCTGTTCATTTTTGCTTCATGTATTTTCTAGTTTTTTGTTGGAGATATACACATTTGAGTTGGTGTATCTCCCTGATAAATTGACCTCTTTATAAGTATGAAGTGTTTCTCTGTATCAGTGGTAATACTCTTTTCATTTGAAAGTCTATTTGTGGATAAAATCTTGTTTAAGACTATTTCCAACTTGTTTGCTTTTAAGATGACCACAGCACTTTTAGTTCTGTTTTTGTTGTTTTTGTTTGCTTGGTTGGTTTGGATTTTACTTGATAATTTATGCTACATATTCTTCCATTCTTTTACTTTCAACCTATCTGTGGCTTTATATTTAGTGTACTTATTACACAAAGCTTATTGCTAGGCTTTTTTAGCTATCCAGTATGATAATCTCTGTATTTTTACTAAGATTACTTCATTTATAATTAATATAATCATTATATTTGTGTTTGGCTCCATTTTTGTGCCTTTTTTCTACTTGTTCCATCTGTTCTTCCATTCCTCTTCTGCTCTTTTCTTGTTAATTGAACATTTTAGAATTCTATTTCATTTCCCTCACTGATGTTTTAGTTAATGTCTCTTTATGTGTCTGTGTATCTGTGTGTATGTGTGTTAATGTATGTGCATTAATTTATTACTTGTCTTTTGCTAATCAGTCTATATTAATAAAATACTCCCTTATAAAATATTTAAGAACAAAGTTATATATTTTTTGTTTACCGTCTTTCTGCTTTTCATGAACTTGATGTGATATATTTTATTTCTATATATGCCTGTCCACTGAACCCATTAATTTCTTTTGCATAAAATTCTCCATTAATTTTTCCCTCTCTCTTCTGAATCATCTCTTTTTATTTATGTTGGATCATTCTCATTAGGACACAAATATGGTATTACGTTTCCCATCATAAAAAAAAAATTCTTCACACCACACCCACCTATATGTTTACATTATTTCTCTGCTCTTCTTTGCAATAATACTTCTTGAAAACTTTCCTTCCTTATATATTCTCTCCCATTTTTTGAGTATGCACTAGTTAAGATTTTACTCAGATTTTATTCATTCCTAGAAAAAAATGCTCTTAAGGATACCAGTGATGTCGACTTTATTAAACATAACAAATACATTGTTAATTCTCAGTTCTTATCTTAGTTGATCCACCAGCAGAACTAAACACACTCCCTCTTCTTTGGAGTACTTTCTCCTAATGGTTTTCTTGTAGATTTCTCTCTACCTCATTTGCTTCATTTTCTCAGTTTCTTTTTTTGGTTTCTCTTCAGTTCTCCTATGCTTCAGAGTTCACACCCTGAGTTAACCTCCTTTGTCTATTTATAGTCATTATCTTGGTGATGTCACCAAGATTGTCATGGCTCAATCTCTAATTTACATCTGCATTCTAGAACTCTTTACTGAGTTGCCATTTGATGCAAACATTTATCTCCTTAACATTCTTCACTTTGATGCTAAAAAGATCTTTTACAATTAAAAGGATATTATTGAACTCCTAATAATTCTCCAAAGCCCCCAAAATGTGCTTCTTTCACAATTTTTTCCATATCAGTAAATGGAAGTTCCATTCTTTGCATTGTTCAAATCAGAAATCTTGGGATCATCTTTGTCTCTTCTCTTTCATTCATATACCACATAATCAGAGAATATTGCTGATTCTATGTTCGAACTATATTCAAACTATGACTACTTTTCACTGTCTCCACTTCATCTGGCACCATCTTAGTCAGAACTACCATCATCTCACCGGTTACAATCTCCAGACTTGTCTTACTAATTCTATCTTTTTCATCCTCCCATCTGTTTTGAAGTCCAAGTGATCCTGTAAAATCATTCGCTTACACAAAATTCAATAGTTTCCTACCTTACTTCAGGTAAAATCCAATGTCCTTATAATGACCCATGAGGCCCTATGTGATATTAACTCCTGATACTTCTGTGAACTCCATTTTATTATTCATCCACTTACTCAACCCACTCCATTTTTCTAAACTTCACTGTTTCTTTAATGTTACAAGTATGTCTCTATTTCTGGGACTTTATATTTGCTCTTCTATCAGAATTTTTTGTTGTTGTTGTTTTCATATATCTTTTTGAGTCATTTGCTCACTTCCTTCAGATATTTGTTCACAAGTCCTCTTATGAGGGAGGTCTTTCCTCAATACCTCATCTACTTCCATACATTCTCACTTCTCCCTATATCTTTCACTCTCTGTATTCATCAGGTTTCTGCAGACAACAGAAGCAATAGGATGGATGGATGGATAGATGGATGGATGGATGGATGGATGGATGGATGGATGGATGGATAGAGAGATAGAGATGATAGATAAGAAAATATTGTTGTGAAAATAGAGTCATGGGATTAGAGAGGCTGAGATGTCCCATGATATGTTATCTATAAGACAGAGTACTAAGTAACTTGGTAGCACCCCTCAGTCCCATTATGAAGCCCTGAACATGAAGGAATCCAAAGGAATAACTCAAAGTTCAAGGATGAGGACCAGAGCAAATAAAGGGCTATTGGAGTAAGTCCCAGAGTCAAAGGCTAGAGAACCTGGAGTTCTGATTTTCAAAGCCAGAGAAAGAAGCTTATCCTACATCCAGAAAGAAGGTAAATTTAACTTTTCTCTGCTTTTTTGTTCTATCTAGGTCCACACCTTACTGGATAGTGCCTGCTTCTGTTGAGTGGGACTTCCTTACTCAGTCCACTAATTCAAATGCCAATCTCTTCTGTAAACACCCTCACAGACATATCCAGAAACAATGCTTTCCAAGCTGTCTTGGTATCCCTTTTTTAAGTTGACAACTAAAATTAATCATCACCCTTCCCCTACTTCTTCTCCACATATTTATTGTATATTGTCATCTTTCTCCTTTTATAATGTAAATGCTATGAAAGCAAGAATTTTTTTGCCTGATTAGTTCACTGCCAAGAGTGTATCTTATATATGATGGACATTGGCACCACCTAATCTTTTTGCATGCTTCACCTTAGTCAGTTTAGTATCAAGTTAGATATGTAACTATGTACATCCTTTCTCTCTTTAGTGACCAATCCATGATATTTACATAAATGTTACTCCAGAGGGAAAAAAGTGAATTCATTCAACAAATGTTCTACTATGTCTACTATGTATAGTGTCTATTATGTATCAGATATTGTGTTGGATGCTTATGACAGGATGACTGGTGAATTATACAGGGCTCCTCCTTTAATGAGTAAATAGACATACAGAATCTCTCCAAAAATTGCATAATTAAATAACTTTATAAACATGGTTCAGAAGTGAATTGCCAATGAATAAGCAAGAAAATAAAATATTTCTTTTAGAAATGTTATTCAATGGATCATATTATGATGTGATTAAAATGAGTCTTAGCACATAGCACTAAATCCTGTGACTTATAAATGACAATCCAGGGGATATGAAGCTGACATCCCTCCTTTTTTTTTTATTTTTTTTTTATTATTTTATTTTTTTTCCCAAAAGTTGTGTTTTAATACATGTTAGCAAACATAACAGAAAAAAACAAATTTTCAGAAGCTGTACACACTATTCACTGAAAACATTTGTTGAGGCAAATAGAAAAAAATTGTTACAATCATAATTTTTCTAACTTTGCACAAAATTATAAGCAGATTACATTCTTCATATTAAACATCTTTATATGTACTTTCAATGAACAGTATATGCACGAAACTCAACTCAAAGTGGATCAAAGACCTAGGAATTAGACCAGAGACTCTGCGTCTGATTGAGGAGAAAGTAGGTCCAGATCTTCATCACGTGGGATTAGGCCCCGAATTCCTTAACAAGACACCTATAGCACGAGAAATAAAAGCAAGAATCAATAAATGGGATGGACTTAAACTAAAAAGCTTCTTCTCA